>SJYT01007452.1:147208-359912 GCA_006410635.1 Cephalophus harveyi | reverse complement strand
GTGAAGAAGACCTAAAAAGCCTCTTGATGAAAGTGAAAGGGGAGAGCGAAAAAGTTGGCTTAAAGCTCAACATTCAGAAAACGAAGATCATGGCATCTGGTCCCATCACTTCATGGGAAATAGATGGAGAGACAGTGAAAACAGTGTCAGACTTTATTTTTGGGGCTCCAAAATCACTGCAGATGGTGACTGCAGCCATGAAATTAAAAGATGCTTACTCATTGGAAGGAAAGTTATGACCAACTTAGACAGCATATTCAAAAGCAGAGACGTTATTTTGCCAACAAAGGTCCGTCTAGTCAAGGCTATGGTTTTTCCAGTAGTCATGTATGGATGTGAGATTTGGACTATAAAGAAAGCTGAGTGCCGAAGAATTGATGCTTTTGAACCATGGTGTTGGAAAAGACTCTTGAGAGTCCCTTGGACTGCAAGGAGATCCAACCAGTCCATTCTAAAGGAATCAGTCCTGGGTGTTCATTGGAAGTAATGATGCTGAAGCTGAAACTCCAGTACTGTGGCCACCTCATGCAAAGAGTTGACTCATTGGAAAAGACTCTGATGCTGGGAGGGATTGGGGGCAGGAGGAGAAGGGGACGACAGAGGATGAGATGGCTGGATGGTATCACTGACTTGATGGACATGAGTTTGAGTGAACTCCGGGAGTTGGTGATGGACAGGGAGGCCTGGTGTTCTGCGATTCATGGGGTCGCAAAGAGTCGGACACAACTGAGCGACTGAACTGAACTTTTTCTTGGTTGTGCGCGTCTTCGTTGCTATGTGAAGGCTTTCTCTACTTGTACCGCTACTCTTTGCTGTTGTGCTGCACAGGCTTCTCATTGCAGTGGCATCTCTTGCTGCAGAGCACAGACTCTAGGGCATGTGGGCTTCAGTAGCTGCGGCTCCTGGGCTCTAGAGTTGCTGTGCATGGGCTTTAGTTGCTCCTGGGGCATGTGGGATCCTCCGCACCAGGGATAGAACCCCTGTCCCCTGCATTGGTAGGCAGACTCTTATCCACTGTACTACCAAGGAAGTCCCTCCATTCTTTCATAATCATTATTTTAAAAATTGAGATATAATTGACCTATAACACTTTTTAAAATATTGAGATATAATTGACATATAACATTGTATTAACATAAGTTTAGGGTATACAATGTGTTGGTTCGACACATTTATATACTGTCCTATGATTACCACCAGGAGAGTTAGCTAATGTCTCTATCATGTGATCTAATGATCATTTCTTTTTGTGGTGGAAACAACTAAGATCTAACCTCTTACATTACCATATATTCTTAAACATTCAAGGTCAGAATAATGGAAAGATAGGGAGACTGACGATTTGATCTGAGGGTATTCTGATAGAGTGGTACAGCAGATGAGCGTGACATTTCAGGACCATGCATAGCACTTGAGCCACTTAGCTCTCTTGTAGTTCCCCTTTCCCAACTACTAATATATTACTTTCCCACTGCTTTGTGGCTTTCTTCTTCACTTAATCATTCAGGCTACAAATAATTATTGTATGCCGACTATGTACCACGTTTCTGAATTATGTGCAAGGGATGACACAGTAAGACACAGGCCCTTCCACATTTACGGCACAAATTGCTCTCGTTTCTTCCTCGTTCCTAATCCTAATTTCACTGTTTATTTTTTGCACCAGTTCAGACTGTTGCTTGCTGATGTGAGGTGACCCCGAAGTGACTTTTTAAAAAGTCCTAACCTTTTGCTTTTTGGCCTCAGTAAACAACAGAAATAGTATATGGGTCCTACTTCTCAGTAAAATGCCTTTTCACAGCTCAAGGCAAGGTTTTTTTTCTTTTTTTTTTTTAATTTGAGAGTGTTTCAAACCCAACCTGGTTCCACAGGGAGCAATAACTTCCTTATCTGTGGATTACTCAGTGACAATATAGTACCACCTCGGGAGCAATAGACTGAGGCCCTTTTCCAGATGCCATGTTTTAAAACTTTCAGCTGGAAAGACCTTCACTATGTGAAACTTATTGCGATTATTTAAAGTCAGTATCTGGTCTTCTTCAGAAACCAACAAACAAATGACCTCTGGCTTGCTGCCTCCTGATTTTGGCTCTAGACCATGGGATTATTTAATTTGGAGTTTTTCAGTCTGACAAGAGGTTACAAACTGGCCAACGTGGGCGCCTCAACGACAGATAAGTGCGTCAAAACTGACAGGAATTATGAAGACTCCTATAGATGGCTTAAAAAAAAAATCGACCTCCTGTCCTGCAAGGCATCGTCCTCTCTTCTTCCCACTGCTGCGCTTTGCCAGGTTTTCTGAGAGTTCCAGGTCTGAGAGGCACCAACCACTCCGTTTCCTCGGTTTTTGCTGCGTACAGGTAATTAAGCTAAAAGTCTGTGGTAGTAGATCTTATTATGCTTTAGTACATTATGCATTCCAGAGCAGAAGGTTTTTGCTGGAAAGCTTCACTGTTAAGATATGATTTGCATTTTTTACTAGATACTTGTCTTTGCTCCTTGAGGACAAACACGTTAGGATTCCTTTGTGCATAAACAAAACTGTGGGCTTGACTGTGTGTTTTTAGCAAGACTGGAAATGCTTTAAAATAGAGCATGTTTTTGCTGCAGAGCCTAAACTATTTGGTTAAGGTGAGGGAGCAAGGCAGAAATAAAGACTTTTTGTGCAACTCCATCTGTAATTAAAATGAATGCTGTCATTCAGTTCAGTTGCTCAGTCGTGTCCGACTCTTTGAGACCCCATTAATCGAAATTACAGCTATTTACTCCTAATTAAAAAAAAAAAATGGTTTTTGTAGTGCTCTTTTTGAGGCCCCTGCCCTGCCAGTACTGAGAAATGTGCTTAGTCGACCTACTGAATTAAGCCTGTACTGTGGACAGTCCCACCTGCGTGGTCTCCAGACTGGGACGCAGCGGGTCAAGACAGAGATGGGCTGTTGGCATCACCCGGGTCTGGTTTGCCCTTTCTCATCCATAAGGAGACTGGCCCAGAGCCTGGAACATCTCTCCCGCGGATCTGGCCAGAGCCAGGGGGTCGGCTTCATTTAAAGCTGGTCTGAGCTGCCCCTTCCTGGCTGCTTTCTAAGGATGCGGCTCGATCCGGGGAAGCGACGCGCGCCAGGACGCTTGGGTTCTAACGCGAGAGAGGGCGGAGCTGCGAAGCCGCGGCACCCGGGCACCCGGGCTGGCATACCCAGCTGGCACTTAGGCCTTGTCGCGGCGGACAATGCCGCCCAGCCGGCCGCACTACAACTCCCGGCGCGCTCTGCACCCGCTCGCAGAAGCCAAGGGGACCCAGCGTGCTCTGCGCTGGCCGGCCTGACAGCCCAGAGCACCCTCGGCCTGCTCAACGACCTGGGGGGAACCAGCCTGCAAACCTCCTCTCGCACCTTACTGTCCTCCCCTCTTTATTCCAACTGCCTGAGATTCGGCCACAAGAATAGGAAGCAGTCTCCTGAATTCAACCCCGCAGAGTCGGCACCAGCCAATAAAGTACGCAGAGTCAGGCCACGTGACAGTAGCGGGGCGGTGCTCCGGCGGCCCCCTAATCTCTATGGTTTTGGCGCCTCGCTAGAGGGCGTGTGGTCCACTGGAGGACTCCCTACATTCTTCCTCCATTACCTCACTGCCTCCGGGGGCTGCTGGGATACCGGAAGACTCGGGTCCCGACTCGGCTCAGTCCTCCAGCTGCCCGGGGAATACCTCTAGCAGTTCTTCCCTGCCGCCACCGCCGCCCCGCAGCTTCCTCCTCCGCCCGCCCCCTGCCGGCCTTCTTGGCCCCGCCCCGTCCGCGCCGCGCGTCCGGCCCGCCCGCGGCCCGCTTCTCTCGGGAGCCCCCACCCAGGCGCATGGCTCCATGAAGCAGGAGGAGGAGGCAGAGCGCGAGAGGTCCCGTCTGCCCCGGCTACGTCTGGGCCAGGAGGAAAGGTGGGAAACTCGGTCCGCGCCGCGCCCTCTTCCCCCGCCCCGCCGGGCCGCCCTCTCTCGCTCTGCCGCCGTGCCCTCCGGGCCTCCTCACTCCGCGGCGACTGGAGGGGCCGGGGAGCGGGCCCCCCGGGCTCGGGGCGAGGGTCCCGGGGCAGCGTGGGGAGGGGCTCCCGAGCGGCCGGGGAGGGAGGCGGCAGGCCGGGCCTGCGGGCCGCGTGTGCCCACCGGGAGGCGGGCGGGTCGGGAGGCGCGCTGGGGAGGGGGTGCGCGGACGCCCCTGCCCCGGGCCGCGAGCAGAGGCCAGGCGAGGCTCCCACTCTTTTCTCCACTCCCTCCTGGAAACAGTCTCGGGTCGTGTAAAGTTTGGTGGTCTCCGGCGCCGCCTGGCGGCCCTTGCCCCCCCGTCCCGCCGCCCCCTCCCCCGCTTGGCGTCTGGAATCCACCCCCGCGGCTCGGCCTCAGCTGCCCTACCCGTCGCTGGGTCGTCCCCCGACTTCTAGCGCCCCGCGCTTTCCTTCCATCACCTTTTTCTTACCTTTTACCTTTCTCTCTGCCCGCTTGGCCCCTCCCCGCTCTGGTCTCTCCTTCCCCTCCTGTATCTCGCCCTTTCTTTGCTAAACTCTTTAACACGCACGCTCTCGCCTTTCAATAATCTTTTTTTTTTAAACCCCACTTTCATTCTGTCCTTCCTTATCCACCCAAAGCCCCTATTCCCATCGTCTCTCCACCTGATACTCCGTGGGTTTTACTCCTCCCTCCTTCCCAGGCTGTGGATTTTGCCCTTCATTACTTGCCCTCCTCCGTTCCCTGTCCTGATCTGAACTCCTCACTTTGCCACACTCTCTCACCCTTGTCCCTCTGGGCCTATCCTCTTTCACTGCCCTCTCCTTGGATAGAGTGGGTGGGGCCTGGAGTCTCCTGTTTACATCTTTGGGAATAACTCATATCTACTACTGGGGGGTGGGGAGAGTTGCTGAAGAGACTATGAAGAGATTTATGCCAGCTTAAGAGTAATGATGACTGCCTGTTACCAACAGTTATCATCTCCACCTGGGATAACAAGGTGGCCTGTCCTCGGGACCCTGACATGCTGTCCAGTAATCCTTCAGCACCATGTTTGCAGAGGATTTGGGAATCTTGTTTGTAGTCTGAAACCAGTAGAGAAGCTTGAGATGGTGTATCTTGGCCTGAGAGCAACTTTTGATCTAAATTAGTAGTGGAGGAAGTTTTAATGTGTGTTTCATGTTCAGGTTCAATAAAACGTTTAATCTTCCTTGTCCTCCCTTGTTGGTGTTGACGTCAGGAATGAGGTGATTTAATGCAGGGGGCTGCCCTTGCCACCTTATATTTAGATTTTGAAATGTTTTGAATTAAGGAAAACCTGTTCCTTAGCTTTTTTTCCTTCCTAGAAATTACTCTGTTGTAGTCCTTTCAAAAACCATCTCTTACCTCCTTGGTTTTGTTCACTCACTGCACCTGCATTTCCATCTTAGGTACAGGAAGAAGGAATGGAATCAGAAGGAAGAAAATTCATTTCAGAGACAAAATAGCTCCCCTCCTCTGTTATAGCTGTTCCCCTGACAATACAAACTTTCTGCTTTCAGTGAGTATTACCTTGGACATACTTAGAATGGAATTGTGTTGCCTTTATTTTTTGTCTTTTTTTTTTGGTTTTAGGCCTGTGCTTGGACTAGAATATATGTTTACTTTGTTCATTTCTGTTTTTCTACTTACGAGTGTCCTAAACGTGATGAATCCTTCCACTTCCACTTGCTCGCTTTTAAAATAATTTTAATTGGTAAAAAACAAGTTTATTTTCCATAATCCTGTTAGAGTGACTTAGATGGTTTTGTAGCATTACATTTACCCTTAGGTTACATAAAGGTTTGCCTTCCGCCCCTTCCCAAATTACTCTTCCCAAATTACTCTTTAAAGACAAAGATCATAACTCAGAGGTTAATACAGTTTCTATCAAGGTCAATTATCAGATGTCTTCCACATGGTTATAAATTTTTGGAGAATTTTGGAACATTTTGCCCTAAATCTGCTAGGGTGATACTGTTTTCTTAAAAATAACTAAAATTCTACATGTAAACAGAGTTCTGGGAAATTTTTTATTACTGCTGGGTCCCCTCTGATGGTATGCAAACACTTGTAAAAAAGTTTTTCAGAATGCTTCATATCTTATTGGAGCCTCACAGTCTCTCTGTGAGGAAGGCAGGGGACTAATATTTTCATTTTACAAATGAAAGAACTGAGGCCCAGAAAGATCTGGCATCCTGCCATAGCTCACATAGTTAAGGGAGGGGATCTAAAAAGAAAACAAAATATTTGATTTCTTATATTCATGTTTTTCCTTAAGCTAAGTTCACATGAAGGTGTATAGTATTGTGTGTTTTTCTAAATCTGTAAATTTAAAAAGCAATTGTATAGGGAGATCTGTTTTTTTGCAGGGAAAATTTTTACACAGCAAATGTTTCAGATGTGTATGTGTGTATGATCGGCTTTCAGAAATACAGAGATGATTATTTGAAATAATGTCCAGAATATTTTGTGGGTTTTTCATCTGACTATTTCTTGGAATAGTTCCTTAAGTAGGCCAGAATATAGCTTACGTGCCATTTCACTACTCAAATGATTATTAAATTGAATTTCATTTCACTTCTGTGTCACAAAGGAAACAGCAGTCTATTCCCTTCTGTATAAACTTGGTTTGAATAGACATCTGGACACTAATAATAACAGAAGAAAACGCAGAGACTGCCCACTTTTTTTTTGCCTTTTTCCTACCTCCCAAGTCTGGTTTTTTTGTTGTTGTTGTTAAAAGGTCATGCCCCTGAATAGCTGTTTTGAAACTTGTCTTCCAAAGGTGAACCTATTTTTTTTTCCTACCTCCTAGCCTGTCTAGATATTTTTATCTAGAAAATTGGTATTGGTTATTGGAAATCTAACTATTTTGACTTGGTGGTTCTGTTAGTACTCAATATATATATCAAGATTTCTGTAATAGTAGTGTATTTAGCAAATTTAGTTTCTTTTTGTTATATGGCTTCAAACTTAACAGAGGACTTTTGTAGAATAGAACTGTGCACAGCTGTCAGCCCAGTATTCCTTATACTTCCTTGCATCTCACAATGAAAAGATCAATGGATGACTTTTAGAAGTATGGGTCTCCAAAGAGGAAAAGCATCAAAGTCATTAGAATAATAACCCCATATTAATAATAATGGCAGACGCTTTAATAAATAGTAGTTCTGTGCCAAAGACCAGCTAGATGTTTTTCTTGTCTTACTCAAAGAATGCTCACAGATAAATCCTCTGTGGTAGCAGGAGCCTAGATCCACAGAGACGGACAACCTGCCTGAGTCTGCGTAGCCTGTACCTGCTAAATCAGATTTGGGATTTGAGCCTAGATGATGACTCCAAACCCTGGACTCTGTCCTCCGAGGATGGGAGCTGCACTGGGAAGGCATCAGCTTGCTGTTTTCAGTGGACTTTGGAGCCTTGGAAGGGACCCCCAGTGAGGGAAGAAGGCCCTCCTGCCCAGCCAGCCGTGTCTGTCGGGATGCCGTCACACCCTCCCCTCAGCACTGGTCTCCACATCTTGTTTATAAATATCAGCAATTTATCACACATCATTTCCATTAACTTCTGAAATTGTAAATTGCCTTCCCGACAAATAATGCTCTTAAAGTACTTCATCATTTGAAAAAAGTAGAAAAGTTCTTATCACATGCAGTTTAGAAACAAGGCACTTGTTTGGAAGGAAAGCCTTGAGCAACCTACAGGTAAGCAGCCCCTGAGGCCAAGCCTAGGGCTGACCAACTGCTGTGATTTGGCAGAGAACAGCTACTGGCATAAACCAGACCATGATGTTAGTGTAGGGGGTGTTTGACCTGATTTTTAGAATGAAGTTAGTGTAGGGGATATTTGACCTGATTTTTAGAATGAATGGTCAACATTAGCTATCCATTTTACTATGAATTAAATAAACCACTCCTTGGTTTGGGCTGAGTAGAATTGACATCGTTGATAAGAGTAGATACTTGTATGTCAGTTACCTTCAGCTTCTGACACACTCAACAGTCAGCCCCTTGCAGTGGAACAGAGTAAAGATCAGGCTGTGCCATAAATACTCGTTTTAATAGAAAGGCTAACTTAAATGAAGTTGCTGGGAGATCTGTAAGTAAGATTGTTGGTTTGTGTACCATATGCAGGACGCTGGGTTAAGTGTTGTGGGAAAAAACCCAGAAATGCAGCCTGGCTTCTGCGACTAAAGGTACTGGTGAGTTCAGTGCTGGCTGGAATTCAGATGGCTTTGTATGCCACTCACCTTCCCCTCAGGCCGCAAAGGTGCCTTTGTTGTGGACCTTCGTGAGGGTCAGGATCCGTTGAGCACTGTGTGTCAGATAAAGGGCATGATGACTTTCAACACTGAGAACAATTTCACTGGACACTTGCTAGGTTAGGAGGCCTTAAGAGGTAAAACAGTGACTCCTGTTATTTCCTCCAGCTCTTTGTGGAAGTTTGGGTATTGTCTCCATCTGGTAGAAATCCAGTTTTAACTAGCTTGTTCTTATTGTTTGTTCTAAAGTAGACAGAGTGTAGGAAAATGACATCACTATTGTAGGCCCTTAAAATGGCCTTGAGGTTAGCCAACTGAAGGCTCCAGAAGGGTCTTTGTGGTCTATGTGTTTATAAAGGTTTTTACCTGATTCCAGTTGCTTCAGATGAACCAACTTGACAGTAGCCATTCAGTTACTCCTCTGACCATTGCTGGTAGTTTTTATGAAGTTTCGGGGAAGGGTGAGAACAAAGACATAGTTTTCTAAGAGAGGTAGAATATGTATGCCATTAGGAGTATTTTCAGTCGGTCACAGCAGGTTAGTCTATTGCACTGAAATTCTTCTGAGGGATCTTACAGTGTGTCCTCAGAAACAGAGCCATTGGAGAATCGAGTATGTCTTTGTCATCGTGGGACAGTCCTGGGAGCCGGGTCTGGGACACTTAGTTGTGAGACGCCCACTTTGTTGGAGTTGGGTTAGGAGCGTCTAGCTTGAGAGGGAAACCTGATGGAATTGATAGATAGTGGTTGCTATGTAAATAAAAGTACTCACTACCAGCACCTTCACAGTCTGTACTATTTAGTTAATATTTGCTTTACACTGACAGATAAGTAAAATGTTGGCCCGTTTGAAAAACAAACCTTAAATAATTCAATAGGGTGAGGGAGATGGAGTAAGTAGGCTGTGGATGAAATAAGTTTGGCCCTTTGTTGAAAATTATTAAAGCTGAGTATTGGGTTCATTATACTCTTTTACTTTATGTTTGAAGTTTTCTATAGATTTAAGTTTTATGGAATAAATTTTAAAGAAATGCCTTCTAATATACTTTTGATGCAGAAAGTCTCTAACTCTGCCTTTAGTCACTAATTGAGAATATTGATTGAATTGTTTGTTTAGTGGCCTCCAGAGAAAACTTGGTTCTGAGGATCCTCAAGGTTTAGGTTGACTCTGTTGATTACAAATCACAGTTGCGGATGGTGTGGGGGAGTTGCTAAATGTAATCTCTTGGTATGCCTCCCGGACGGAGCAGTGGTTGTGCATTATGGGTAGGCCAGGGGTCTCCAGCTACAGGCCTCGGACCAGTACCTCCTGTCAGATCAGCAGTGGCATTAGATTAAAAATAAAGTGCACAATAAAGGTGCTTGAATCGTCCTGAAACCAGTCCCTGGGCCAGAATGATTGGGGACCACTGGTGTAGGCAGACTCTTCCTAAGCTTGACCTCACCTGCCTTGGCATGGTTTGAAAACCCACTGCTCTGTTACCGGGTGTTTTACCCATCAGAGAGCTGATCGCACCTTTGGAGGAACACCTGAGTTACCACTATCTCATGACATCTCTCTCTTCTTCATGCGGCCTGTGGTGTAAGAATGAAGAAGGATTTCTTTTTTTTTAACTTACTGTTATTTCATCCCTTCTCTTGGCTTCTTTGAATGTTGGGACTCTAGAGGCAGAGCCTCAGGGCCCTGTTGGTGCTGGTAAAGATCTAACTCTCAAGGGAAGGTCCCTCTGCCTACACATGAACACATGCCCTAAACCCTCTGCCTACAGTTAGGCTAAGGAGGACAGTCAAGTAAGAGCTCAGAGGACAGTGACATCCTTGTGGACTCAAGTGACTATGGCAGGGGTACTGGTCATTGTCAGGGTGGTGGCAGAGCTTTGGGCTTAGGTTTTGATTTTTTTCCCCTGCTCCTCTTTTTTTTTTTTTTTAATTATTTTGGCTGCACTAGGTCTTTGTTGCGTCCCGAGGGGGGTTCTCTGGTGGTGGTGTGGGAGGGCTTCTCTTGTTGCAGAGCACAGGCTCTAGAGCCTGCAGGCTCAGTAGTTGCGGTGCACAAGCTTAGTTGCTCTGTGGCGTGTGGGAATCTTAGTTCTCCGACTACAGGTCGAACCTGTATCCCCTGAATTGGAAGGTGGGTTCTTAACCACTGGTCCACCAGGGAAGTCAGCTTCCCTCGGCTCCATTTTTGTTGGCAAAATTTTGCAAGCTATTCTTCTAGTTTTTAGTATTCCCTTGATTTTTTTTTTTTTTAATCACGCCCTTAGCAAAGGGACTGAATCCAGTGGATATTATTGGCAGGCTTCATTGTTGTTTGTGGCACAGTGGGAAGACCCAAGCCTTGTAGTCTGACAGATAGATTGTGGTCCAAATCCTGACTCTGCCACTATGTGGCAGAGTATCTTTCTTATTAAACCTAAGTTTCCTCCTTTGTAAAATGATGGTAATATCATCCTTGCTGGGTGGTTCTGAGGATTAAGTGAAAGCCTGTTTAAAGAGCATCTGTTCGGTGCTCTAAGCCTTGAGTGTGCAGCAAAGTCCTAGCCTTCCCAGAGTCTCCACCTCTGGGGGGAGCAGTCAGATGAGAGCCTAGATGATAAGAGCAGCTAACTTTATGCCGGAAACTGCATGGAAGCACTTCGCATAAATTAAGCTCAAGTCTCCTAACATGAAGCAAGCACTGTTGTTATTCCCAGTTTGCAGAAACTGAGGCTTAGAAAGGTTAATCCTGGAGGAATCACATTTGAACCCAGGCCATTTGAGTCTGGAGGCAGCATTTTTAACCAGGACCTCCTGCTCCCTTTCTTAACAGTCTGAACAGGACAGTGATATCCACACTCAAACAGTCTATTCATTGGAGGTTTTAATGTATCACACGCATGAGGCTTTCTCAAAAAGAAGCCTGTTGCAAGCTAGACATTGAAATGTTCAAACTGTTACTCCTCTGCTAGAGACAACTTTCTTCCGAAGAATTGTCCTAAACACAAAAAATTGTGTATTTTGTTAGGGATCAGGATATATCAGAAACAAAAGCACTATTTGTGAAATTTTTGTATCTCATTCAATCTAAAGTGATAAATTGTGTTTGTAGAAATAATGGCATTGGAAACGGGTATGTACATATCTAATTTTATTTAAAAGATTGTACACATTACAACCAAAACACTATACAATACAGTAGAGTAGTGCCTAAAAAGGCAATTGTGTGCTGCGTGTTCAAATTACAGAGAAAATTTTAGATGAAAATTATATATATATATTTTGAGTAGGAAGCTAAAACTAAATGAAAAGTGAAAGTGAAGTCGCCCAGTCGTGTCCAACTCTTTGCGACCCCATGGACTGTAGCCTACCAGGCTCCTCAGTGCATGGAATTTTCCAGGCAAGAGTACTGGAGTGGGTTGCCATTTCCTTCTCCAGGGGATCTTCCCAACCCAGGGATCGAACCCTGGTCTCCTGCGCTGCAGGCAGATGCTTTACCATCTGAGCCACCAGGGAAGCCCTTAAACCAACATGTAGTGATATGAAAAAACAAAGTACATTTTTCTCAAGTTAGCAGGATTTTATAAACTTTGGTATTATCAACATTGAAATAACTAGGATCTATTTTCATGAGTCTCAATTATTGACATAGATAACAGAAAGGATCTTGGTCATGTTACAGCTATATATCTTTACCTTGGACTTCTTAAGAAAAAGAATTTAATGGAAAAAGATTCCTTCCTCCCCTTTATCAGCTGGAACTCTGGTTTCCTGGCCCATCTGATGCCACATTTTGTCAGACTGATGGCTTTGCATCTCTGCCTTGCTGTGACAAGGCAGATATGGCTACCTCACAAAAGGACTGAAGCTTGGGTCATTTGTGTGAATAAAGGTTTCTGCTTGGTTGTAGCTTTTTTTTGAATGGGGTCTTGAAAGTATAGAAGTGTAGAAACTGGAGTACGTTCAGAGGCGAACCAAAGAAAATGAGTAAGACCGCAGGATCGCTGTGAGGACAGAAAGGCGCGCGGTGTTAGCGTGCCCTCGCCAGAGCCGCGGCTGCTCTTCATCCTCACAGAGGTCTCGAGCTGAAGTCACATAGCTGAGTTGAGGTTGGTGATGAGGAAAATGCGGAAAGGATGTGGTTAACAAGGAAAACGTGCAAGTTCCTCTGGGACTCTTTAGAAACAGAGTCGTTCAATTTGGAGCCTGTAAAAATGTAGAGAAAGCATCCTGATGAAGAGCCTGTCAGGTCAAGTGCAGTCTTTCAGTCAGTCTCGAAAAGACCCCATTCGCCTGCAGACTGGCTGCCACTCTACCCTTCTTTCTGCCCGAGGAGGCCTGGGCAAGAGGGAGCTGTTTTTGGCCTGCCTCCATTCATGATGGGCTTCCCTGGTGGCTCAGAGGTTAAAGCGTCTGCCTCCAATGCGGGAGACCCGGGTTCTATCCCTGGGTTGGGAAGATCCCTTGGAGAAGGAAATGGTAACCCACTCCAGTATTCTTGCCTGGAGAATCCCATGGACGGAGAAGCCTAGTAGGCTACAGTCCACGGGGTTGCAAAGAGTCGGACACGACTGAGCAACTTCACCTTCACCTTCCATTCATGATGGTCATAACCTTTATGGAAAGTGAAAAATAGCTTCCCCTCAGGTAACGGGTGTCCCTGCTCTGGAAGGCAGGCTCTTCCAGCCCACTGTTCTGACACCCTGTGTGAGAAAGAACTCGGTGACTCCTACCCCTTCCATGTAGACCCTTTCTCTTTGATTTTTGTGTTCTTCTAACTAACCATTTGAATTAATGCTTGGATGTTCTCTTTTGGATTAGGGTTCTGCAGCATTCCAGACCTCAAGCACTGAATCAGGATGGGAAAAAGACGTTGTGTTCCTCCACTTGAGCCCAAGCTGGCAGCAGGTTGTTGTGGGGTCAAGAAGCCTAAGTTGTCTGGAAGTGGAACGCACAGTCACGGGAACCAGTCCACAACTGTCCCTGGCTCTAGTTCAGGACCTCTTCAAAACCACCAGCATGTGGATGGCAGCAGTGGTCGGGAGAATGTGTCGGACTTAACTCTGGGACCTGGAAACTCTCCCATCACACGAATGAATCCCGCATCGGGAGCGCTGAGCCCTCTCCCCCGGCCCAATGGAACTGCCAACACCACCAAGAATCTGGTGGTGACCGCAGAGATGTGCTGCTACTGCTTTGACGTCCTCTACTGTCACCTCTATGGCTTCCCGCAGCCACGACTTCCTAGATTCACCAATGACCCCTAGTGAGTAAAGCAGTCGCGCACTGGGACGGTGAGAAAGGCATGGCACCCGCTTTCTGGGGTCATTTTCTTGCAAGAGTCTTCTACTTATAAAAAGCTTTGACATGGTTTGGGCAAAGGTTAATGGGAAAAGAATGATGAAAAATATCCAGACAATATCCAGCGGATACTAGGCTACATTTGAAGGAGTTGTGGGGTTGTCGTTAAAGTTACATTCTGGGAATCAGGAGAGTTTTGATTTTGATTGTCTTTTGGTTTCATATGACAGTGGGTAGGTCATTCAAACCATCATGTGGAGAAGTCACACCACCACACCATTGTGGACCCAGGCATTGCTGAAATCCGAGTGAACTACCAGTGTCTGAGGGCCAGGCTGGTGATGAGCTCATTCAAGAGTCCCATCACTTACTGTCAGTCCCATGGGGCTGCCAGCACCCCACCAAAAATGTCAGAATTTGTATTGATGTTTTTAGTTCAAGACTGTCCCAAGTTCCCGTGAGGTGTTAGTGACTTAAATAAGGAATACGTGTATGTAAAGGGTGAAGTCAAATGAAGAAAGGCATGCTAAGGCTTTCTTTCTCAGAATTGGAGGCAGCTTCGAGGTGCATTTAAAGAGCAGTGCTGCTTTTTAATGTTTTTAGGAGGTGCTTTTAGAGGATTCACTGAGAACTCTTAGTGCCGTACTGAGGATTGGGTTGGGAATAGACAGGCATGGAGAAATAGTCCCTGCTCTCCGCAGGCTTGAGTTGACAGATCACACACAAAAGCTAAGCGGGTTGTGCCTCACTCTGTCTGGGCAGGTAGAGGGGAAGTTAGTTTATGATTGTGTCAGAGGAGAGGAAATGAGAAAATGTGCTCGCTTTTTAGGGAAGTATTCCCACGTGATGTCTGTGGACAGAGAAACCCTAACTAAGTAGATGGAGAGGCGGAGCCTTGATCTGCGTGCGATCAGGTGTGTCCCTTGCAGGAGCGGGACACAGACTGTGAAGAGTAGGTGGTGACCACAGCTTTGTAGGATGTGGGGACAGTGGGATTGGAAGGGTTTTTGAGTAGGTTTTGGAACATTAACTTTGGCTGGTGATGTTCAGGTGTTTTATTGAAAGGAAAAGATGGGTAGGTGGAAGATCTTGTAATAATGATCAAAGTGAAAGTGAAGTCGCTCAGTCGTGTCCGACTCTTTGCGACCCCATGGACTGTAGCCTACCAGGCTCTTAGGTCCATGGGATTTTCCAGGCAAGAGTGCTGGAGTGGATTGCCATTTCCTTCTCCAGGGGATCTTCCCAACCCAGGGATTGAACCCGGGTCTTCCGAAGTGCAGGTAGACACTTTACCGTCTGAGCCACCAGGGAAGCCCAATAATGATCAAAGGTAACTTTAAAGATGTAAGTTGCTTTTTAGCAGTGTTAATTCAAGAATCTTAAGCGGTAAAGGCATAGGAACATGGAAGAATTTTGGGAAGAGGAGGCAGCCCTGTAACCTGTGTCTAAATATCTATTACTGTCTATCTGATGTATCCTAATGCAGCATGACTTTGGCCTAGAAAGTGGTAACTTCTGCTGAAAATAAGCTTTTTTTAAAAAAAAAAAAAAAAGAATTATTTATTTTTGACTGCATTGGATCTTAGTTGCAACCCATGGGATTCTCTCTAGTTGTGACTCTCAGGGTTTAAATATCCCTCAGCACCTGGGATCTTAGCACCAGCTAGGGATCAAACTCATTTTTACTGCATTGGAACGTGGATTCTTAGCCACTGGAACACTAGGAAAATCCGAGAATAAGCCGCCTTTTTAAAAATACTTATTTATTTGGCTGCGTTGGGTCTTAGTTGAGGCACATGGGATCGTCCTCGCATCATCCAGGATATCTTGTGCGGCGAACAGACTCTGGTTGTGGCGCCCTGGCTCAGTAGTGGTGACAGGCAGGCTTGTTGCATGTGGGATTGAACCCATAACCCCTGCGCTGCCTGGTGTATTCTTAACCACCAGGGAAGTCCGCAGAATAAATTTTCTTGGGGAGACATTTTTTTTCCTGGAATTTATAAACAGAAGAGACAGAAATAATGATGGGTGCAGTATGGGGTTGAGGGGAGAAGGGGTGCAGGCTAGTATGTCTTCAGGAAGGATGGACCTGGGAGACACAGACACAGAAAAAGAGGGTAAACAGGAGGAGGAAGATGTGGAGAACTAGAAGAAAGAGTCCTGAGCAGAGGAGGAAGGAAACAGTGCGTCCACGCAGAGTGGAGCGGAGCTGAGAGCAGGGGCTGCAGGGCCCCTCTCTCCACCTCGTGGCCGCTTCCTCTCCATCTCCACCTCGGGGCCGCACGGCGCCTGGAGGCCGCAGCCTTCCAGACAGCCCACAGCAGAACAGTCGGGCTGGGGAAGAACAGGAGGACAGGGATAAAGCCAAGGTTGTCTTCTCTGATTGCTGCGTGCTTGCTCTTTCAGTCCACTCTTTGTGACATGGAAGACAGGGCGGGACAAGCGGCTTCGTGGCTGCATTGGGACCTTCTCAGCCATGAATCTTCATTCAGGACTCAGGGAATACACGCTAACCAGGTAATGACACCACATGTGAGATGGGTAGATTATTTGCAAAATTTGAAAATAACTGCCTGTTCCTTCTGAGTGGTAAAGCTTGAGTGTTTCTTTTTGATAGTCAGGAGCTGTGGGGGCTTTAATCTGGTGAGTCACTTAGCAGTTCAAGTATAGACAGTTAGTAGCATCGGGTTGTTTTTAGCATGCTCGTGTTGATGGGTAGTGAATGTTTTCTGCAGAGCTCGAGAGCCGTAAACTTTCAGGCTCATGATGTTGGCTCCCGATTCTGGAGCAGCCTCACTTATGTTTTCTGTCCCCTCCAGTGCACTTAAGGACAGCCGATTTCCCCCCCTGACCCGAGAGGAGCTGCCTAAACTTTTCTGCTCTGTCTCCCTCCTTACTAACTTTGAGGATGCCAGTGATTACCTGGACTGGGAGGTGAGAACAGCCGCATTTGGAACTCTGCATCTCTCGTTGCATTTGGGTTCGGGTTAGTACATGGTAATGTATCTCCTTCATTGAGCAAGGGTATAAGCATGTGAGAGCTGAGGTCAGAGGCAGTTGTAGGCAACCTGGGTGACAGCAAAGATATTTCGATATTCGAAGCAGAAAGAAATCCCTTTCTTACCAGTCTACTATCTCCCATGTCCTTTTCCCATGTCTAATGAATAATGGGAGAAAGCAGAACATTCCTGATTCTTCTTGGTAAGCCCTTGAATAAATGTTGTTATTAGGAGCCACATGTGAAAAGTCAGGAACCCTGATCAAATCCTGTAGCCTGTTCTTGAATATTAAAGGTGGAATATTCACAATTACTGGATGCGTTATTGAAAGAATTGATTATGTAGCCTCCATAGTCTCAGAAAGGTGGCTGCACATAGATTCTCCCTTACCCTGAAGCACCAGTTTCTTTGGCTTCTATGCCTGAGAGAGAGTCAGTCGTGAAAAGCATGAGGCGCCCCTTTCCTCAGCCCTGGGTCAAGCTTGTCAGAGGACAGTGTCAATTTACATGAGGATAATTGAAGTTCCATTAGAGTAAGTAAATGGTATTTATTGGTTGTGTGTTTTTGTAGGTTGGGGTCCACGGGATTCGAATTGAATTCATCAATGAAAAAGGCGTCAAACGTACAGCCACTTATTTACCTGAGGTTGCAAAGGAACAAGGTGAGTTAGACAAATGGAGCGAGTGACACCCTTCGCAGTTGTCAGGTGGAGGGCAGGAGAGTGGACTGTGCTGCCTTTCAGTCCAGTGTAACTGCGTATGAGTGGCTTGCTTTCTCTCCATATCCGTCACATTCTTACAGAATAAGAAACTCCCCGAAAGAGCTGGGAAAGAAAAGGGGTAAATAGTATGAGTAGTAGTATTTCTTGGCCCCAAAACTGCAGTGGTAATTGTAGGAAAAAAGAACTCAGTAGCTCCTACAGTGGGACACTAAAGGTAGGAAGTGGGTTGGGCAGGTTTTCTCTTTAAAAGAATATTTAAAAGAATACCTTATAATGGTGCTTATGCATTCTGCAGAGTACAACCCAACTTTCTTTCTTTCTTGGAACTAGTCTTTTTAAAAAAAATATCTAGTAGTTAGGTATGAAACTGAAATAGAGAAAAATACTGAGTTCAGTATATCAATGAACTGATTATGTGGAGAGGGATTGCCTTGTTGGTTCCCGTCATGGAAAGCAGTGGGGATATGGCTTAAAAAGGAGGAGGCCTTTTAGCCACCTCTTTGAGGTCATAAATCTGGCCTTTCTGTCCAAGGAGATGGACCAGGAATATTTCCTAGTAGTGAGATGTGATGATAATTTAGGTAAATAATCAAACACTTTGCTATTTGAAAACTGATGGGGAAAATTAAAATCAAGGCACCTGCTGCAGTGATTATGGAGTTCTGTTTGGTTTTCAGTTTGATATATTTGGTTGTATCTGGTGAAAATACCTCTCAGCAGTAGATGTGCAACCAACTTTCTCATCCTTCCTAAGGGAATAGCTTCTGTCCTGCTATCAAGTCTCTGTAGTAGAAAACGACTCCTAGAAATCATCAAAATGCAGCAGGGCTCCATGAAGGCATGCAAGCTGCAGAATATGAATGCTCCCTTCTCCAGGGCAGCCCTGGTTACTGCACTAGGCCAGCTAAGTAGGGACCATGTTTGCTCCTAGATAGTTGTCCTGGGATCATACCTGACAGGATAGACTCAGAAGGGGAAGGCCACTGACGGTGTGTGCCGGGCAGCCTCGCACGTCTCGGGCTCTCCTTGGACTGGCGGGATATGGGGGCGCGCGCAGCCTGCCCTGCCCCCAGCGGGTCACGCTGCTGCCCTTCTGTCGCTGGTTAGGGCACTGCCTGCCTGGTTTGGTGTCACTGCGCACTGACCTCCATGTGCCCATCTTCTCCTCAGACTGGGATCAGATCCAGACGATAGATTCCTTGCTCAGGAAAGGTGGCTTTAAGGCTCCAATTACCAGTGAATTCAGAAAAACCATCAAACTCACCAGGTAAGCCACTGTCTTATTTTCCTTGTCATTTTAACTTAGTTGGGGTTAGATGGAAGATACTTTTGATAGACAGGGGAAGAGAAAAATGTCCCTGCTAATGTCTCCAAACCAAAGAAGTCTATGTGAGGTTGAAGCTCTGAGGAAGCAGTGGCAGCGAAGCAGACTCCCCAGCATCCTGGGCGTGTCCACAGCTCCGCTGATGGCATAGTGGGGGCAGAGTAGCTGCTAAACAATCTTTGCCAGACCCACTTGTTGGGAGGCTGAGTGGGAAGGCTGAAAGCAGGAGAAAAGGCTCTTAGTAACAGAAGTCCTGGGTCAGTTGAAGTCACCATGTGCAGTCAGGTGGCGTGTTGATGGACTAGTAACAAGGAAACGCCTCTGCCTGTTAGGAGCAAATACATCTATGCGGGGGGAGGTATTGTAAAATCTGCATGAACTGGACCCTAAATCCGAGCTCCACCACTTCCAGCTGTGTGACTTGGGCCTCTCTGAGCAGAAAAAAAAAAAGCCTGCCTTGGGGTTGTTCTAGAGTGTGGTAAGGTAATGTGTGCAGAAATTCTAGTCTGGGGCCAGGCAGTATTATAGGTGGTCAGTAGATGTCAGTTCTCTTCCCATCCCTATTGAAATTGGAAATCCTGAGAGGTGTAGCTTCTGTGGGTTTGTGTGGGCCTCTGTTGGCCTCTTCATCTGTAAAATGCTGAATAATCATGTAGTAACCTCACAGGTCTATTTGGAAGATAACCCCATGTTTTTGAAATGCTTTGGATTCCAAAAAAGAAAAATCTTCAAATACAAAGCATTATTATTATCATTATTATTATAATTTATTTGAACAGCCATTTCCCTGTCAAAATTCAGGAATAATCACCTTGCAGTGGAGGAGTGATTACAGAGGGAAAGAGATGGCTCTGGGTAAGGATTGTCACACCCAGCTCCTGTGGTCTGTAGTAGGCTCCATAGGTTTGTAACACCCCATGCTTTGCATCCTGACTCATGGCTCTTTTTAGAGCAAGGCCAAAGTGCTATGAATTCTGTTCTGATGACCCTGTGATATATGATATGGCACATTCATCTGGGAAGTGAGACCCAGGATCTTTTAACCTGCTTCATCAGAATTTGACCCAGAATTAGGTATCTGTGCCCCTTTTAGTTATAAATAACTTGTTTGTTGCTTTTCTGCAAGTTGAAGTTGCATTTCTGTCAAATTTATCACATTTTAACCTGAAAATAGATAACGCATTTTACACTGGGCATTGGTGCAGCCATCTTCCCGTCTGCCACCCATATAATTTGACCTTGAAATTCTTCATCCAGACCCTAGTAGCAGATTGCTTAAGAGCAGCCTAATGATAAGCATATGAAGTGTTTAAAGGTGGGATGTGCAGAAAACACATTCTCAGGGGTGGACTGTGACTGTGCTTTTTCATCTTGTTCATTTGTAATAACAACACTGTTTTCTTGTGCTGTCTTTCATTTTCTGTAAGTAAGATTGCTCTTGGTCTTCCATTTTATTCTTTGAAAATGTGGTATAAGCTTTTGGTTTACTCTGCTGCGTGATTTTAAAATGAAGTATTTGGGGTTCCTAACACCCTTTCCTGTTTCCTTACACAGGTACCGAAGTGAGAAGGTGACAATCAGTTATGCAGAATATATAGCTTCTCGACAGCATTGTTTCCAGAATGGCACTCTTCATGCCCCGCCCCTCTACAATCATTACTCCTGACACACGGCTGCATGACCAGTCCCACCCCCCTGTGGCCACCAATGGCTATGACATCATTGGAGCAGATGCCTCCTCTTCCTGGTCCAGTTACTTCTATTACTGCACCATTTTATGATGCTAGCTTCCGTTGCCAAGTCTGCCTCCAGCTGACTGAGGTGGGAGGGGGGGCTTATACTGAATGAAACAGAACTTGAGGGCCCAAGCCTTATCTCAGCCTTTCCTCAATACGGGGTTCCGTTGGATTGGGGCTCCTCCATGCCTAGTGAGGATTCCGTGTGGGCTCAGAAGACTTTGGCATGCAGGTGCCGCTGCTGATTTGCTGCCTGTGTGTCGGACACACAGTGGAAGCTGGAATTGATGGTCCATGAAGGCTTACCCCACACACACCTGCAGCCTCCCCAGATCAAGTAGGTGTATTCCCCTGGCAGTCTGGGCAACGGAGACCAACAAGAAACATTTTTAGGTTGTTTTAAATTCCTTTTTTTAAACTTGCAGTTGATTGCGTACCGAGAGTTGATCACAACCTCCATGCTTCATAAGCGGACGCCATGTTAGGGTCGAACGTGGGCACCATGAGTCCTCTGTGGCTCCTGGACAGAGACCCACCTCAAGATCAGAAGCCCTTTGGATGGCGTTGCAGATCTCATTGCTCAATTAGCCTCGAAGGTTCTAATTCTCATCCCACTCTCAGTTGGATTTTTCTGGCACTCTTCCTGCATCGAGTCTTCTGGTATTGAACCGAGCTCTGTGGTTTGGCCTGCTGAGGATGGACTGGGATGCCTGCGGGAGGTCCTGATGGCATCACTGCATGCAGTGTCAAGGGAGAGACCTCTTCCTTACCACCTGGCTACCTCACTCCTCTACTGGTAGCAGTGCCTATAGCTGGATCTAGGTTCTCACAGACGTTCCACCAAGCGCTTGGGTTGGGTTTTAGAAGGATACGTCGTCATAGGAGAGAATCCAGGGTCTCCAAGCTGTTTTTCTTTTCAGGCAAACATCCTGAGAGACCTTTAAGCAGAGGAGTTCCTTTTTCTAGTTTGCCTGTAGAAGTGGGAAAACTGTTAATGTTTCAGGTCCTTTATGGGGACTTTAGAACAAAGCTGTGTAATTAAACAAGGTGAATCTTTATCTTGCCTAACACGCTGGGAAAACTTCACCCCACTGCGGCAGAGTTCCAAATAGCTTATTTTAGGTCATTCATATTTTCATGTGGCATATTTTCCTTTTCCATTCTTGCTGATTCCAAATAGCTGTCAGCAAGTTTCTCCCTCTTGCCTATTCTTCACTCATATGGTGGCGCAATTCATCGTAGTTGGGAATTTGGAAGATGTTTTGAGAACATTGTCACAGAGGCACTGCTGAAATGATTCACAGGAAGAGGTGGCCAGTTGGAAGACAAGGCCCTACAGGTGATACACTGGTTTCCAACAATATGCTTAGAGAACTTTAAAGTGGATTGGGTGTCAACCCAGTGAACACAATGTTTTGATTTAATTTATTTTTAATGTTTATGTGGTAGTGGTGTGGCGTCCCCAAATGGGCAAATATTCAAGTCAAAAGATCTTTTGAGTTTTCTTCTGCCAGGAGCAGGGGGCGGGGGGAACAGGGACACAGTCTAAGGAATGACACACATGCTTTTCTAGGCCCTGTTTCTTGAAGAGATGGGTTAGGGTGAGCAGTGTGTTTGGCACCATCCTCTGCTGTTAAGAATGTGGAATGTGCAAGGGAAGCGTGGGCTGATGTCCAGGTGTGCGGGCCAGGCTCCAGCACCATCTCGCTGCTGGGCACACTCCCACATCCTGCCACCTTTCCCTCGCAGTGTTAATGAAAACAGGCTTCTAAAGATGAAGGAGTTGTTTCATGATTTCCTGCTGCTGAGAATAATAAATGTCTTGTTACAAACAAATGTGACGACGGTTACTTTTAGGTGCCATGGATTGATGTCAGGGTGGTCAGCTCTGGACTAAACCACCCACCTCCAATTTGTACAACAGTATTGATACATAGGGCTACACTCATTACTGTTCAAGTCTTCTATGTTAAAAGTTGCGTTTAATTTCTAAAGTTTAAAAAAAGCAAAAAAAATGGTGCTAAACTTTCACCCCTGAGCACGCTCAGTGAGACTGGTCATGCAAGCATTTACAGTGCCATGCTCTTTCAAGCCTATTTTTTCTTGTAGAAATGTTGCCCAATTTGTCTTTCCCAGTGTATAGTATTTTTTTTTTTAATTTTATTGAGGGTGGGGTAGGAAACCTGCCATTTAAGAAAAAAAAAAAAAAAACAGAAAATTTAAAACCCCAGGAAATGGGGGGAAAAAAATCAGTGCACAAGAATCGGGCTTAAGCCCAGAACCACACTGAAGTGGGCTCAGTGGTTTTTGGAGTGAAGAAGCCTTACTCCCCGCACATTCCCTCATGCTCCCATCCAAGTCCAGCCATGGAGATGCTCGGGTTCCTCTGACTTTAGTAGAGGGCTCAGGAGTCGACCAAGGAAAACTGTTTGGCCCTGAGGAATGGCACTTAGTGTCTGTCCTGAATGGAGCCTAGTCAGAAAGTGGTCTGGAAATAAATGGTCATGGTTACCTTCTGAAGATGCGTGGCAGGTGGCTCTCAGGAAAAATACTAAGTCTGGATCATCCATACGGCAGCTTTGCGTAGGGAAATGACAGCTCCGAACTGGAATTGACCTGCCTTCCCTGTTGCTTGACCAGAGCAGTGATGAGGGTGGCCAGTATATGTGGTGTGAGTGGTGGGTTTAAAGAGAAGGGAATGTTTTCTGCTCAGTGTTTCCTTTGTCCTTGGACTGCTCAAGCTGAACAATAACCACTGTTTTTAAGGGACCAGCCCACTGTGGCTGGTTTGGTTCGGAGTTCGTTTCATCCCTAGCTGTGAGTGCCTTTCGGTCAGGAAAGTTGGCTTGTCTCATAATACCCACAGCTAGGACATTCTGTAATTTCGAATTGTCCTTGTTCTTCATTAAAAGAGAATGTCTTTGATCACTAGAGTTTATCAGTGTTGGATTGTTTCCACTGTGAGGTTCTTAAACTTTTTCGCTTCATAATATTAAAGCAACTCATGTTAAAGACCATTTCAACACGAAAGGTTTGTAGTTCAGACATTACATATATTTTATTGTTTATAATAAAAAATCATCTATACAGAAGTCCTGGGTGTTAATTTTAATATTTGCACAAGATCTGTTTTCCATGGTATGTTAACACCTACAATTTCACTAACTGTTGATGTTATTTTCTATTGAGATTCTGGAACCTAGGGAGCTATTTGTTCTTTTTGTTTATTTTCATTCTTATTTCCCTGAAGCAAGAGACTTTGTATGGCCTTCAGTGCAAAGACTTTAGACCAATTCTTTGTATTACACTTGGTTGCCTCTTGGCTATATAACTTCTGAGTGCAAATCATTGAACTCTTTAACAAAGTATTGTAGAGAATAAATCATAATGGGTAAAAATTGTTCTTTGTCTTGTCTTTTTTATAGTAGATAGTAGTAATAGTAATTTTCGAATAGTCATTATTTAGAGATAGCCAACCAGATCATATTTATTCAGCCTGCATGTTTTTGTATGGTGTTGATCCCCAATAACCTTTCATTTTTGTATTTTTTTGTGGTTGCTAGCAGTACCACTGGTTTTTTAAGAGCCAAATTTTCTGAACCAAGATTCATAGTTCTTAGACTTTCCAATGAAGCTGACCTTGCCCAGAAAGCTACAACCTGAAAGGGGGTCGTGGGGAAATGCTCAAAGTTTAAGATAATTCATGAGGTTAACTAACCTAACAGTGACCCTGGGACATTGTGTGGTCTGACCTAAAGGAAAATATTTCTTAGTTTTGGATGGCCCAGAAAGCATAAGATGTATTTGGAGAAAATAGCAAGGAATAACTTCGAACTTTACATTCATATACTGATATTGCTCACAAAGGATAAGGTGTGTTTGGGGAAAATAGCAAGGAATAACTTCAAACTTTACATTCATATACTGATACTGTTAGTCTTTGGCTGAAAGTATTTGCATGGATGTAATTTTTTTTTTTAAGGTACCCAGATCCAAATCCCTGATACTTGGCCACAGGTGTACATTATCAGGATTAGATGATTTTGGAAATAGATTACAACTGATTAAACAGACTGGGGTAATAACTCCGGAGTGAGAGGAATTTTGTTCCTTCAAGAGAAATTACGGTTCTAGAGTAGTATTTCATATTTGTAATACCACCTGTAGTTAAATGGCACAGAAATCCATGTCTTTGTTGTTGTTTTTTTGTGGTAGTAAAATATAGAAGTGTTAGTCACATCTGACTCTCTGACCCCATGGACACATATAAAATTTGCCATTTTAACCATTCTGTTGTGAAAAATGTTAACTAAGCCATGTGGTGAGAAATCAGAGTTCTTGTAAGGATGGAGAAGGTGCTCCAAGTCTGCTCTAAATCTGCTTCCAGATAAATCTTGGGTCTGTGACCTTGGCTTGAATATCTGCCTTTGAGAGGCACTCACTGGGCTGGGTGAAGAAATTGACTCTGAGCCAATACAGTACAAAACCATAGTAGCTCTTGAGGAACTTAATGATCTCTTCCTCTCTATCTTCTGTCACTCTTTTATGATGGAAGTTAAGTCCAGACCTTCCATCAGCTACTCTTAGTGAGCTCCTCTTGGGTAAGGTTCTAGGACTGATTCATCTTTTTAAATTCAGGGCCTTGCACTTACGTGTTTATAATGGTTTCCTGAATGAAAATGTGGACAAAACAGCCTGTGAAACATCAGTGTGGATTATTTGTTGTTCTTTCTTCTCTCTTCTGTTGACTTCTCTTCCTGCTGTGTGTTAGGTATGTGGCTAGTACTGGGGCCAGCAAATATTAAGGTCCAGTTAAGTAGTAGGTAGGTGCTCTGCAAAAGCCTGCTGGATGGATAGATGGGAGAAGGGGGCCTACACTGAACTCAAGACTGTATCCCATACCCAGCTGGGGCATGTTCCCAGACTCCTCTGGGCATTGGTCTGCAGCTCTAATGAACTGTGTAGGAAAGCGCTTTGAAGCAGTAATAAGCTCTGCCAGCACTATATAACCTACCATTAATTCACCTGATATATTTCTTTTGGAAACACACAAGGCAAATCAACTTTTATAAATTATAATTTAAAGGAATTATAAATCAAAGGAATACAGATGCATACCCTTGTCTGGTAATATCTTCATTTTTTGTATACTTATAGATGGTTCATTCCTGCGCCAAGCAGCGCTCTATGGTTATTTCCTGCATTGTACAACCATCTGTTTTCTCTCAAGTTGGAAACAGAATCATTTTTCATTTGCTTACTTTAAGTATCATCCAAATGTTCCAACAGGCTTCTCATCACTATCCACTATTCCATGTTCAGAAATATTGGAAAAAATCCACTACAAATCAAACATTTTAAATGCTTTGAGGCATTGGAGGAATTACACTGAATGTTTTCAAAGTCACCTACCCAGCTTCCCATCAACTTGAGATCCTTGGGTCGGTCTGCGCGTTCCTACATCCCATCTAATCCTTCCCCTGCGCCCTAGAAACCGGTATCCTCATCCACACTTCACAGGTAAGGCAGCTGAGGCTCAGAAATGCCAACTGAGCAGTTCCCACGACTCGCGGCGAAGGACCTACTGTTGAAGAAAGTGACGGTTTTCTCCTGCCGCGGCCGCAGGATACGCCACCCCGCCGCAGCACTCCCAGAGACCTGCAAGACCCCACCGCTCTCGCCCGTCTCCGCTTGCGCCCGAGGCCGCTAGGTCCCTTGGCCCCGCCCACCCCGCGTACCCATCGCGGCCCGCCCATCTCCAGTGGGGCCCCGCCCCGTCTCCAAGGACACGCCCCTTCCGTGGCGGCGACCGGAAAGAGCTTCCGCTTCCGATAGCGTGGGTACTGGTTCTCGGCGAGAGGATGGCGGCGGGCGGGAGCGATCCGCGCTCTGGAGATGTAGAGGAGGACGCATCACAACTCATCTTTCCCAAAGGTGCGGCCTGGGCAGGCGTGGCGAAGGGCGCGGAGGAGGAGGGTGCGGGCCGTCTGGGTACGGTTCCGCAGGAACTGGCCAGCTGGAGTCCACACCGGCAGCCCTGGAGCCGTCGGCCCCCAACTCCACATTGCCCCGGGTGGCCTCTTGTTCGTGTTTGTTTAGTCCATAAACTGGGGCTGATAGCTGGACGTCCACAAACTGGACGGTTGTGTCAAAGATAAAGCCAACACTAAAGGGGTAATGGCAGGTTTTAATCATTAATATACTATCGCAGTAGGGGAAAACGTGAAGCGTGGAATCATCTAGACTTGGATTTGTACAAAGAAGACTGGGCGTTTTAAAGGGAGAATGCAGGAATAGGGAGAGAGGTGAGCTGGGGCTCATAAAGAAGTCAGGGAAGTGAAAAATTACGAGAAGCGGGGGTTGGTCCGTTTGAAGCTCATTTGGATTTGTTAACTGGTGGTTATGGGGTTAGACTCCTTCCCTCCCAACACCCTTCGCTCTGGGCTGTGAGACAAGGGCCCTATCTTCAGATGTTGTCGGGAACAAACAAATTATTTTGACAGCCTTCAGTTTTCATAAGCAGCCGTTGGAAAGGAGCTAGAGTCATCCCAGGGATGCAGCCTTGAGCTGTTAGAAATCATGTTAGTGTTTTCAAGTCTTTGTGGAACAACCTTGAGTCCTAGTCGAGAAAAGGGCGCACCGGAGCCTGGCCAGAGTTTGGTTATGAGAGAAGAGAATCTTTATCAGATGGCAGCGAGTAAAGCACGGTTTGCTATCAGGAAACTTCTGTGCTGTGTGATGGACTTAATGTGTACTTTAAAAGCCCAAAATAAGTAGCTTAAGACTTCAAAATGTATCTTACAGGTACTGAGAAACACGAAGTTAGTGAACAGCAATAACAAAGCGGGGAAAACTTTAACAGTACCCGCCTTTAAAAAAAAAATTGCCACTAATATATGCAGAGTAAAACATTAAAGTCCACACCTTTTCACCCAAACAACTATCAATAGTGTTTATCCTTCCAAACCATGCTTATTTATAAATATGTACTTATACATATACCCTTTATTCTTTGCAAAAATAGGATTATGCTATAGAAATCATAAATTTTGTAGAACTGTTCTATTCTTTTAAAGGACTAGATAGTACTTGATGGGTGGTGATGGTGTTCAGTTGCAAAGTTGTCGTGTCAACTGTTTTGCGACCCCTTGGACTGTAGCCCACCAGGCTCCTCTGTCCATGGAATTTCCCAGGCAAGAATACAGGAGTGAGTTGCCATTTCCTTCTCCAGGGGATCTTCCCCACCAAGGGATCAGGCCTCTCCTGCATTGGCAGGTGGATTCTTTACCACTAAGCCACCAGGGAAGCCCACTTAATGGTTGTACCATAATTCTATTTATTAATGTATATAGAGATTGCTTTCAGTATTGTATTTCATAGACTCAGGGTGAAATATTTCCGAGGACAGCGTCACGGACGTTGCAGGCATAATGGACACGTGTGTTTGTTTTCTTTTTTGAGGTGTGATAACTGAGAGGTAGGTGGTTTTCTGAATTTCATGATAAACCAGTGTTTGGTACTTGGCTTTTGTCTCGGTTCTTTTTATTTAAGGTGTTTTGTTTGTTTGAACACTGTAGAGTTGTAGGATGTGAAGCCTTTGGATTTCTGCAGGGTCAGAAATTTGCTGATAGTCACTAAGGCAAATGAACGTTTAGAAGCTGACTTGGGAAGAAATATTTTCAGTTGACATGTATGCTTCTTGCAAATAGAGTTTGAAACAGCTGAGACGCTTCTGAATTCGGAAGTTCACATGCTTCTTGAGCATCGAAAGCAGCAGAATGAGAGCGCAGAGGATGAGCAGGAACTTTCCGAGGTCTTCATGAAAACTTTAAATTACACTGCCCGTTTCAGTCGTTTCAAAAACAGAGAGACCATCGCCAGTGTCCGTAGGTGAGTGCTGAAAGAAAGTTCTTACTAATCCAGACTGTTGGGCACCTGCGTGTGGAAGGCTGTCAGCACCACCATCCCCACTCACCCACCCCACCCCTGCTGCCTCATGGGCATCGTCTGTGCGATTCATGTGAGGAAAAGGATGTCTTTGCCAAACTTTAAAGTAGCTTGTTAGGCCAAAATCCTCCTTGCCTACTTTTTCTGTACCCCAAATCCCACTTACCTCCCTGCAGAGTGACTACTGTCAAAAGCTTGTTGCTAGCCCTCCAGAGCTTATTCCATGAATTCATATACACACACACCACAAACACACAGCCCTGTTATGTTTTAAATAGAGTGGACTTATTTATTTATTATTCACCTGATATGTCCTAGAGATCTTGCTGCATGTTATTTTTTTTGAATACCTATCTATTTATGTATCTGTCTTTGTCGGGTCTTAGTGTCTCCGCATCAGCTCTTCACTGCGGCGTGCAGGCTTCTCTCTCATTGTGACTTGCAGGCCCCGGAGTATAGGGCTCAGTAGTTGTGGCAGATCCCTTTAGTTGCCCTTTTGCATGTGAAATCTAGTTCCCCAAGCTGGGATCGAACCCACGCTCCCCACAGTGGAAGTGTAAAGTGTGGAGTATTAACCGCTGGACCACCAGAGAATTATCCTGATGGAATATATTATATAATTATATATATTATATATAATATTATGTAATAATAATATAATTTTATATATTGTGTATAATATAATTTATTATATTATATATTATTAATATATCTATATAATATACAGTAACTATATTATATAATGTTTTATATAATTAATATATAATTATATTCATTAACATAGCCAGAGGGACTACCCTGGTGGTCCAATGGTTAAGAATTCGCCTTTTGATGCAGGGGACCCAGGTTCCATCCCTGGTCAGGGAACCAAGATCCCACATGCTTAATGGCATGGCCAATAAATAAACAAACATAAATTTGGATTATTCTTTTGGATCTTTGCCATTCAAACAGTGACCGATTTTTAGCTTTTATTCTCCCTAAGGCATTGCTTCTCAAATTGAGTTGGATATGCTCTGGAAACAGTGAGGTGCTGGAGCATACAGGAGGCCCCAGAGAAAGCAATAACTATTTTAACATTTCTTTGATTTCCTTGGGGATGAACTTTATTTGTATGAATTAGATAGTCACTTGAAGCTTGATACAAATCAAGCCACTGGATAAGTCCATTTTTATAAACTGGGTAGCATCTCTTTCTTGACGTATCAGTTTTATTTGATAGTATGTGGTTTAATACATTTCTGCATTAAAGCAAGCAGATACCAGTATACTGTGAAGTAAAACAAAAAACGTATATGAGTTCTTGAATTAAATCATGAGACTTCAATCCTTGCAGTTGCAGAAAGTCATTATGCCGCCAGGTTGCCTCGGGTGCTTGTTTGCTCCACTCCTGTGGAAATGTTTGAGAAGTAACTGTCCTAAGAAAAAGCAGATGAACAAAAAGATGTATACGTGCAGACTCTTCAGAGAGTTATAGTAGTCGAAGGTGAAAAACAACCTAAATATTCAGTAGTAATTAAATTGTGGTAAATCCATTTGATGGACTCCTATATTATCATTAGAAGTTATGATAGAAAATGAAATTGAAGGATGTTCACATAAGTTCAACACGCAGAGGGAGTCCCTGGCGGTCCATTGATTAGGGCTCAGTCCTTCCACTGCAGCAGCTCAGTTCAGTCTCTGGCTGGGGAACTAAGATCCCATAAGCTGCTCAGTGCAGCCAAAAAAAAAAAGTTAAATGCACAGAAAATGAAGTGATAAAACTATGTGAAGTATAGACTGCTGTGAAAAGTGTGAGTGTATTCATGGGGAAAATGTTCCATACTAAACTGCTAATCGTTGACCAAAAAAATGACTTGAATAAATGAAGGTGGACTTAAACATTCACAAATAAAAGGTCTTACTACTATGAAAATGTCATTTCTCTTCAAATTAATGTATACATCTAGTGCCATTCTAAATCCTCAAGGGAACTGATGTATATATGCCCTCCAGGCTCCTCTGTCCCTAGAATTTTCCAGGTGAGAATACTGGAGTGGGTTGCCATTTCTTACTCGAGAGGATCTTCCCAACATTGGCAGGCTCATCACTGAGCGACCTGAGAAGCCTGCACGCACGCGCACACACACACACACATTCACTCACTCACTCACTCTCTCTGTCTCTCAAATATGCTCATAATAAAGCTTAATTTGCCATATAATTCATCTTAGATGAGATGGTAATAGATCATAGTGGCTGAGGCAAGACACTGATTATTTGGATCCTACCAGTGGGTAGCACAGTCTATCTAAAAATGGTGCCGAGAAAAATATACCCTCAGCAGTGAAAAATAAATAATAATAAATGAATACCCCCCAAAAGGTCTTAAATTTGTAAGAATTGTCAGGAACAAATTTTACAAAGAAAAATAAAAGGGAATTTGCCCTATAGGATGTTAAAATACATTAAAAAATGACAGTAATTAAAATAGTGACACTTTGGCGTGAGGATAGATCTTGGGACAGAATAGGAAATTAAGGAACAGATTCAAATCCAAATTTATTATAAGATTCCAGTATATGACAAAGATGGCATGCTGAGTTAGTGGGAAAATATTTTAAAACAGAGTTTTAACTCCCTGGTGGCTCAGAGGTTAAAGCGTCTGCCTCCAATGCAGGAGACCTGGGTTTGATCCCTGGGTCGGGAAGATCCCCTGGAGAAGGAAATGGCAACCCACTCCAGTATTCTTGCCTGGAGAATCCCATGGACTGAGAAGCCTGGTGGGTTGCAGTCCATGGGGTCACAAAGAGTCGGACACGACTGAGTGACTTTACTTACTACCTTATTCCAAACTGGTTTCTTTAGAAATTAAGAATGTAAATGTAAACTGTGCTGCATGAAAGTACTATATGTTAACATGAGTGAATGTACAATTTTGGCTGTGGTTAGTAGGACTTTATATGTGGGGAAGGTTGATAAACTCTAGTTGGCTGTAAGCTTTACAAGAGCAAGGACTTGATCGTATTCATCACTGTCAATTTCATTAAAGGCACTAACTAGTTTTTAGTTGAATAAGTAAATGAATTTGCAATAAATATCTTTAAACTTCCTTACATCAAGTAAACCGCTGTACTTAAAGTGTAAGTATGAGTAAACTAGAAAAGGATTGATAATCCTTAATGTTAAGAGCTCTAAAAAGTAAGAGGTGATACCTAGTTTATAAAAATGAATTTAGTCTTTAATGACGAGATTGATATCACAACTTCAGATGACTATCTAATTCATATGAAGTAATGTTCATCTTCAAGGAAATCAAAGAAATGCTAAAATGGCTAAGCAGATTTAAAAAGAATGGGAAACCATCCCATGTCTCCTGCACTGGCAGGCAGATTCTTTACCGCTTGAGCCACCTGGAAGCCCTCTTCATTCTTTACCCATTCCTCAATAGGCCTGGGTCTTTGACTAATGTTTTTGAAGCCTCCCCAGTGACTATTTCTCTTGGAACCATCTGAGACCAAACCTCTCCCCTTTGGACTATGTTATAGGTTGAAATGTGTCCCCTCAAAAGATGTTGAAGCACTAAATCCCCAGTACCTGTGAATGTGTCTTTTTATGGAGATAGAATCTTTGCAGATAAGTCAAGATGAGGTCATATTCAGTTAAAGTGGATTCTAATCCAGTATGACTGTTACCCTCATAAGAAGAATATGACAGGGAAAATATCATATGACAGTGCAAGCAGAGAATGGTTGTCAAATTTAGAAGCTGAGGAGCACCAAGGATTGTCAGTGGCACCACAAGCTAAGAAACTGCAGGAAACAGCTTCTCTCCTAGAGACTTCAGGAAGAGCATGGCCCTGACAACATCTTAATTTCAGACATCTGGCGTCCTGAATTGAAATTAGTTGTTTTAAGCCAAACAAACAAAGAACGGGAAACCTCGTGTAAGAAGTAAGGGAAACAGGCACCATCTTCTACTGCTGGTGAAAGTGTATAATGGTAAAGCTCTTTCAGGGCACTGTCTCTCAGAAGCCTTCCAGACAGTCATCTCTTGACTGAATAATTCTGCTTCCAGAAATTTATCTTTAAAACACACAGTAATCAGATACATAAAGAAGTATGCATTTATAATGATGTTCAGAATGCATTATTCAAAATGATGAATAATTGGAAGCAATGGAAGTGTTCAAGAGCAGGATGTTTGCTATATAAATTAAGACACAACCTGTTGAATGCCAAGTCGAAGGAAAAGGTACATGTGTAAAATGTGGAAGACAGTGACTGTATTGAGTGAAAAAAGGCTGGTTCAGTTCAGTTCAGTCGCTCAGTCATGTCCCACTCTTTGCGACCCCATGAATCGCAGCACGCCAGGCCTCCCTGTCCATCACCAACTCCCGGAGTTCACCCAGACTCACGTCCATCGAGGCTGTGATGCCATCCAGCCATCTCATCCTCGGTCGTCCCCTTCTCCTCCTGCCCCCAATCCTTCCCAGCATCAGAGTCTTTTCCAAGAGTCAACTCTTCACATGAGGTAGCCAAAGTACTGGAGTTTCAGCTTTAGCATCATTCCTTCCAAAGAAATCCCAGAGCTGATCTCCTTCAGAATGGACTGGTTGGATCTCCTTGCAGTCCAAGGGACTCTCAAGAGTCTTCTCCAACACCACAGTTCAAAAGCATCAATTCTTCAGTGCTCAGCCTTCTTCACAGTCCAACTCTCACATCCATACACGACCACAGGAAAAACCATAGCCTTGACCTTTGTTGGCAAAGTAATGTCTATGCTTTTGAATATACTATCTAGGTTGGTCATAACTTTTCTTCCAGGGAGTGAGCGTCTTTTAACTTCATGGCTGCAGTCACCATCTGCAGTGATTTTGGAGCCCCCCGAAAACTAAAGTCTGACACTGTTTCCACTGTTTCCCCATCTATTTCCCATGAAGTGATGGGACCGGATGCCATGATCTTCGTTTTCTGAATGTTGAGCTTTAAGCCAACTTTTTGCCTCTCCTCTTTCACTTTCATCAAGAGGCTTTTCAGTTCCTCTTCACTTTCTGCCATAAGGGTGGTGTCATCTGCATATCTGAGGTTATTGATATTTTTCCCAGCAATCTTGATTCCAGCTTGTGTTTCTTCCAGTCCATAACATTTGTTATGATTTCTTTTTTTTTTAATTATGTAGAGAAGGGGAATAGGATCTCCATGAATATGTTAGCACTAGTTATTTCTGAGTAGAATTTCAGGTTATTTTCCCATATTGGGTGTGTTTTTTTGAGGGGGTGTTTGTTATAAATGAACATGTGTTCATTTTACAAACAAACCCCTTCATATACATATATTTACTACATTATGAACCTGTGTAAGTTTTTCTTTACAAAATGAAAATAGCTTTATTAGGTGACCAAAAGTTAAACAATAGAATGAGTGAGTTTATTTCTAAAACATAGATGTTTGAAATGGTATACTAAGATGGTAATGTTGGTTTCGTTTAGGTAGTAATATGGGTGACATTTTTCTGTCTTTATTTTCTCAATTTTGTATAATAACTAGTAGACTTGTAATCAAGTGATAAGGACAGTAAATGCTTTTGTCTGATCAGATAATCAAGGGTTTCACAGCCAGTCCAGTGGTTAAAACCCTGCTTTTTCACTGCTGAGGATGCAGGTTAGATCCCTGGTCAGGGAACTAAGACGCTGCATGCTGCACAGCACAGCCAAAAATAAGATCTTTAAAAACAGGTCCTTTGTGAACCCTAATTTACCATGGACAACCTCTGTTTTACGCGGTTTGATCTCCCTGGTGGTCCAGTGATTAAGAATCTGCCTGTCAGTGCAGGGGACACTGGTTTGACCCCTGCTTGGGGAGGAACCCGCGTGCCCGAGGGGCCCTGATTGCACGCGACACAGCTACTGAGTGTGCTCTGGAGCCCGTGCTCCACCGCGAGGAGCCGGTGCAGCGAGAGCCGGGGCACACAGGCAGAGCGCCGCCCTCACTCGCTCCACTAGAGAAAGCACGCATGCAGCAACAAAGACCCATTGCAGGAAAAATAAGTAGATTAAATACTTTTTAACATTTAGAACATTTAATGTATAGTTGATGTCATTGACTCGATAAAATATTCTACTAAAATGATATTATCTTTTTAGAAAATATAGTAGATGTATGAGAATCCAGGATATGATTTGTATTAATGATGTTCTCTTTAACAGTTTGAACTAGAAGTACATTTACAATAAGATGCAGCTTATACACAGATTTGTACAAAGTAAGATATGCCTCTCTTTATTTATTAGATACAGGTAAGAGAGAATTTGAGGCATTCCCTGGTGGTCCAGTGGGTAGGACTCTGCACTTTCACTGCAGAGGGCCTGGGTTCGATCCCTCGTCAAGGAACTAAGATTCTGCAATCCATTCAGTGTGGCCAAAAATAAAGTAAAACTTTTTAAAAAAGAATTTCCTCCAAGTCAAAATGCTTAATAGATCAGGAAAATCTAACATCATATGTAAGACATAAAATTAATAATGAAGCAAAGAATAATGGTAGGAAGAGCAGAAAGCAACAAAATAAATTCTTGGGGGAAAGATGGTATGGTCCTCCAGGTAGAGAGCATTTTTTTCGTAAGTTTTTATCACAAGAATCCTCTACTTAGGTGTGCTCAGATTACTTTTATTGTCTTTGCATGATTCATAGCTTCCTGCTCTCCAGGAAGAGAAACAGGAACATGAATTGATTTGAAAGTGGGATTTTGCAGCAAACCTAATCTTAATGGAAAGATTGCAGATGCTTTACATTTTTCTCTTCCTTGCTAGCTACATTTCATCCGCTTTTTCTTATTCATCATTTGGCTTGTTTTGATATTTCTCCCCTGTGATCAGCTTGCTGCTCCAGAAGAAGCTTCATAAGTTTGAGTTGGCCTGTTTAGCCAACCTTTGTCCAGAGACTGCTGAGGAGTCCAAGGCTCTGATCCCAAGGTTAGTACTGGTGGTGAAAAGTTCTGTGTATTTGAATAAATTCCTACAAGTAAAATTACTCTGTTTAAAAGCTGGGTGATATCTGGATATCACCAACATATTGGGTTGGCCAAAAAATTCCTTTGGTTTTAAAAGTAAAAATAAAACACATTTTTCATTTTCATCAAGAACTTTATTGAAAAACATATTTGTTCCACTACCTTCTGCCATTTTTCAAGCAATTTCATAATTCCGTCTTCCCCAAACTTTTTATCTTTTTGATCAAAGAACTGTTCCAGGTTCCTTTTACTGTCTTCTATTGAAGGGGAAAAAATTGAAATTTTTTCCATTAATAGAATTTTGTACAGACCGAAATAAATGGAAATCTGAAAGTTCAGTGTCTGGTGAATTTGTTGTTCAGTCGCTTACTTGTGTTAGACTTTTTGCAACCCGATGGAAGAATGCAGCAAGCCAGGCTTCCTTGTCCTTGTCCTTCACCATCTCCCAGAGTTTGCTCAAACTCATGTCCATTGAGTCGGTGATACCATCCAACCATCTCATCCTCTCTTGTCCCTTTCTCCTCCTGCCTTCAATCTTTCTCAGCATCAGGGTCTCTTCTAATGAGTCAGCTGTTCGCATCAGGTGGCCAAAGTATTGGAACTTCAGCATCAGTCCTTCCAATGATTATTAAGGATTGATTTTCTTTAGGATTGACTGGTTGGATCTCCTTGCAGTCCACGGGACTCTCAAGAGTCTTCTCCAATACCACAGTTCAAAAGCATCCGTTCTTTGGCACTCTGTCTTCCTTATGGTCCAACTCTCACATTCATACATGACTACTGGAAAAACCATAGCTTTGACTATGTGGACCTTTGTCAACAAAATAATGTCTCTTCTTTTTAATACTCTCTAGTTTGTTATGGGTTTTCTTCCAAGGAGCAAGCATCTTTTAATTTCATGGCTGCAGTCACCATCTGCAGTAATTTTGGAGCCCAAGAAAATAAAGTCTCTCACTGTTTTCATTGTTTCCCCATCTATTTGCCATGAAGTGATGGGACCAGATGCCATGATCTTTGTTTTTTGAATGTTGAGTTTTAAGCCAGCTATTTCACTCTCCTCTTTCACCTTCATCAAGAGGCTCCCATGAACATGGTGGAGAATCAAAACTTCCCAGCCAAGCTATAACAATTTTTTCCTGGTTGTCCAAGAAACATTTGGTCTTGCGGTGTCCTGATAGAAGATTATGCATTTTCTGTTGACTAATTCCTGACACTTTTTGTCAAGTGCTGCTTTCAGTTGATCTAATTGGGATTTTTTTCCAGAAAGAGCTCATAATAAAGGACTCTCTTCCGGTGCCACCATGTATACAACATCACCTTTGGGTGAAGACTGGCCTTTGGCATGTTGGTGGTGATTCATTTTGCTTACCCCAGGATCTCTTCCATTCTGCATTATTGTACAGTATTCACTTTCATCGCCTTTCAAACTTTGTTTTTAAAACAAAATGTTTTAGTTATATTCATGTAGAGAATTGCACAGGAAATACAGTCAAGAAGGGTTTGGTTTGGGTTCTTTTGCATAACTTCTATAGAACCCAGACATCAAAGCAATTAACATAACCAGGCTGGTGCAAATGATTTTCAATGCTTGATTCAGATATTTTGAGTACGTTGGCTGTCTTATCTCCTGTGTGGTTTAGCATTGATTGTTTTCTCAATTATTGTGTTGATTTCATTGCTATCAACTTCAGCTGTTCTGTCTAACTGTGGGATATCGTCCAGCAAGAAATCTCCAGCACAGAAGTTCACAAACCACTTTTGACATTTTCAGCCAGTCACAACACCTCCATACACCGTGCAAATCTTTTGCACTTCAGGTGTGTTTTTACCTTTCTTAAAGCATAATAGGCCAAAAATGTTGCTTTTTTTCTTCTGTCTTCCGTATTGGAATGGCTACACAAAAACTCACGAATTCTGATAAGGTTTTTTTTTTTTAATGCATGCTGATATGACAGCTGTCACAATATAGTCTAACAAAATTGTTTTGAATGAAATTAAAGACAACTAAGTGCTAATAGAGCCATCTTAAGGAAAAAAACGAACTTTTTGGCCAGCCCAGGAGAAAGAGTGCTTTTGTAGTAAGACCAATGTTTTTATAGTATACCAGTTGTTGGCAAAAATATGAAACAGCTGAAACTCTGGTCCACTGATGATAGGAGTACAGATTTATACAGTCACTTTGGAGAATAATTTGGCTACATCTAGTAAAGTTAAATACACCCAGTGACCCCCAATTCATTCCTGGGTATGTGTCCTAAAAGCAGTTCAAACATAGTTTAAAAGGAGACAGGTGTTCCAGTGTACATGGCAGCATTATTAGTGGAAATTTGCCAACAGTCTTCAGTCTGCAAGACTGGATAAATAAATCTTTGTGCAGTCATGCAATGTTTATTACAAAGCAGTGAAAAAAATAAGTGAACTAGAACAATGTGAGATAATGTCAACATATGCCAGAATGAACGTTGAGTGAAAAAATTGCAGAAGGATACATACAGTGCTGTTTCTTATAGTTTAAAAACAGTGCTATGTATTGCTTATAGGTACATTTATGTATACAGTAGTAAGTATAAAAATATATGTAGGGGTACTGAATGCCAAATTTAGGATGATTGTTACTCCTAGGAAAGGAAGAGAAGGTTTTGGAGTAGTGGAGCACACACAGAACCATTGATTTGTGTCTGTCAATATTAATGAGCCAACTAGAGATCATTGTTCTATACCTTTTATGTATTTGAAATACTTGATAATGTTTTCAAAGGAAAGGAAGGAAATTGAGTTGAAACGTAAAGGTGTCAGTGTTGAGGGGTGAGCCAGCAGTGCTCTAAGATCCGCACCTACGAAAGAAGAGGGTGGGAGCACTGTCAGTTGCTGGGACACTCACTCTTGGTTTTCTTCTTGTAGCCTGGAGGGGCGGTTTGAAGATGAGGAGCTACAGCAGATTCTTGATGACATCCAGACCAAGCGCAGCTTTCAGTATTAATCTCCAGATATCACTGCTGCTGGGGAGCCACGTCACATCCCCAGCACAGCGCCCCTGGCTCAGAGTCTGAGGCTGACTCGCACAGAAATTCTGTTGCAGAAGACACTTGGCCTTCCTTTGGATAGAACAACCCAGTGCTTCGTCTTGGTTTAGGTTGCTATTTCAGGCTTGCCTGTTGGCCAGTGATGACCTGTAGAAACTTGGAGAGGCCTTGCAGTAGCTGCCCGTGGCTGCCTGGGCTTGCCTCTGGGAAGGACGAGGTGGGGTGATGTGCATACAAGCGATACTTCTGACTGCCTCATAGCATGGTCTTTGGCCCTTGGGTTATTTTGATTCCTAACATTTCATATTTTAATATCAATGTGTTCGTAGTTTTTTAAGCTCTTCTAGAACATGTAAAACTAGTAGGGGAAACAATCTTACCTAAATGCAAAAGGAAGAATTAAAGCAGACCTATATCACTGTTTGAAATTCTTAGAAGATGTAGAGCCTTGGCATCGTTGTGCTTAGCCCAGGAGACAGGAAAGTGGTTTCTGAGAAAAGCAGCTCCTCTGTCACCCTGAGGGTAACCACTGGGTGTTGTGGAGCTCACAGCCTGCGATGGATAAGCACCATGCCTTTTTCTTGGATTCTTGTGGAATGTATATGTGGAGTATGTGGTCTTAAAGCACTTACATCATCACTCCCAAATTCAGACTTCTCCCTCCTAGGCTGGATGTGAAGCAGGGAGTACTTTGCAGTGTCCTCATGTGGGGCGTCAGATCCAGACGTCTGGCTGCCTGCTCAGGAGCAGGCATTCTGTGGGGATTTGCAAGGAGGAAGCCTGCCACTTGCTGAGCCACTAGAGTGATATCACTCGATCTGGGACTAGTTGCACGGAAAATACTTTAATAGCTAAATATTGTGGCGCTCAATTTTCAGAGGAGAAATACGCCTGTTTTCTTCACAGCTCAGGGATTTTTCTTTGAAGTACTTGTTGACTCCACGTGAATTCATGACCCAAGGATAAGGATGGGGAAAGAATAAAGCTGGCTTTAGAAAGTCAAGGCCAGTTTATGTCAGCTTCCGAGGCAAAAATCCAATTTTCTTATTTTTTATAAATTATTTTCAATTTCTGAAATGTCATGGTTTCTAAGTCGCCATTATTTGAAGGAAATGTCAGTTATACCTCAATTAAAGGAATATTTGAGGAAGTACTCTTCATCCTTGGGCAACTTCACTTCTTTGAGACTCATCAGCGTTCTCAATTGTAAAATGTGGATAATAATAGATACTGAAAGTTGAATGAGAAAATTATTAATAATTTAGAGCCTGTTGGTATCTGACATACACTATACCCCAGTACATGTTAGCTGTTAGTAGCTTGCTTCATAGAAATTGGTGCAAGGATTTGGTAGCCTACCCACTGGCACTGGTATCAGACTATGAAAACAACGCACACGGACTACTTGTTGAAGCCTGTAGACTTAGTAAAAGAGGCAGTTACATGGTTGGCACCAAGCAGTGGAACAGAAAACAGACCTAGATACCAGCTGGAATCTAGGCGTGTGTGCTGTGGGGCAGGAGCAGGGCCCTGCCACCGTCGCCACGGTGTTCCCACCAGAGAATTTTACAACCGTGTAAAGCCCCTGGCACTAATGAATGGCAGGCAGTAAGGCAACTAGAAGCAGGTGTAAAAATAGTAACTCGTATCGGGATGATGGGTAAAGGCAGCCTCGTGCTGTGTTACAGATGCCCAGCCTGGTCCTCGCCTTCTGCTGGGCTGGTTCTTTACAGTCCTGGACAGCGGCTCGCCGTCCAGGGAGCAGCAGGCCTCACAAGCTCTTGGATCGTCGGAAACATCGCTCGACTTGTACTGTTTGCAAAAGCAGAGTTCAGACACATTGAAATAAAGATATCATGTTGTCAAAGCCTCACCTCACCAGAAAGCTAAGTGAACCCGAAAAGCTTTTCTGAAAAGTTCTAGTCATTTTGGTTTTATAAAAATTTATTAAACTTGAGTCTTGAAAAACAGCATTACTGAGTGCGGCCTAAGCGCAAGCTGCATAAGATGACTATTTTATGTGTATAAGATAAAAATGACTTTTATGCTTCTCTCTCAAACCCACACATTGAAGCCCACAGAAAGACTTGTGTATGAATAATTACAGCGTTATTCATAATAGCCCCATTCAGGAAACAGTCTGAATGTCCACCAGCAGGTGGGTCGATCAGCAAGATCTGATATAGCCACGAAGTGAGTGAGTGAAGTTGCTCAGTCGTGTCCAACTCTTTGTGACCCCGTGGACTGTAGCCCACCAGGCTCCTCTGTCCATGGGATTCTCCAGGCAAGAATACTGGAGTGGGTTGCCATTTCCTTCTCCAGGGGATCTTCCCAACCCAGGGATCGAACCCAGGTCTGCATTGCAGGCAGACGCTTTAACCTCTGAGCCACGGAATGGAATACCATTTAGCAATAAAAGGGTGAACTAAAGAAGTACCTGAACCATTGAAACAGGGTGTGTCAGTTGTGTGACATTCTTTCAGCTTTTTATTAAATCTAAGCCCAGAAGAGCTAAAAGGCTAGTGCATTGATCATACCTGTATGTTCATCACCCACATTTAACACGTTTGTCATACTTGCTTTATTATATTTTTCCAGGAAGCATTTTAAAGCAGCATGAGACTTCATTAAAAATTCATGCATGCATTTTAAAAATACACTCCTCTGTAAGTTTGCCTATTGCACTTAGAAGAACACCAAGAATTTCCTGGTACTTAGTTCAGATTTCTCCTGGGGAAAGTTCTGGGCCAAAGGTCAGTCCCACTGCTGGTACAATTTAGTATATAAAATCAATCGTTATTAAATATCTAAACTGAGAAATATCGAAGAAACGGGCTGCTGCCCTCAAGGTGTTGGATGAAAGTACCACTGGGTGAAAAAAGTGGGCCTAAACAGAGTGCAGGCCCTGAACAGTCAGTGATGTATCTGCATGTGGCTCTCCTGTCTCAGCATCAGCTGGAGGACAGTTTGGGAGGAACAGGCAGAATGTTTGAGCAGTGACAGCAGCGTGAAGGCAGTTCTGTCTGCTGGAGTCTTGCAGTTTTGTGTGCCTCACTCCTTTTGCATGATGCTAAGGGAGTGCTTGATGGGCTTCCCTGGTAGCTCAGATATTGAATCCACCTGCAATGCGGGAGACCCGGGTTCAATCCCTGGGTTGGGAAGATCCCCTGGAGAAGGGAACAGCTCTCCACGCAAGTACTCTTGCCTGGAGAATTCCATGGACTGTAACCTGGCGGCTACAGCCCATGGGGTCATAGAGAGTAGGACACGACAGCGACTTTGACAAACGACGAGGGAGTGCTTAAGTAGTAAGTGTTGAGAAAATACATCGTCCCTGTTTTTTTGTAAATACACTGCCCCTGTTTTCAGGACAGTGAGGAGTGCAGGGAGACCAAGAATATACTTGAAATAATACAGTTAGAAGCAAGGGCTTGGTGAGACAGGGTGGAGGTGGAGAAGCAGCCCAGAAGACACCTGAGAATTGTGGAAGACAAGGCAACGCTGTCCAGCGGGACAGATGGGACTGTCCGTGTCTGCTCCATCAGTGTGGGGGCTGCCTGCTACGGTAGCCCTTGAGCACCTGAGGCGAGTGTCCCTTGAGGAACTGCACTGCAAATGTCTTAAATTTAAAAATGTAACTAGTCACAGAATCTCCCCAGTGGCCCAGTGGCTCTGACACTCAGAATGCAGTGGGCCCGGGTTGATCCCCGGTCAAGGAACTGGATCCCACATGCTGCAACTAATATCCAGTGTGGCAAAAGGATTTTTTTTTTTTTTTTTTAATAGTCACATGTAGCCAGTGGACAACACAGCTCTTAGCTCCCAACACAAATGTCCTGCAAAGCATTGACAACATTTCAGCAAGATTGACAGTGCTCACATGAGCAGCAGTAATGATGGCGGGCCATTCATCCACATTACGTCTCCAGTTTTGAAGGCTAAAGGTGTATATCACTCTCTGGGCATCACTGAGTCCAGTTTTTGTGTATGGTACAAATTCCGGTTTTAAAAACCTGCTCTTTACTACTAATGCTCATGGACAAAATTATAAAGGCTGTTTTAAGGTAACATTTGGTAATAATGAAAAGTTGAATACTTCATCTTGTGTTGAAAACCTCTTTCCTAATTAATTCTGCCTTTTAAGTAGGCTGAAGAGTTGTATGTTGAATTTAAAAAGCAAAACTCTAAGATTTATTACCTTTAAAGGTTTCTGATATTTATATTTTATAATTCCACTAATAAATGTGGTTCAGGCACCGGATACTCCTGGATTCAAACTGAAGTCCTTTTAAATTCAGACAAGCCTCTATCTCCAAAGCCATATCAACACCAGCCCATGACCACACATGTCCTAAATACATCCTCCTTGTTAATAGGGAACTTAACAGTTCTCCATGTTGAAAGGCATCTTAAAGTTAGAAGACATATAAGAAGCAATAAAAGCAATACTTTCTAAACTTAATGATAGAATTTAAAAACGTGAGAGATTACATAAAAATTTTTAATTGTGTAAAATCACTGAAAAAGTAATTGAGAGACATAGAGAAGACAAGCAGAAGGTGAAGATGTTTATAAACAGCTTTAAAAATAAATTTTAAAATATTGGGACCCCGATTTCAGAAAGGACATAGACACAAGTTACACTCAATTACCAAGTTAATGGGGAAATGTGCACTCTAGTTAGTTTTTGAGAGTGTTTAAATGAGGTGACATTTTTCTCATTTAAAAGATACAAAAGAATACCCTCTGTTTACACATAGTGACACACTTCTTTGTGTCAGGTCCTGCTTTATACGCATGAGGATACAGAAACAGGATAGAACACCTACTGTTAGAGTCTGCAGCCTCAGTAAGACAAATAAAAAGAAAGCATATTTCCTGTTTGAAGTCTTCTACTCCCCTGAGTAATACAAAGACCGCAAAATCATCCTCGAGCCCCTCCTCCCACCTCTGTGCTGCTTTTGTCCAGGACTTTAGATTGACTCTGTTTTTAATTACCCTCAACACACACGCAAATACACGAAGTTTACAGTCAATGCAGAGACTTGTCCATATTTTTAACAATTTACTTGCTCATCATTGCCTCTCTGCATCCCTCCTTCCTCCTGGGCTAGTTTGCATTTTCACAGAGGTGTTCCTTTGGTAGTTTTTTGAATAAGAGAATGAGAGTAAATGTTCTTGGCCTTTCTTTAGCCAAGTATGTCCACCCTCATTTTGAGTGGTAGTTGTAGAATTCCATGTTCTACATAGACATTAACTTTCCAGGGTCCTTTGAGGATGCTATTTGTTGCTTGTAAGATTTCTGACAGTCTTAATGTTCCCTTGTAAATAATTTGTTGTTTCTAACTGCTTTTATGATTTCCTTCTTGTTTTTTTTTTTTGTGTGTTTTACAATTTCACTTCAAGATGTCGAGGAATGGATTCAGTCTTACACTCTTTGAGAATTTTTGCTGCTGCTGTCTATGGATTCATGCCCTCTATAATTTGGGACAGTTCTTAGTCATCACCACTTTTAACTGCAGCTTATTTCCAATGCTCTTTCCTCTCTCCCTTTATTAAAAATTTGTTTTGGCCACACCATGCGGCTTGTGGGATCTTAGCTCCCCGACCAGGGGCACTGGACTGTCAGAGAATTCCCCACCAAGGTTTTTTTTTTTTTAACAGCTTTATTGAAGTAAAATTGACATACACATTTAAAGTATACAAATTAATTTATTAATTAGTATATGCAGTATAGCTACGGACTGTGAAGGCATCACAAGAATTAAGTGTGGAACATTCCATCATTTCAAGAGAAACTTACACCATTAATAGTCACTTCCCCTTCTCCCCCATTTCCATCCTCTTCAGTCCTGCTAACTGAATTCTTATGTCAGTGACTGTAGTCTCTACTTCATAATTTTCAACTTGATGTTTTCCAAATCACCTTGTTCTTTTTTCCACAGTGTCTTATTCTTTCATCACAGTTTCTACTGCTTCTTTCATAACTTCAGTTCAGGTCAGTTCAGTTCAGTCGCTCAGTCGTGTCCGAATCTTTGCGACCCCGTGAATCGCAGCATGCCAGGCCTCCCTGTCCATCACCAACTCCCGGAGTCCACGCAAACTCATGTGCATTGAGTTGTGATGCCATTCAGCCATCTCATCCTCTGTCGTCCCCTTCTCCTCCTGCCCTCAATCCATCCCAGCATCAGGGTCTATTCAAATGAGTCAGTTCTTCGCAGGAGGTGGCCAAAGTATTGGAGTTTCAGCCTCAGCATCAGTCCTTCCAATGAACACCCAGGACTGGTCTCCTTTAGGATGGACTGGTTGGATCTCCTTGCAATCCAAGGGACTCTCAAGAGTCTTCTCCAACAACACAGTTCAAAAGCATCAATTCTTCGGCGCTCAGCCTTCTTCACAGTCCAACTCTCACATCCATACATGACTACTGGAAAAACCATAGCCTTGACTAGCCGAACCTTTGCTGGCAAAGTAATGTCGCTGCTTTTGAATATGCTCTCTAGGTTGGTCAATAACTTTCCTTCCAAGGAGTAAGCGTCTTTTAATTTCATGGCTGCAATCACCATCTGCAGTGATTTTGAAGCCCAAAAAATAGTCAGCCACAGTTTCCACTGTTTCCCCATCTATTTCCCATGAAGTGATGGGACCAGATGTCATGATCTTCATTTTCTGAATGTTGAGCTTTAAGCCAACTTTTTCATTCTCCACTTTCACTTTCATCAAGAGGCTTTTGAGTTCCTCTTCACTTTCTGCCATAAGGTGGTGTCGTCTGCATATCTGAGGTTATTGATATTTCTCCCTGCAATCTTGATTCCAGCTTGTACTTCTTCCAGCCCAGCGTTTCTCATGATGTACTCTGAATATAAGTTAAATCAGTAGGGTGACAATATACAGCCTTGACGTACTTCTTTTCCTCTTTGGAACCAGTCTGTTGTTCCATGTCCAATTCTAACTGTTGCTTCCTGACCTGCATGTAGGTTTCTCAAGAGGCAGGTCAGGTGGTCTGGTATTCCCATCTCTTTCAGAATTTTCCACAGTTTATTGTGATCCACACAGTCAAAGGCTTTGGCATAGTCAATAAAGCAGAAGTAGATGTTTTTCTGGAACTCTCTTGCTTTTTCGATGATCCAGTGGATGTTGGCAATTTGGCATTTAATTTCTACTCTCTTTCAGACTGGTTATCTCAAGTTCTAGTTCTCTATTTGTTAATTTTGCCCTTTAGAGAGGAAATGTGTCGAATTTATTGACATGTTTTTACAGAGGGGTCTGCAGACCTCCTAGGCTTCTGGTATCAATGGCCTTGGAATATTTCTTACAATAACTTCTCAGCATAGCGATTCCTACAACATAGAATGTGTAGCATAAATTTGAATTCAAACCCACACGTGGTACAAGTTTCAGGTTTTGAGTTCTTGGAGGAGACATTTGTTTAAGCTGAAGCCTTGAATGAAGGACAAGCGTCGTTGTCCACCTGATTCTTTTGAAAGAGCCCACATTTCACTCACAAATTGGAATAAAGACTGCTGGGAGAAATATCAACAACCTCAGATATGCAGATGATACCACTTTAATGGCAGGAAATGAAGGACTAAAGAGTCTCTTGATGAAGGTGAAAGAAGAGAGTGAAAAGACTGGTTTGAAACTCAACATTCAAAGAACTAAGATCATGGCATCCTGTCTCTTCACTTCATAGCAGATAGAAGGGGAAAAAATGGAAGCAGTGACAGATTTTATTTTTTGGGGGGCTCCAAAATCATTGTGGATGGTGACTGCAGCCACAAAATTAAAAGATGCTCCTTGGAAGAAAAGCTATGACAAACCTAGAATGTGTATTAAAAAGCAGAGACTTCAGTTTGCTGACAAAGGTCCGTATAGTCAAACCTATGGTCTTTCCAGTAGTCAGGTATGGATGTGAGAGTTGGACCATAAAGAAGTCTGAGTGCCTAAGAACTGATGCTTTCAAATTGTAGTTCTGGAGAAGACTCTTGAGAGTCCCTTGGACTGCAAGGAGATCAAATCAGTCAATCTTAAAGGCAATAAACCCTGATTATTCATTGGAAGGACTGATACTGAAGCTGAAGCTCCAATACTTTGGATACCTGGACTCATTGGAAAAGACCCTGATGCTAGTAAAGATTGAAGGCAAAAAGAGAAAGGGTTGGCAGAGGATGAGATGTTTAGATAGCATCACCAATTCAGTGGACATGAATTTGAGCAAACTCTGGGAGATAATTGGAGAAGGCAATGGCAACCCACTCCAGTACTCTTGCCTGGAAAATCTCATGGACAGAGGAGCCTGGTAGGCTGCAGTCCATGGGGTCACAAAGAGTCAGACCCGACTGAGCGTCTTCACTTTCACTTTTCACTTTCATGCTTTGGAGAAGGCAATGGCAACCCACTCCAGTGTTCTTGCCTGGAGAATCCCAGGGATAAGGGAGCCTGGTAGGCTGCCATCCATGGGGTCGCACAGAGTCAGACACGACTGAAGCGACTTAGCAGCTGGGAGATAATGGAGGACAAAGGAGTCTGGCATGCTGCAGTTCATGGGCTCAGACATGACTTAGCGACTGAAAAACAACACATTTCACTGAGGAGACAGACCTTCCGGTTCCTGGCATTATGCAGGGGACTCAGGGGAAAGATGATGTGGGAGATGGTAGAGCTGAATGATTGTCAGCAATAGGAGATGGAGGGCAAGCTGCAATTTCACTCATGCCTGTCATTGACAGCACAAGTTCTGGTTCCCTGCTGGATTCAATTCTATCTACCCCAATGAAAAAACAATCTGGTGATATCTGGGTCGTAACTCTTTTTTCTCATCATAGATGACATGGTAGCACTGAATTGCATTATGGACGGCTCCTGCCATTTACCTTCATTTACCACTCTACATTCAGGTCCTGTGCCTCAAAACCAGACAAGCCTTGGATTCCTGTTCAAGATGGTGGAGTAGAAGGACACACTCCCCTCCTCCTGCTGGAGCACCAAAGTCACAGCTAGCTGTTGAACAACCACAGGAGGATGCTGGAACTCGCCAGAAAGATACTTCACTTCCAAAGACAAAGAAGAAGCTGCAGCAAGAGGGTAGGAGGGATGCAATCATGATAAAATCAAATCCTATACCACAAACTAGGGAACAATAATACTAAAGAAATTCTCCCACTGTTAAGAAGGCTCTGAGCCCCGCACCAGTCTTCCCAGCCTGGAAATCTGACTGAGGGACTCGGAATCCCCAGGGAATCTGTGAAGGCCAGTGGGATTTGATTATAGGACTTCCAAAGGACTGAGGGAAACAGAAACTACAGTCTTGGAGGACACAAACAAAATTTTGTGCAAACCAAGAGCCAGAGGGAAGGAACAGTGACCTCGCAGGAGACTGAACCAAAACTACCTGCTAGTGTTGGGAGGCCTCCTGTGGAGGCGTGCGTTGGCAGGGGCTCACCACAGGGTCCTCGCTCTGAAGTTCCCCCTTGGTGTAAGCCCTTTTGGAGGTCACCATTAACCCTACCCTAGTGCCCATAGACCCCAAGACTGGGTCACCTCAGGCCAAACAACTAACAGGGAGGGAACACAACCCCACCCATCAGCAGATAATCGGATTAAAGCTTTACTGATCAAGGCCCTGCCCATCAGAGCAAGACCCAGTTTTTCACATTGCCAGTCCCCTGAATCAGGAAGCTTACACAAGACTCTTAGCCTCCTCCATCAGAGGGCAGACAGAAGAAGCAAGAAGCACAATCCTGCAGCAGCTAGGAAAACCACATTACAGTTAATCAGGATGAAAAATGTTAATCAGGATGAAAAAGCAGATGAAGGGACAAGATAAAACCCCAGAAAGACAACTAAATGAAGTGCAGACAGGCAAACTTCCAGGAAAAGAATTCAGAATAATGATAGTGAAGATGATCCAGGATCTTGGGGAAAGAATGGAGATGATGCAAGAAATGTTTACCAAAGACCTACAAGAATTAAAGAACAAACAGAGATGAACCCAGAAGCAACCCAGAGTAGAATAACTAAGGCAGAAAAATGGAAAATAAATGACCTGGAGGATAGAATGGTGGAAATCACTGCCACAGAACATAGAAAAAAATAATTTTTTTGAAAAAAGACAGCCTAACAGATCTCTGGGACAACATTAAATGCACCAACATTCCCATCATAGGGGGTCCCAGAAGAAGAAGAAGGAAAGGACCTGAGAAAATATTTGAAGAGATAATAACCGAAAACTTCCCTAACATGGGAAAGGAAATAGTCAACCTAGTCCAGGACGCGAAGAGAGTCCCAATCAGGATAAACCCAAGGAGGAACACACAAGACACACAACAATCAAACAGACAAAAATTAAAGACCGAGATAAAACATTAAAAGCAACAAGGAAAGATGACAAATAACATACAAGAGAACTCCCATTAGAACTCCTGCTTGACCTCCCAAATTGTGTATAGTTATTTCATATTGTTACATTGATCATGTTCCCATTATGGCATTCAATTGTAATTATCTTTTATTTTTTTTGTCTGGCTATTGATTGTGAAAACTGGTAAACATCTTCTACTATTAAAAAAACTAACAACGCCTTGTCAAAAAAAGAAAACCCCCTTGCCATTGCTGATTTCTCAACAGAAACTCTACAAGGCAGAATGGAATGTCATGATATATTTAAAGTGATGAAAGGGAAAAACCTACAACAAACAATACTCTACCCAGCAAGACTCTCCTTCAGATTTGATGGAGAAATCAAAAGCTTTCCAGACAAGCAGAAGTTAAGAGAATTTAGCACCACCAAACCAGCTTTGCAACAAATGCCAAAGGAACTTCTCTAATCAGGAAACACAAGAGAAGGAAAAGGCCTACTGAAAATAAACCCCAAACAATTAAAAAAAAATGGTAATAGGATCATACATATCAATAATTACCTTAAATGTGAATAGATTAATGCACCAACCAAAAGACATAGCTTGGCTGAGCAAATAAAAACATGTGCGTATATGCATTTCCACTTACCATGTCCCTCTGCTTGACCTCCCAAATTGTGTATAGTTATTTTATATTGTTAAGTTAATCATGTTCCCATTATGGCGTTCACCTGTAATTATCTTTTATTTTTTTGTCTGGCTATTGATTGTGAAAACTGGTAAACATCTTCTACTATTAAAAAAAAACTAACAATGCCTTGTCAAAAAAAGAAAAACCCCTTGCCATTTCCTGCCTCATGAATCTCTTTGGTTCTTCAGTTACTTCTCCTTTGTCCTTACTCTGGGCCTCCAATTCCGTCAGGTTGTCAAGGCATGTTCACATATTTGAAAGTCACAACTCGAAGGTCCATATGTAAGGCATTTACTGTATAGCAAATATCTTGGGTGCTGCCAGAAGTGAAGGTGAGTGGCATGAGTAGTCGTGGGCCCAGAGGGAAAGAAAGTCAGCACTAGAGATGGGCTTTAATGGTAGGGAGAGAGAACTGAGTCCAGCAGGGAACTCTGTGGGGATTCCCCGGTGGCTCAGCGGTAAAGAATCTGCCTGCAGTGCAGGAGCCACAGAGGACCTGGGTTCGATCCCTGGATTGGGAAGTTGCCCTGGAGGGGGGCATGGCAACCCACTCCAGTAATCTTGCCTGGAGAATCCCATGGATAGAGGAGTCTTGTGGGTTACAGTCCATTGGGTCGCAAAGAGCTGGACACAATTGAAGTGACTTAGCATGCACACACGCAGCAAACTCTGCAGCTATAGCGGGCAGACACCAGTACTTAAAGGCTTCTAGTGAGGACACAGAGGCCCGACTGGTGAAGTCACTTGCCAAGGCCACTCCAGGGAGCAGCGTGAAGGCCAGGGAGGCAACAATCTCAATTACTATGGTCCTTTCTGAGTGGACCCTGTTCTCTAAGGAAGCTGGCATTCCTCCAGGACCTTCTGTCAGTTACGCAGTGATGTTTGTGGATAATAGGATCCAGAAGAGCGTGCTGCTGGATCTCAACAAGGAAATCGTGGATGAACTGGGGGTGACTGTGGTGGGCGACATCATCGCTATCCTCAAGCACACCAAGGTGGTACACTGCTAGGACGTGTGCAAAGTTGCCACCAAGTTGGTGCCCTGCAGCCCCAGTCCCATCGCAGGTGAAATTCACTGAGGCACCTGTAGGAATTCTTTTCCATTATAGGTTATGAGATATTGGGTATAGCTCCCTGTGCTATACAGTAGGTCCCTGTTGGTTGTCCACTCCGTGTATGGTGGTGTGTCTGTTTTAATCCCAAGCTCCTAGTTTACTGGGCCCCCTTTCCCCTTTCGTGGCCCGGGGTTTGTTTTCTGTGTCTGTGGATATGTTTTTGTTTTGTGAATGGATTCATTTGTTATCTTTTTTTTTTTTTTTTGATTCCACATATAAGTGAAATCATGTTTGTCTTTGGCTTGCTTCACTTAATGTGATAATCTCTAGGTCCATCCATGTTGCTGAAAACAGAGTCTTATTTCTCAAAAAACAAAACAAGTATCTTAAGTCCAGAAAAAGCTCTCTATCCAGAGCTGATTCTCACTTTTCCTAGTAGAGAAATTGGCAGAGTATGTTATGGTCATTGTTTGTGGACTATACTCATCTGTTAAACAGGTGAGTTTTTCAGGAGCTAAATGGTTTGTAATCAAAATATTTTTGATTTTGCTGGACCTTGAGGGCATCATGCTAAGTAAAGTAAGTCAGATAGAGAAGGACAAATGCCACATGATCTGAGTTATATGTGGAATCTAAAAAACCAAGCTCACAGAAACAGAACAGATGTGTGGTTGCCAGAAGTGGGGAGTCAGGAGTGGAGGAAATGGGTGAAGTTGAGCAAAAGGTACAAGCTTCCAGTTATAAGTCCTGGGGATATAATGTACAGCATTATGACTGGAGTTTAAAATATTGTATTATATATTTGAAAGTTGCTATGAGAGGGGCTTCCCTGGTGGCTCAGATGGTAGAGAATCTGCCTGCAATGCAGGAGACCTGGTTCAGTCCCCAGGTTGGGAAGATCCTCCGGCGAACGGCATGGCAACCCACTCCAGTATTCTTGCCTGGAGAATCCCATGGACAGAGGAGCCTGGTGGGCTACATAGGGTCCACTGGGTCACAAAGAGTCAGACATGACTAAAGTGACTTACCACATACACAAGAGAGGAGACCTTAAAAGTTCTCTTCACTGGAAAAAAAAATTGTAACTATGTGAGGTGATGGATGCTAATGAAACTTATTGTAGTGGTCATTTTGTTATATTATGTTGTACACCATTATGTTATACACCATCAGTTCAGTTCCGTTAAGTCACTCAGTCATGTCCGACTCTTTGCGACCCCATGGATTGCAGCACACCAGGCCTCCCTGTCCATCACCAACTTCTGGAGCTTACTCAAACTCATGTCCATTGAGTTGGTAATGCCATAAACTAAATCAAAGTTTCATGTCAATTATATCTCAATAAAACTGGAGAAATACATGAAACTTACTTTTTTTTTTTTTTTTTACTTAAAGTGAAAATTAGATGCTTGAGTAAACAGACACAAAAGAGGTGACCATTTATCCTTTCCTTCCTTACGGAGCATTTAAGAACTGAACTTGCCTGCTTACTCAGGTCAGTGTACTTTAGCATGGACAGAGGTCTGCCAAAAGCCCTCCTCTTCTCTGTGTGGACAGGCGAACTCAGTGTGTGCAGGCCTGCTGACCCCTGGACAGACTGTGTCAACCAACCTTGGCTGCGCTCAGGGCTCCTGAAAACGCCTTAGCAGGGTCCCAATACCGCCTGGAGCCAGTCTGGCATACACTTCCTTTTTACTGCAAACTCACAGCTGGGGAAACCACACAGCTCTTCATCTAGAATCTCACAGCTTTCAACATCTCTGTTTGCATTTCAGTATCACCTGACGGAGCTGACGTGAAGTAGAAAAACCATTGCCTCTGTGAACTAGAAAAACCATTTTCAATGTGTCCTGTTCCTGGTATGAGCTAGTTTCAATAATAATAATAGCTTGCTTTTCTATATATGACAAGATACAGAGGTCTCTGCCTTTACCAGAGGCAGCTCTTGGTAAAAAATGTTCTTTTCAGCAGCTAGTCAGAACTCACCTTCTCCAGTAACTTAGTCCTGCCAGTTATAAATTTTCAATAAGCAGGTGCTTTTCAAAACATTTAATGACCTAGAAGCTAGGCTGATGACCTGGATGTTGTCAGGCAGTAACTCTAATTGCCAGATCATAGTGAGGTCCTGGGGAGACAGGGGTGATCAGAAGTTACTTATGGAAATATTTCAGTATTTTAGTAACTAGTATGGCCCCAGGGTTATCTCAGCTGAATCTTTCCTTTCTATGTCTCTCTCACACACTCCTACCCACAGATGTCTTTTAACTCCCAGGTTTATTTGCATTTGAAATAGAGAAGGGGCGAAGGCAGACTGCCCTTGAGCCCAGGTGTTTGTGGCTAGATGCTAAGTGTTTTACATATCTTATCGAAACTTCACCACAACCCTTGGGGAACTTTTAAAAACACTCCAAGGCATGCCCTTATAGTTTATGCTCACTAATGCTCTTATAATCTTCTCCATATCTGACCATTCATTCATTCAACATATTTTATTGAGCACCCACCAAATAGACTGGTGCCGGGGTCCAGCCCCGGTGGATCCAGGGAATTCGAAGCGGGGACGGCGTTGGCGAGGAAAGACTTATTTATTTATTAATATAAGATTAGATTAGGAAGAAATAGTGTAGTAGGAAAATTAAGTCGCGAAAAGAGGCTGAATAACTTGGTTTACGTGGAAAGCCAATAAAGTTCCAGACAAGGAACTTGCACCATCTACATTAGGCCGCCGGCGCCCATTTGAATATCGGAGAGTGCCCCGCCTTGGACTCTCTCTCTTACGGATCTTAGAAGCCAGGACAAGTAAGTAGACATGGTGAGTCTCCACGTTCCAAGGGATCAGCCTCAAAAGGGGAGAAAAGAATGACATGGGGAAGCCCAGCATCGGTGCAAGACTCCAAAAACTATTTTTCAAAATCAGCTTATATACCCCAAGTTGTACATTAATGGAATATGCAGAGTTATGCAGGGGCAGCAGTCCCGACCCTCATTGATATTTGCATACCCTTCCATATACAAAAGGTCTCAGGTGGTTTACATTATCTTCTGGCTTGCTAACACTTTTTGGCTCTCTTTCTTAATGAATGTTAATCTCGTTTCCCCTGAAGTGTTTTTCTTTAATCTGCATCTCCTTAAAGCACTAAAGTTACATCTGTATAGAACAAAGGCGCAGTGGGTTATAAGAAGGTACTTAACTCAAAGATCTAATGTTGCTACTTGTTTTTTCTATATACCAACTATATCAACAAATAAAAGATATGAAAATTTGGCAGCAAGTATTGGCTCAACAAATGAAACCTTTAATCAGTCCTATTCTAATGATTTTGACTCCTGGGAAGCCCCTACATTCCTAGGAATTTTTTTATCTTCCTGTGCCTCCGGCGGTCAGGAGGCCTCAATCACAGGCGCAGCTGTACGAGTCCTGCAGGCAGGCTAGAAAGCCATCAGAGGGGTTTCTGGATTGAAACACTCGTATTATGCCCAGGAGATTTATTATCCAAAAGCTCTAATTTTTCCCAGAAAAAGGTGGTGGGGGGACAGCCCCCTGTTAATGACAGAAGAGTAGGTGGAAAGCATAACACAGTAAAGCAGGCAGACTGGTTTTTTGGGGGGGTGGATGCTCAGGAAATCCCAGGGGGAACCCCTGAAGCCTGATCACGTCCTTATGTTTTATCAGGCTTCCTTCCGCATGACCTTGTCACCGGTGGGATTCCTCACGCTGGCCCCCAACAGACTGGGATTCAAAAAGGCAAGCTAGATGAGAAGGTTCCAGTGCTCCTGGAGTCTACATTCTAGTGGGGAGAAACAAACAAGAAAAGCAATGAAGCAGATTAGCCTGAGAAGAGTGCTAGATTAGATATGGTGCTTGGGGCTGGCCTCTTTAAAGAGTTGCAATTTGAGCTGCCAAGACAGTGAAATCTAAGGGGGGAAAAAGAGTTCCAGATAAGGAGAAAGGATGCAAAGTGGAAAGGCACGGGGTGGGGACAGGGGTATTGGCGCAGAGAAAACAGACTGGAGCTTCAACAGCTAGGGCGAGACTAGCAGAAGCCGAGGTGGCAGCAAGGGGTTTGGAGTTTATACTCTGTGCATTGGGAAGCCATTTGTAGGCTTCAAGTAAGGGGGACATAAGCTCTGGTTTCTGTCTGAAACGGGTCTTCTGGCTGCAGTATAGACAATGGATTGGAGTTGGGTGGAAGAAGAAACTAAGATGAAAAAGGAGCAAAGGGAGAACAGTCAGGAGACAACCACAATAATCCAAGCAAACACGGCCTGGACTAGAGCAGAGGTCAACACGCTTTCTGCAGCGAAGCAGAGAATATTTCAGTCATTGTGGGTTACATATGATCATCATCCCAGATTCTTCGTCTTTTTTCTTAATCCTTTAAAAATGTAAAGCTCTTCTCAACTAGATACAGGCATATTCTGCCTATATCTGGACTAGAATGACAGCAGTGGAGAGGAAATGTGGTCAGGTTTACAAGCTGTTTTGAACATTCCATGAAAGCATTTCATTTCACCAAAGAAGAAACTGAAACTCAGAAAAATCAATATTATGCAAGCAGTAAATCACAAAGATAAGATGTAAATTCCAGAAGCTATTTGAATCCAGGACTATGTGACCCAGGGGATTTCTGGTGATAGAAAATATTCATGACCCAAATGGGGTGAGGCTATAATAGGAGCATTGTGCATGTCCAAAGGGTAAACCCTGGGCTGGGGATTGAATTTGCCAAGTGCCCCTTAAATTCTCTAATAGGCATTAGAGAAAAAAACAGAGGCAGTGCAGGCCAACATCAGTTCACCATGTGGCAGAACCAGGACTCTGACCCAGGCCTATTGACCTGGGGTCCAGTGTTCTTGCTTTATAAGCCAAACCTGTAGTTGTGTATACAGTATTCTAAATGCAAATTTTTATTTTCTCTAAACACCTGAACTGAGTATTGAAAGAAATTAGGTGCATTGTCTTCTTTGGTCTTTAATTCAGGCACATAGTTTGTTCTGATTCTGATTTGTTGTTGCTGTGAAATTGGCCTCTCAGAAAAATCTTGGGATTTCCTTGGCAGTCCAGTGATTAGGACTCCACACTCCCAATGCAGGGGGCATGAGCTCGATTCCTGGCCAGGGAACTAAGATCCCATGTGCCATACAACAGTATCTAGAACTCTGCATTATCTAGAGGGATCTCTAGAAATAACCTACTTTAATCCAGTGGGAAGTGATATATAGAGCTGTGTTTAGATGTTTAAAAAACTTACAAGGATGGCAATTGCAGCATTAGTTGTACTAGCAAAAGATTAAAAGTAACGTAAGTGCCACCAGTGTATGGCATCAGATACCCCTCGTCCAAGGTAAGGAGCAGTGGCTGCACTTTGCTGGAGCAGCCGTGAAGAGATACCCCACGTCCAAGATAAGAGAAACCTAAGTAAGACAGTAGCTGTTGCAAGAGAGCATCAGAGGGCAGACACACTGAAACTGAATGATCAAGAAAACTAGTCAATCTAATCTCACTAGGACCACAGCCTTGTCTAACTCAATGAAACTAAGCCACGCCTGTGGGGCCACCTAAGATGGGCAGGTCATGGTGGAGAGGTCTGACAGAATGTGGTCCACTGGAGAAGGGAATGGCAAACCACTTCAGTATTCTTGCCTTGAGGACCCCATGAACAGTATGAAAAGGCAAAATGATAGGATACCAAAAGAGGAACTCCCCAGGTCAGGAGGTGCCCAATATGCTCCTGGAGATCAGTGGAGAAATAACTCCAGAAAGAATGAAGGGATGGAGCCAAAGCAAAAACAATACCCAGCTGTGCATGTGACTGGTGATAGAAGCAAGGTCTGATGCTGTAAAGAGCAATATTGCATAGGAACCTAGAATGTCAGGTCCACGGATCAAGGCAAATTGGAAATGGTCAAACAGGAGATGGCAAGAGTGAATGTCAACATTCTAGGAATCAGAGAACTAAAATGGACTGGAATGGGTGAATTTAACTCAGATGACCATTGTATCTACTACTGTGGGCAGGAATCCCTCAGAAGAAATGAAGTAGCCATCATGGTCAACAAAAGAGTCCGAAATGCAGTACTTGGATGCAATCTCAAAAACGACAGAATGATCTCTGTTCATCTCCAAGGCAAACCATTCAATATCACAGTTATCCAAGTCTATGCCCCAACCAGTATTGCTGAAGAAGCTGAAGTTGAATGGTTCTATGAAGACCTACAAGACCTCTTAGAACTAAAACCCAAAAAAGATATCCTTTTCATTATAGGGGACTGGAATGCAAAAGTAGGAAGCCAAGAAACACCTGGAGTAACAGGCAAATTTGACTTTGGAATGCGGAATGAAGCAGGGCAAAGACTAATAAAGTTTTGCCAAGAAAATGCACTGGTCATAGCAAACACCCTCTTCCAACAACATAAGAGAAGACTCTACACATGGACATCACCAGATGGTCAACACCGAAATCAGATTGATTATATTCTATGCAGCCAAAGATGGAGAAGCTCTATACAGTCAACAAAAACAAGGCCGGGAGCTGACTGTGGCTCAGATCATGAACTCCTTATTGCCAAATTCAGACTTAAATTGAAGAAAGTAGGGAAAACCACTAGACCATTCAGGTATGACCTAAATCAAATCCCTTATGATTATACAGTGGAAGTGAGAAATAGATTTAAGGGACTAGATCTGATAGACAGAGTGCCTGATGAACTATGGACGGAGGTTTGTGACATTGTACAGGAGACAAAGGGATCAAGACCATCCCCATGGAAAAGAAATGCAAAAAAGCAAAATGGCTGTCTGGGGAAGCCTTACAAATAGCTGTGAAAAGAAGAGAAGCGAAAAGCAAAGGAGAAAAGGAAAGATATAAGCATCTGAATGCAGAGTTCCAAAGAATAGCAAGAAGAGATAAGAAAGCCTTCCTCAGTGATCAATGCAAAGAAATAGAGGAAAACAACAGAATGGGAAAGACTAGAGATCTCTTCAAGAAAATAGAGATACCAAGGGAACATTTCAAGCAAAGATGGGCTCGATAAAGGACAGAAATGGTATGGACCTAACGGAAGCAGAAGATATTAAGAAGAGGTGGCAAGAATACACGGAAGAATTGTACAAAAAAGATCTTCATGACCAAGATAATCACAATGGTGTGATCACTCACCTAGAGCCAGACATCCTGCAATGTGAAGTCAAGTGGGCCTTAGAAAGCATCACTACGAACAAAGCTAGTGGAGGTGATGGCATTCCAGTTGAACTGTTTCAAATCCTGAAAGATGATGCTGTAAAAGTGCGGCACTCAATATGCCAACAAATTTGGGAAACTCAGTAGTGGCCACAGGACTGGAAAAGGTCCGTTTTCATCCCAGTCCCAAAGAAAGGCAATGCAAAAGGATACTCAAACTAGCGCTATTGCACTCATCTCACATGCTAGTAAAGTAATGCTCAACATTCTCCAAGCCAGGCTTCAGCAGTATGTGAACCGTGAACTCCCAGATGTTCAAGCTTTTCTAAAATGAAAAGGCAGAGGAACCAGAGATCAAATTGCCAACATCCACTGGATCATGGAAAAAGCAAGAGAGTTCAAGAAAAACATCTATTTCTGCTTTATTGACTATGCCAAAGCCTTTGACTGTGTGGATCACAATAAAGTGTGGAAAATTCTGAGAAAGATGGGAATACCAGACAACCTGACCTGCCTCCTGAGAAACCTGTATGCAGGTTAGGAAGTAACAGTTAGAACTGGACATGGAACAACAGACTGGTTCCAAATAGGAAAAGGAGTACGTCAAGCCTGTATATTGTCACCCTGCTAATTTAACTTTTATGCAGAGTATATTATGAGAAATGCTGGGCTGGAAGAAGCGCACGCTGGAATCAAGATTCCCGGGAGAAATATCAATAACCTCAGATACTCAGATGACACCCCCCTTATGGCAGAAAGTGAAGAACTAAAGAGCCTCTTGATGAAAGTGAAAGAGGAGAGCGAAAAAGTTGGCTTAAAGCTCAACATTCAGAAAACAAAGATCATGGCATCCCGTCCCATCACTTCATGGGAAATAGACAGGAAACAGTGGAAACAGTGTCAGACTTTATTTTTGGGGGCTCCAAAATCACTGCAGATGGTGACTGCAGCCATGAAATTAGAAGACGCTTACTCCTTGGAAGAAAAGTTATGACCAACCTCGATAGCATATTCAAAAGCAGAGACATTACTTTGCCAACAAAGGTCTGTCTAGTCAAGGCTATGGTTTTTCCAGTAGTCACGTATGGATGTGAAGAAAGCTGAGCACTGAAGAATTGATGCTTTTGAACTGTGGTGTTGGAGAAGACTCTTGAGAGTCCCTTGGACTGCAAGGAGATCCAACCAGTCCATTCTGAAGGAGATCAGCCCTGGGATTTCTTTGGAGGGAATGATGCTAAAGCTGAAACTCCAGTACTTTGGCCACCTCATGCGAAGAGNCCCTGGGATTTCTTTGGAAGGAATGATGCTAAAGCTGAAACTCCAGTACTTTGGCCACCTCACGCGAAGAGTTGACTCATTGGAAAAGACTCTGATGCTGGGAGGGATTGGGGGCAGGAGGAGAAGGGGACGACCGAGGATGAGATGGCTGGATGGCATCACTGACTCGATGGACATGAGTCTGAGTGAACTCTGGGAGATGGTGATGAACAGGGAGGCCTGGCGTGCTGCAATTCATGGGGTCGCAAAGAGTCGGACAAGACTGAGCGACTGAACTGAGAATGCCAACATTTGCAAAACCATGCCGTCTTCAGGAAAGATTATTTTCAATTTGGAAGAATTGAAAATAACTGAGAATATCATCCCTTCAAATTATAAATCAAATAATAAAATAGAAAGAATGGAAGAGACTCACTCAAAGTGGCAAGATCGGGACCAAGCCCCTACTTCAGTGCACTGTATCTTACACCACCCTAAACACTTCTACAGCCAACTCTGCAAAGTGTGTGGACATCTCATGACTTCCCATTTCAAAGGCTAGGTATCACTATAATTGATATAAGTTCCCAGCTTTAGAGGTTGTTTCATCTCTGCCATTCAATAGTGTTGGACATCTTTTTAGATAACTGCCTGTTTTAGGGTTTGTTATAACACGTGGTAGGGCGATAGCCCAAAGGAAGAAGTTATTTGAAAGGGGCTCAGAGGCAGATTTCTAGAGGCCTGACTAAAGAGCTTGGTTGCAAAAGAATGAACTTGGGACGAGCATATTCCAAGTCAGGCAAAGGTATAATTCTTCAAGGCTATATGAACCTGCATGCAAGCATGGCCTGGGTATGTTACAGAATGTATCCTGCTACGTTAATTCTAAAGGTACCACTCTAATTCACAGACTTAGAGAATGAATTTATGGTTACCAGCGGGGAAGGATGGGGGAAAGGGATAGACTGGGAGTTTGGGATTGACATGTACACACTGCTATATTTAACATGGATAACCAACAAGGACCTACTGTATAGCACAGGAAACTGCTCAGTGTTATATGGCAGAGAGGATGGGAGGGGAGTCTAGGGGAGAATGGATGCATATATATGTAGGGCTGAGCTCCTTTGCTGTCCAAATGAAACTATCACAAAAGTTGTTATACTCCAATATAAAATAAGAAGTTTAAAGTAAAGAAATTAAAAATAAAAAAGATTTTAAAAGGTACCACTCTCAAACATATATGACGTTCACAGGAAGAATTAAGCATGCAGAAAATACACTGAAGGGAAATAACCTTTATGGTTTATCAACCCCAAACTTTCTGCACTGGGAAGAGAGACAGCTGGGTGCCACTGACTCTGAAGATAAAACTAAAGGAAATAATCTTTGACATCAGCAAGGGAATCTGGATGTAATTTAAGGAAAAACTTCCTGACATTGATGACTCAATAAAGTACAATTAGGGAAACATTAGCATTTCCTTTCCCCAATTATTTTAAAACACAGATATTTTCCACGGAGAGTTAAGAGACAAGCTTGCCTGAGAAAGAAGGAAGAAGAAACCTGCTGGAAATGTCTCTTCTTATGCTTTCCCTGCATAGGAATATACTGCTTTAACAGCTCTGCAATTTAACACACACACAACTAAATAAACAAACTGAGAACAAGAAGGAACTATTCAGGATCATTTTACAAAACTGAGATTTGTGGTGGAGGGAACACAGCAAGGTAAAAGGGCTTTGTCCATTTCTTCCACTCCTTTCTCCTTAATCTGACAGTCCCCCTCCAGGCTGTTCAGTCCTGAGTCACCGCATTTACTATTCCCGCCAGGGTCTTGGCTTGCCTCCCTGGCCAGGCTCTTTGGGCAGGTCTGCCCTGCACAGGTGGGAACCCTGTAAAAGACTAACTGTGGGATGGATGGGGCTTTCCACAGACTCAGGAGCAGCTAAGGAGCCAAACTTCTAGCAGGAGTTGAGCCCGTCAAGTTCAGAAATATAGTAAAAAAAAAAAAAAAAGCATTTGAGGATGTTTATATTTCTTAATTTTTAAAATATATTTTAATAAATAAATTATTTATTTGGCCACACTGTGCAGCATGTGGGATCTTAGTTTCCCAAACTAGGGATTTAACCCCTGTCTCCTGCAGCAGAAGCAGGGAGTCTTAACCACTGGATCACTAGGGAAGTCCCAGGATATTTTTATTTTAATTTTAATTCTGGGATAGAGGAGAAAACATTGACACTTGAGGAAGATCAGAACCACAGATCTGAAGAAGGATTTTGAAAGAAAATGATCAAATGCACTGGGTATTTTATCTGAAAGGTTTAGTTTATTGCTCAAATAGTCTTATTTCTGCAAAGAGAAGTGGAAAGGAAGAGAGGAGGTGCTGACTGACATTTTTAATGGACTTTTTAAAATATAGTAGAACGCCTGACATTTAAAATAAATTTTCATATTTTAAATGTACATGTATGTCTTGAATATTACGTAAGTATATAAAATTTATTTTACTCACACACATATATACACAAATATACAGAGACACACAAATACACACACACACACTTATATATATACACACACAAATACATATATTTTGAGGGACAGAGATAAGATTTAAAACCTATTATGCACTGATATGAAGTGTATATTATGTGACAGTTTGCTTCAAAAATCAATGTCCCTAATTTGCTTTGAGAGGAGTCTCATGGGCCCCTGAACTGGGAATGATATGGATTGATGAGTGCTGGCTTCATAAAACTCCCACAGGTTTTGAAATATTTTTATGAGGTAGAAATAAAACTGTCTAATAGTCCTACAATTCTGTGGTAGATTTCATATGCATTTGGGAATTCTTTTGATGAAAACGCATAAGGAAGTTCAGCTTTGTATGAAAGTACCTCTCTAAAGAGGATCCTAGTTTCAGCATTTTTTTTTTTTTCTGCAAAATCTGAGACATCTCTATGATGGAATTTACAGGGCAAACAGAGTTTGGTCATAAAGAGAAGCAAATGGACCAGATTTCACTTTGCTATGCCCTTCATATCAGATTCACACACTCGTTTTAAGGGAAAAGCAATAGATTTTTTTTTAGCCCATTAAACATCAGGGCATTTCAGAATCCAGGTTTTCATATATCCTAAAATAAGACCTAGATCATATCACTTTGATATAAATCCTATTTCTAGGACTATTTTGACATGAAGCTTATATTGAAGTAAAAGAAACTCTGTGCCCCTGAAGTTCCAGAAAGATCAGATTCTGTTTATATCTCACAGCCATGGGTCACCATGCGACTGGCGGGCACTTCCGAGTGTGCCCTGGGCACCTCCAAAGCCCCCCAGCACATCCCACAAAGCTCAACCCACAGCAGCCCCTGTTGACATCCCCCATGGTCCTGGAGCACCCAGGAGGCAGCCCCAGGGCCTAACAGTGAGCTTAACTCATAACAGCCAGTCAATATGTGTTCAGTAAGTAAACAATCACATTAACAAATACTGTAAGACTTCACTGTCTCCTTGAAGAAAGTTTTCCTTATTTCATACTTTTTAAAATTTCTGTTAATAAACAGCATATGTTTATAATTCCAGATTATTTTAATGAGACTTCCCTGATAGTCTAATGGTTAGGAATCAGCGTTTCCACTGCAGGGGGCCCGGTTTCAATCACACGGGAAAATAAGATCCCAGAAGCCACACGGTGTGGTCAAAAAAGGCCAGTTTGACCTTTAAGAATAGGTACTGGAGGAAAATGAGCTCATTTGCTAGCAAGAAAGACTGACAGGTACTACCCAACATAGATAAATGTAGATAAATTAGCACACACACACACACACACACACACACACACAGACTTTCTGGAAAATACTGACTGGTGGCTCAGTGGTAAAGAATCCACCTGCCAGTGCAGGAGATGTGGGAGATGTGGATTTGATCACTGGGTTGTGAAGATCCCCTGGAGAAGGAAATGGCAACCCACTCCAGTATTCTTGCCTGGAAAATCCCAAGGACAGAAGCCTGGTGGGCTACAGTCCATGAAGTTCCAAAGAGTCAGACACGACTTAGTGACTAAACAAACAAAACCACCCAACATAGATAAATATAGATAAATAAGCATATAAACGCACATAGACACAAACTTTCTGGAAAATACTCCCATTTACCTTCCTCCCCATAGCCCTCTTCTCTGTCATCTGCATTTATTCAATCCAAAAGTTTACAGAGTACCTTTTAGGCAACAGTGGAATTTTTATACAATATGAAAAGAAAACATAGATAAACCATAGTCATGATCTTTAGGAGCTCATGGTCAAACTAGGGGTGAAGAAAAACACTTACGAACAACATCAGCGAAATAGAACCGATATACCAAGCGAGAGCTTGGCTACCCACGTGACATACACTGTCATGTCCAGACTGTAGCCTATCTTTAAAGCCAGGGATCACATTTTAAACATGAGGAAACAGGCTTCTACTGTACTAGTTATTGTGGGAATATCTGTATTTCCCACAGAACTAATTATATTCAGAATAGATAAGAATCGACGTGAACACCAAAAGGACAATATTGCCCACAGAATTTTGGAAAAGAGAAAGATAGACTCCCACCGGTACGGCCAGGACTAGCATAGTTTTCCATCTCCACTGGGACCACCACTGCTCATAGCACAGGCCTGGAATTCTTTTCCACCCACTTTCCCCTCTCCCCATCTACCACTCTACAAACTGGACAGCCACCAAATCCTACCAATGCCGATTTCACTACACTTCCTGGATTTGATCCTTTTAAGCTCTGTACATCCTATCTAAATCTGACTCCAGATCTTACTTTACTCAGCAACTGCAATTCCATTTTGAACAACAGAACTATCATTCTTCCTCCCGTTTTCGTCCCCCCATATCAGTGTTCACTGCCACTGTCAAAGGCATCCAACATTAGCTTAAGGATCCAACCAATGGTGATTGGTTTTGGAGACCAATGTGTTGTTGCTGTTTAATCACAAAGTCATGTCTGACTCTCTTGCAACCCCATGCACTGTAGCCTACCCGGCTCCCCTGTCCATGGCATTTTTCAGGCAATACTGGAGCGGGCTGCCTCTCCCTTCTCTAAGGAATCTTCCCTATGACTCAGGGATCGAACTCATGTCTCCTGCATTGCCGGCAGATTCTTGACTGCTCAGCTACCAGAGAAAACCAAGAGATCAATTATACATGTTCAACTTTCTAGGAAGCGAATGTGACATAAAGTACTTGCTGCCCATCTAATAGTCATCTGCCCTTCTTCCCAACCTTACTAGCTGTCCAGACAGCTAAAAGACTTTTAATTCCCACTCCAACGCAGCTAGAAGTGACATGGATCTACCCATAAAATATAATCTGAAGTCTAGAGTAATAAAAGTGAATTACAACTTGGAATTTGTTTTCAGACGTATTACTATTAACAGCATCACCATTATGTTCATCGACATCATCACCATCAACTAATTATGCTATTAATAATAATACTTTCCATTTGTGTTGGTTTTCTACTGCAGTGCAACAAATCCCCACACACAGCGGCTTAAACAACACAATGTATGATCTTGCGGGGTACCGCCTGAGGCATCAGGGCATGACGTGACTGGTTCCTCTGCTCAGGTCCCATCAGGCTGAAATCCACGAGACCGCAGTGTCACCCAAGGCAGAAGTTTTACTGAGACTTGGGTCTTCTTCCAAGCTCACTTCTGGCTGACAGAATTCAGTTTCCTTGCAGCTGTAGGACTGAATTTTCTTGCTGGCTTTTGCCGGGATCTGCTCGAGATCTGACAGGCCATCCTCGCGACATGCAGTCCTCACCGTGGGCCATTTGCAACACTGTTGACTTCTTCCTGGCCACGGGGAGGGTCTCTGCTCTTTCTTCTGTCTCTGACCTCTATCAGTTCAGTTCAGTCACTCAGTCGTGTCCTGCTCTTTGCAACCCCATGAACTGCAGCACACCAGGCCTCCCTGTCTATTACCAACTCCTGGAGTTCACTCAGACTCACGTCCATTGAGTCTGTGATGCCATCCAGCCATCTCAACACCATCAGCAGTGATTTTGGAGCCCCCAAAAATAAAGTCTGACAGTGTTTCCACTGTTTCCCCATCTATTTCTCATGAAGTGATGGGACCAGATGGCATGATCTTCGTTTTCTGAATGTTGAGCTTTAAGCCAACTTTTTCACTCTCCTCTTTTACTTTCATCAAGAGGCTTTTTTGTTCCTCTTCACTTTCTGCCATAAGGGTGGTGTCATCTGCATATCTGAGGTTATTGATATTTCTCCCGGCAATCTTGATTCCAGCTTGTGTTTCTTCCAGTCCAGCGTTTCTCCTGACCTCTATAGCTTCCCTTAAAGGGCATGTCTGATTGGGTCAGACCCTTCCAGATAATCTCTCTTCTGACTGACTTCAAGTTAACTGATTAGGGACTTTGGTCACATCTCAAAATCCCTCCACCTCTGCCAGAAGCCGTAACTAATCACAGAGTGACACCTCATCATACTCCTGGATCACCCACATTCAGAGGGCAGAAATTATAGTGTGGGCACACCAGGGGGCAGGAGTCTTGGGGCAATCTCAGAATCCTGCCCACCACAGCATTTAATGAAAACCCCTGAGTTAGGCACTTTATATACATTATCAATTTAATTTCATTCACTTCTGACAGCATTCATATGAAGCAGTTATTACTAATCCATTTTACAATTGGAAAAAAAAACAATGTGAATTAGCCATGTGCCCTTAGGCAAAAACTTCAGCACTCTGTATTCACATTCACCACTGGAATATAGAAATGCTTATGTATTACATGGAGTTATTAAAAAAAAGGGGCAAATGAGAAAACACTTGGGAAATTATTCTGAAAATTAAAGTACCATGGATCTGCAAGGTATCTTATATGCCTGCGAATGGTTCTTTTGACTAGAAAAATATATGTATACTTCAAATGTGCTAGGGAGAAGGGCATGGAAGTGAGATTTTGAAAAGACATAAGATTTGGGAACTATAATGTTAACTCTCTTCGTCACTCTCTGGACTTCTATTTCCTCACTTTAAATAATAAAATGGTGCACTGGGATGACCCAGAGAGATGATATGGGGAGGGTGGTGGGAGGGGGGTTCAGGATTGGGAACTCATGTACACCCGTGGCAGATTCATGCCAATGTATGGCAAAACCAATACAGTATTGTAAAGTAAAATAAATAAATAATAAAAATTAAAAAATAAATAAATAATAAAATGAAAGGGCTGGGACAGGGGATGTGTAAAGTCTATTTCAGAACTAAAACTATTCTATGAGTTTGTTTTATATTTATATTAAAGATATGAATGCAGGGGGAAAGCCATTGTTTTAGCTGCAACCCTGTAGTGCCTGGAAGAATGTGAGCAAACTCTCCCACAGCAGTTGTTAATGATGCTTGGGAAACATTAAATTATAATAATGTACCTCCACCTCTGGATGCCCCTGCCATCAATAAATAGAATCTCTTTGTAAGGGGTAATAAAAAATAGAAATCATGGTTTTTCCAGACATATAGAAAGCCCAGCTAATTAACTACTGAGCCATTTCTCCAGGGAGCAAATATTCTGGTTGATTCTGTATATCACTGTCAAATAGTTAAGTCAATGAGGGAGTCCATTTACATGTTACTTGCTACCATCTTGGATGAGTCAAAAAGAATATGAAATTAAAAGGGGAATAAAATTTCTTCCTCTAATTAATATTCCAGAGAATAATATTAAACCCCAGTCCCTCAATCTGCTTCAATCAAGTGAGAATAATAAAGATCACGGATATAAATACATATCAAGACCTATATAGAGAGACACATCCTTGGAAAGGCAGCTGACATGCTGAAATTGCTCACAAGGGCCCTTCAATCTATCACTGTGCAGCAGAGATAAAAGGGGAAAAAAATCAGTCCCAGTAGTGCAAAGTGTAAGCATAAAAGTCATAAACAAAAGCGTCATTAAACAAGAAGTGGAATTATAGCTCTGGGTATGTTAGGTTGAATGTGGGTGAGCTTTTTCTTTTTTCCTAAGGATCCCCTTGCCAATTTGTTCAACGTATTCATTCAATTTACAGCATTTAATAGGTGCTATTTTTTTTAAAGTGAGGAGTCTATCTGAGACCATTAGAATACTCAGGACTCACAAATGAGAAGGGAGAAATGCAAATTGTTCTATTTTTAACTAAAAGGTGTTTCAAAACTGAGATAGAACATTAAGATTCTCTAACAACAGATCATGCTGTTTAGCACAAGGCATGCTTGTTCTATGCTGAGCAAGAAAGTCAATACCTCTCTGAGACTAAATAAATCTTTCAAAGAACCCCAGTTTCACCTGGTAAAAAGCCTGTTTCAACATGTACGTAAACCCCAGAGTCTTTGAAGTATTCAGTCCCATAACAGAGTTGGCAGAGCGCTTTCAAAGTGGAATCTATTTACTCTGATCCAACAGTGACTTAAGCTGATGGCATGCCATAAACAGAAAGGAAAACAGAAATAAAAGTCTCAGCCTCGGATGGTAAATAGATTTTATCTCTTGGACTGGCTCTGATCACTTGGTACTGGCTGCCTGTAATATGGTCTGGGCATCTCAGAGCCCTTCTGACATCAGTGAGCAAAAATGCTGTCATCGATTAGCAATTTCTGATATGAGGCAGGAACCTGGCTTGGGGAGGTGAGGGTATGACTGCATCCGTCCCACAGCTAGGTAAAAGTCCCCAAAGAGCTCTATCTTTTTGAATTGCAGTTTCTTCAATAGTTTCCAAAACCCTCTAAGAACTTTGCAAGAAAAAGTTATTTCATAATCCCAGGAGTGTACATTAATTTTGATGATATTTGAACTGGTAATAATGAACCTTGAACAACTGTCAAGGAAATTCCTTGGAGGTCCAGTGGTTAAGAGTTGGCATGTTCATTGCAGGGCCTAGGGTTCAATCCCCAGTCGGGGAACTAAGATCTCTCCAAGCTGAGTGGAAGGTCCAAAAATAAAACAAATAAACAAAAAACACGTCAAATAAAATGGGTTTTTCAGAGCATACACCTTCTCCTTTAGAAATTAATCTAAGAAATCCAATGAGTTGCTCCTTTGTGGAAAGCATCCTGAGTTTGGAAGAATATTCTGTCTTCCATAGATTCAACCATGATACTATTATCAATGAATTATTTTTCACTCTTAAATGAGGCTTACCTGATCAAAAACATGAAGCTTGAGACAAAGGTTCATCATAAGTCAAAGGTTTAGAGTAAGCAGGCATGATTTAATAGTGAGACACTGACAGAGAATCTGGAAGTGAGGTTTTCGGTCTGACCACTCATGGAGTGACTTGGGAAGTCAATTCAATGAAATTTCTAATGTCTTGTTTCCATCACAGCTGAGGCCATCAGCTTATCTATGGCACTCAACACCTTAGAGTTGATGACCTTTTTTTGCTATAAGTTCCTTTCAGGTAACCAGTATTAGTGAGATGCTCGTCATACTCACTGGGCAAAAAAACACACATTTTTAGCCTTGCCTAGAAGGCTATCCACAACTTTGATGCATTCTGCTGAGATATCCAGTCATCTCTGCCCTTCACCATCAGTAGGTTAATACCCTCACCTGCTGTGGTCATTCATCCCTAACTCTGATGAAACCATTTCACATGCTTGACTTAGTCCACGGCAAGGTTCTCGGTCCAGTGGCAAAAGATTCGAAGGTTGCACCAAACAGCCACCTCCTCTGACAAGTTTTCTCCTTTCTGATCATCTACAGCACGTCCTCATCTTTGATGAATGTTAAATTCCTCAGGAGAAAGATTTGACTTTTTTCTCCTTTCATATTTCTATAGTACCTGGCAAAGTCATGTATAAATAAAAAAATTTTGAATACCAGTGAATATGATCTTTTCAGCTTCTGCCTCAGTTCCAAAGAGCTTGCATGTTCCCATTTCCATCAACCAAGGAAAAGAATATTTCCATCAGATACTACTGTGGCTCATAGCTGAAAAGAAGGATGAAGTGTGAGGTGCTAGTAAATATGGCATTAGGAGCACAGGAAACACGATTGAACAAAAAAAAATCAACCAGGACCTACTACATAGCAGAGGGAACTTGACTCAGTACTCTGAAATGACCTATATGGGAAAAGAGTCTTATAAAGAGTAGATATATGTATATGTATAACTGATTCACTTTGCTGTATGCTGAAACTAACACAACATTATATACTCCAATAAACATTTTTTAAAAAAAAGGAACACAAGAAACTAGCTTTTCCTCTCCACTAAATATCCAATAAATATTCAAAAAGATAGAAATGTATATCTATACTGAGAACTAGAGAAAGTACTTGTGCATAAGGAATTTATGCCAGATCTTATCTTACAGATGAGACTAGTCTGAAAGAAAATTTTGACGTCTAACACATGATCCAAATTACCACTCTATTTGAGAGAGACAGGATAGTGAACTGAGGGAGTAAGCAGGAAAAGATCTCACTAAATCCTTGCTGATATCAACTAAACCAGAGAGGGCTGGAGTTGAAGCCGGCCATGTGGTTGGCAGACAACACAGTGCTTGGACTCATACGTCTGTGGACTGGCAAGCACCTGGACACCTCTACTGTACTGGAGGCAGTAGGTTTTATTTGGTCAGTTCGTGGGTTGGGATACTCGAGCAAAGAAAATGAAGTAAAGACAACCACTGCCCCAACCATCCTATTCATATCTACTCCTTGGGATGAAGCTTCCTGACAGAACTATCTAAAACTCTATCAATAACATATCTTTCTAGGGGAAAAAGATATCTGAGCTGGTTATATTGCTGTAACATTCTTTGTTTTGCTTTCTTCTCTTCTTGTATTTTAAACCTAAGACCTCTAGATACATTTGTTCAAGGAGCTTTAAATATTTCTGACAGAAGCTAGCTCACTTCCTATAGAGCATAAAACAAACATCCAACTGAGAAGACAGCTGATACAAACGCAGTATATGGTCAGGTATGGGCGCGATGGGACCTGTGAGTCTGGGGTAACTGTGAGTTATGGTTTAGTTCTGGCAGGTTGTTACCAAATGGAAAGCTGCTGGTTTATCATAATTTCTCAACAAATATTTGTTGTTATTGGAATGAGAAACTCTAGAAACCACACCATAACACAAAGGACCACTTAAAAATAGAGAAAGATCATGAAAAAAAGAATGAAAGGCATGAAAAGACAAACAAAAACAAAATTATGTTAAAAACATAAAAGAGATCATGCAGACACAAGCAATAACATCATTAATCAAGAAATTAGAGGGAGAAACTTAACCTATTTGTAAGAGTTTTCAGAATGATAGGTGTTCATAGCATTCCAGAAAGAGAAAGAGATCCAACTCTAGTCATGGTCCATTGCTTTTTTCTAACCTTAGAAGATAAGAAAGACTTATACAAAAATTCTGGAAAAATTAAAGTTGGTCTTATTCCTGTTCTCTACAAAACTAAATACTGATGAATGATACTTCCATATCAGATGTAAAAATCCACAAGAGTATAGTCCACAGTCTGACAAGAAAAAGCCAGGAATCTTACAAAATAACTAATTTGTGTTCAAAGATCAAGGAATTGATGGACAACATTCATAAACAGATGGGTAATTTCAAAAAAGACAGAAACTACATATAGGAGTCAAACTGAAATGCTAGGAGTAAACAAAAAACCATGATGTAAGAGATTTTTAAAAATTATTTTCCTTTATCCATCCACTTTTCATATAAGGGCACTAATCCCATGATAAGGACCCAACACTTGTGACCTTATCTAAACCTACTTCCCAGGACCCCATCTCCAAATATCATCACATAAGGGGCTAAGGTTTTAAAAGTAGGAATTTGGGGGAGACACAGTTCAGTCCATAACAGTTCCTGAGGAGAAGTCAGGTGTAATTTTTATCTTTCTTCCTCCATAGGCAAGGTGTTCTTATCCATTGGTATCTTTCAATATTTTTTCATTATCTTTGATTTTCAGCAACTTAAATGTACTATGCATCAGTATAGTTGTTTGGCATTTATCATGCTTGGTGCTCTTTGAGCTTCCTAGATATGTGGTTTAGTGTCTGATATTAATCTGGGGACATTCTTGAAGTGAAGTGAAGTGAAGTGAAGTCGCTCAGTCGTGTCCGACTCTTTGCGACCCCATGGACTGTAGCCTACCAGGCTCCTCCCTCCATGGGATTCTCCAGGCAAGAGTACTGGAGTGGGTTGCCATTTCCTTCTCCAGGGGATCTTCCTGACCCAGGGATCGAACCTGGGTCTCCAGCATTCCAGGCAGATACTTTAACCTCTGAGCCGCCAGGGAAGTCCACAGTATATTCTTTCTTCTCTAGTATATCCATTACACATTAGTTATACCTCTTGTAGTTGTCCCAAAGTTCTTGGATATTCTGCAGTTTTTTCAGTCTTTTTTCTCTCTGCTTTTCCATTTTGAAAGTTTCTGTTGACATATCCTAAACTCAGAGATTCTTTCCTCAGTCATGTCCAATCTACTTATAAGCCCACCAAGGGCATTCTTCATTTCTGTTAGAGTGCTTTTAATCACCACCATTTCTTCTTGGTTCTTTCTTGGAATTTCCATCTCTCTGCTTACATTGTGGTTCTGTTCTTGCTTGCAGTCCACTTTATACATTAGCACCTTTAGCATGCTAATCATAGTTGTTTTAAATTCCCAGTCTGATAATTCCAATATCCTTGTCATATCTAGGTCTGGTTCCAATGCTTGATATTTCTCTTCAAACTGTGTTTTTTGCTTTTCAGTATGCCTTGTAATTTTTTTTCTTGGTAGTCAGACATGTAAGAGGTAAAAGGAAGTATGGTAAACAGTAATATGGCATTAATATGTGAGGGTAGGGAAACTCTACAGTCCAGTGATTAGTTCCATATTTTGGTGACCCTGCACCTCTAGACGGTAAACTTCACAAGTGCTTCTGGGTCCCATCCCCACCTTAGGTGGAACAGAATGGAAAGAATGGACTGGGCTGGAGTTGGGTATTTCCCTTTCCCCACATGGAGGGCTGAAGCCAAACTGGAGTTTGGCATTTCCCTTCCTCCAGGTCCATTCGGCTCTGGAAAAATCCCAGTACTTTAGGCTACAATAAAATCTTAAGGCAGGCTTGGTTAAGAAGAACAGAATACTCTGCTATATTTCACATGGTTACTCTTCCCCCTCCACCTACTGAAAGCAGGAGGATTCTTCTCCACTTATTCACTGTTGAGCTCAAGGGGGTGAAGCACCATAAGAGTGTGGGGCTTCCCTAATGACTGGATTCACCTGGGGTTATTAACTCTCAGACCTGTCTGCACTGAGCCTTCAGCAATCTGTCAGCCACAGTTCAGGTTTTCCTCCTCCTGGTGCTGGTTCCCACAGAGGTTTCTGTTCCTGAGGTCCTGCTGCAGTAAGTTTTGGTTCTCTGTATTTACCTGTCTATCTCTCCAATTTTGGAGACAGGAATTTATCAAAACTTACATTTATCAAAACTTGTGCTCAGTCGTGTCTAACTCTCTGTGACTCCATGAACTGTAGCCTGCCAAGCTCCTCTGTCCATGGAATTTTCCAGGCAAAAATACTGGAGCTGGTCGCCACTTCCTTCTCCAGGGGATCTTCCTGATCCAGGGATCAAACCTGCATCTCCTGAGTCTCCTGCATTGGCAGGCAGATTCTTTACCACTGTGCCACCTGGAAAACTCTATCAAAACTTATCAAATTATGTATATTAAAAATATGGGTTCTGTAGCATACAAATTTTATCTCAATGAACCAGAATTTCAAAAAAAATAATGAAAAATAAATGTATAAACAAGCAAAGACTGGAATATTACAGAACAAACTATAAAGGGTCCTGCAGAGAAAAGCTTGTGACCCCCAAACTTTATAGGCAGTTATTTTACCAAAGAGCGGTAGAAAGAGGTTTTCAGAAAACACCTTAGTAATTTTCCTGAATGGAATACCTGGGCCCTGTGATAGAATAAAGGAATGTATTTCAAAAGAAAGAACCCAGAAACACTGATTAATTATATAATTGTTGTTCTATGTGACAAATATATATGTGATGACAAACCAAAAGTATATATGTAATGATCCACCAAAAGTATAAAGGTGATGGCAAACAGATCCACCAAAAGCTGTATGTTACCCTTATATATTGGAAAAAGGAGCCTTCTCCTCTCCCTTTTTTTTAATTGTAAAAAAAGATAATCATATGAAAAGGATGGAAAGAGTGAAGGAGGGAATTATGCCATTGATTATCCCAGAGAAATTCAACTGTGATGCATTGGAAGATGACATTTCTGAATTCCTCTCTTCCACAAAGAGGAAAAACAGTTATATTGCTGCCACTGATTTATTGATGAGTTTAATATGATATTAAGTTAAAATTTTTTCAAAAGTCAGTTAACAAATGACATATACTATCTATTTAAAGCCCTTTGGAACATACATCATTTACCCTTTTGCATTTAATTTTTATTTTATCAAAGACGTACTTGTGGTGTAACACATTAAAGGCAAAGTATCCATAAAGTCAAGAAATAAGTATACTATCAGTCAATTTCTTTTTTACTGATTGAAGATGGCCCTGAACATCTTATGTTTCAGACTTCATGGGCCCTATGCAGTTCTGCATGTAACAATGAACAGCAGTGGTCCTCTGCCCACATCATCCATCTCTTTGCTCTAATTCTTGCTGCCTGAAGGCAGTGACTTTCAGCTGTTTCTTCTTCACCTATTTGTCTCCATATTTCCAAATAACATGCTTGTTTTATTTCTTGACTTTTTTCAACTTCAGATATTATTTGCTGACTTTCTAACATGGAAGACAAGATTAAGACCTCTGCAAAGTCAAATAGGCATACACACACACACAGACACACACACTTCATCTTCCCCTATTCAGCTATTATAGTTGCAACTGTTATTCAGACTGTCATAAATACAACATATTATTCACAGCTGAGCCATGCACTGACCATACATTTCTTTTCTGATACCACTTGTTCTTTTCCAAAAGTTATTATCTTGTTTTCTTTAATCATCCTAGGTTTCCCTTGCTGCCAGCCTAGGTTTTAACTTTCTCCATCTGAATAAATCTATGGTCCATCTGTTTTCTGGATTCTAAAATTTTTTGCTATCATATCCATTCCTGTTCTCTGTCCATAAAGCTTTATGCAATTGTATCCTTTTACCATCTTCTGAGTGGTATTTCAGAAGGAAGCATCAGTAAGAAAGTGGGGGCCTGTCAACTGCCATGTTAAGCCAAAGCCCCTCCCAGTGTCAGGAACTGACTGGGCCAGGCAGACACCTGCAAGAGTTGGGGGGTTCAGACCAGGCGGGCTTTGTGGTCAGTAGCAAATCAGGTATCTTAATGCATCTTCTAGATCACTGAGGCCTCATCCTCCAGGCCCTGTTACACCTGATGTTGTCAGATCCCATTTCTCTTGTAATTGGAGGAGATGCTTGCTTCCTTAAAATACAGTTAATTCAATGGATGTGAGAAGAAGGCCCTTGGCCTTGCACCTACCTTCACGGCACTGAAGCAGAACACGTGCAGCACAGCCGCGGCGGACGCACTCCGGGCCACACTGTAAACAGCTGACAGCAAGCCTGAAACAGCTGGAAGACAAACAAGAGTTCCCTTCTGGAGCGGCAGGTCACACAGTCAATACATATGGTAAGAAAGTGAGGTTTGTAACTTTCAAATGCAAAATGCCTGCCAAAGGGGCAAAGAATCCATCCACAGCTCAGTCAAAAAGCACTGGGTGATGCTTAGCACAAGAAAGGCACCAACCGTTAACTAAAAACTCAGGAAGACCACAGTTAGAAAGAACTTTTGATAACTTTTAGAAGACTGTGAACCAATCATTGTGGAGGTGGGGAGACCTTGTTGCTTATAGTTGGAAGCTCCTGGCCCAGGAAAGATCAGGGATGTGATTTCAGTAGAAGAAAGGAGAGAGATAGAGAGACAAATATGGAGATGGAAATTAGACACAGATATGGATAGATAGATAGATAGATGATGGATGAATAGATAGATGAGAGACAGACAGATGAAAGAGAGATAATAGATGGATGAATAAATAAATAGATGAATAGATAGATGTATAGATAGATGGGTGGATGAATGATAGCTAGGTAGATGAATAGATAGATACATAGATATTAATAGATGAACAGATGACAGATGTATAGATAGATGAGAGATATATAATAGATGGATACATAATAGATATATAGAGATGGATGAATAGATAGCTAGATATTTTAATAGGCAGATGGATAAATGAATGGATAGATAAACAGAACAAGCCAGCACTCCTGTGAGTGTAGGTGTGTGTATGTGTGTGTGTGTATGTGTGTGGGTACGTTGTGTGTGCATGTGTGTGTGTACATGTGTGTGCATGTATACAAAGAGGAGGTAGCTGTAACAGATCACCTGCTATGCTCTAATGCTTTATGTACATGACTTCATGAAATCCTCACAGCAACCCCATGAGATCAGTGTGTTAGTTTCCATTTAGAGAAGAGTAAGCTTTAAAGGTGAGAAATCTGGATAAAGTCTCCAAGTAAGCATTGGATGAAGCTTTACCCACCTTGGTCAGAAAGTAAGGAACACACCAAATGAATGGGCATAGGTCACCTGTCTATACAGGCCTGCACACAACACACACTCACAATGTCACACCCACATGCTCCCAGATTAACTCATTCAGCTGCTAAGTCACTTCAGTCATGTCCGACCCTGTGCAACCCCATAGACGGCAGCCCACCAGGTTCCCCCGTCCCTGGAATTCTCCAGGCAAGAACACTGGAGTGCTCAAATGCACATGCTCACACGCTAACCTCCACTTACTCACGTTCACACACGTTAACACATACAGCTTTTCCAATGAAGAATTAGAGGGTCCCTAAACCAAGTCCTTGGAAAAGACTGATGCTGGGAGGGATTGGGGACAGGAGGAGAAGGGAACGACAGAGGATGAGATGGCAGGATGGCATTGCCGACTTGATGGACGTTGGTTTGGGTGAACTCCGGGAGTTGGTGATAGACAGGGAGGCCTGGCATGCTGCAATTCATGGGGTCACAAAGAGTCGGGCATGACTGAGCGACTGAACTGAACTGAACTGAACTGAAACCAAGTCCAAGCTTCCCTGGTGGCTCAGATGGTAAAGAATCTGCCTGTAATGCAGAAGACTCAGGTTCAATCCCTGGGTCCAGAAGATCCCCTGGAGAAGGAAATGGTAACCCACTTCAATATTCTTGCCTGGAGAATCCCATGGACAGAGGAGCCTAGTGGGCCATATTCCATGGGGTCGCAAGGAGTTGGACACAAGGGAGCGACTCACAGTTTCAGTTTTAAACCAAATCCAAAGCTCAAAGAATTCTACAATTCCCCATTTTCTGCTTGTGTCAAGCCAGGTGGGCCACTTTCAATTTTGCCAGATGAATCTAGAAGGGCCCACAATCAATCTAACCAACCCAAGCTGAAGTCCTTTAAGGGTGAGGACAAAGAAAACCTAACTGTCCAGGTTTCATTCCATGCCTGAGGCTATTTAGCCCTTATCTGAACTTGAGACTTTTTTACAAAAAGAACAGAATGGAAAAGACTTACCAGAACCTCCGAAAAACAGCATGTCAATTTGCTCCAAAAGATAAATGCAGAAAGTGTTGATTTGCGGGAAGAGTCCAAGGAGGGAGATTGCGGGGAAGCAATAGAGAAATACTGAAAATGAACAGACAAAATTGACAGTGAGCATGCAGGAACAGGGGCCCAGATTCCACCGCAGTCCCACCTCCCTCCCACCTTCCAGCCCAGTCCACCCCGCGCAGGTCCTGGAGACACTACGGCCTCTTCTCCCCCAGCCACTGACGGAGGCTGAGGCCGAACCAGACACAGGCCTTGGAAGTAACAGGAGGGGCTGCTGAAGGAGAGGCCAGCAGGCTGGCCCAGGACTGAGCGGACACCTGGGGATGACGGGTAGAGAGTAGACTGGCCTTTAGTTTGCAAGGACAGACTTGAACTTGGGGGAGATGAGACGGGAGAAAGGACCAGGAAAATGATAGGAACATGCAAAACCCAAGGCCAGTCATTAGGGGATCCCTTCCTGCAAGGCTACTGGCTTTGTCACTTCAAGGGCTTGAGCTGTGGTGTCGTCTCTGTTCTCACTGCAAACTCAGAGCTCAGTCAGAACCCACAGAGGAGCAAGGGAAGGTGGCAGTTAACCAAGAAACCCCATCACCGTGATGCCACGACACTGAATGACCTGCTTCTCAGGTGCAGCAGGTCACCTGGGAGGTGAAAGGGGCCCTGCCTGAGAAGAGGAAGACTGCTGACTCCCAAACCATCACAGTGCAACTGGATGAAACACACACGTTACAGGCTTCCCTGGGGGCTCAGACGCTACAGAATCTGCCCGCAGTGTGGGAGACCTGGGTTCGATCCCTGGGTCGAAGACTCCCTGGAGAAGGGAATGGTAACACACTCCAGTATTCTTGCCTGGAGAATTCCATGGATAGAGGAGCCTAGCGGGCTACAGTTCATGGGGTTGCAAAGAGTCAGAAACGACTGAGCTGGGTCTCCAGCATTCCAGGCAGATACTTTAACCTCTGAGCCGCCAGGGAAGTCCACAGTATATTCTTTCTTCTCTAGTATATCCATTACACATTAGTTATACCTCTTGTAGTTGTCCCAAAGTTCTTGGATATTCTGCAGTTTTTTCAGTCTTTTTTCTCTCTGCTTTTCCATTTTGAAAGTTTCTGTTGACATATCCTAAACTCAGAGATTCTTTCCTCAGTCATGTCCAATCTACTTATAAGCCCACCAAGGGCATTCTTCATTTCTGTTAGAGTGCTTTTAATCACCACCATTTCTTCTTGGTTCTTTCTTGGAATTTCCATCTCTCTGCTTACATTGTGGTTCTGTTCTTGCTTGCAGTCCACTTTATACATTAGCACCTTTAGCATGCTAATCATAGTTGTTTTAAATTCCCAGTCTGATAATTCCAATATCCTTGTCATATCTAGGTCTGGTTCCAATGCTTGATATTTCTCTTCAAACTGTGTTTTTTGCTTTTCAGTATGCCTTGTAATTTTTTTTCTTGGTAGTCAGACATGTAAGAGGTAAAAGGAAGTATGGTAAACAGTAATATGGCATTAATATGTGAGGGTAGGGAAACTCTACAGTCCAGTGATTAGTTCCATATTTTGGTGACCCTGCACCTCTAGACGGTAAACTTCACAAGTGCTTCTGGGTCCCATCCCCACCTTAGGTGGAACAGAATGGAAAGAATGGACTGGGCTGGAGTTGGGTATTTCCCTTTCCCCACATGGAGGGCTGAAGCCAAACTGGAGTTTGGCATTTCCCTTCCTCCAGGTCCATTCGGCTCTGGAAAAATCCCAGTACTTTAGGCTACAATAAAATCTTAAGGCAGGCTTGGTTAAGAAGAACAGAATACTCTGCTATATTTCACATGGTTACTCTTCCCCCTCCACCTACTGAAAGCAGGAGGATTCTTCTCCACTTATTCACTGTTGAGCTCAAGGGGGTGAAGCACCATAAGAGTGTGGGGCTTCCCTAATGACTGGATTCACCTGGGGTTATTAACTCTCAGACCTGTCTGCACTGAGCCTTCAGCAATCTGTCAGCCACAGTTCAGGTTTTCCTCCTCCTGGTGCTGGTTCCCACAGAGGTTTCTGTTCCTGAGGTCCTGCTGCAGTAAGTTTTGGTTCTCTGTATTTACCTGTCTATCTCTCCAATTTTGGAGACAGGAATTTATCAAAACTTACATTTATCAAAACTTGTGCTCAGTCGTGTCTAACTCTCTGTGACTCCATGAACTGTAGCCTGCCAAGCTCCTCTGTCCATGGAATTTTCCAGGCAAAAATACTGGAGCTGGTCGCCACTTCCTTCTCCAGGGGATCTTCCTGATCCAGGGATCAAACCTGCATCTCCTGAGTCTCCTGCATTGGCAGGCAGATTCTTTACCACTGTGCCACCTGGAAAACTCTATCAAAACTTATCAAATTATGTATATTAAAAATATGGGTTCTGTAGCATACAAATTTTATCTCAATGAACCAGAATTTCAAAAAAAATAATGAAAAATAAATGTATAAACAAGCAAAGACTGGAATATTACAGAACAAACTATAAAGGGTCCTGCAGAGAAAAGCTTGTGACCCCCAAACTTTATAGGCAGTTATTTTACCAAAGAGCGGTAGAAAGAGGTTTTCAGAAAACACCTTAGTAATTTTCCTGAATGGAATACCTGGGCCCTGTGATAGAATAAAGGAATGTATTTCAAAAGAAAGAACCCAGAAACACTGATTAATTATATAATTGTTGTTCTATGTGACAAATATATATGTGATGACAAACCAAAAGTATATATGTAATGATCCACCAAAAGTATAAAGGTGATGGCAAACAGATCCACCAAAAGCTGTATGTTACCCTTATATATTGGAAAAAAGAGCCTTCTCCTCTCCCTTTTTTTTAATTGTAAAAAAAGATAATCATATGAAAAGGATGGAAAGAGTGAAGGAGGGAATTATGCCATTGATTATCCCAGAGAAATTCAACTGTGATGCATTGGAAGATGACATTTCTGAATTCCTCTCTTCCACAAAGAGGAAAAACAGTTATATTGCTGCCACTGATTTATTGATGAGTTTAATATGATATTAAGTTAAAATTTTTTCAAAAGTCAGTTAACAAATGACATATACTATCTATTTAAAGCCCTTTGGAACATACATCATTTACCCTTTTGCATTTAATTTTTATTTTATCAAAGACGTACTTGTGGTGTAACACATTAAAGGCAAAGTATCCATAAAGTCAAGAAATAAGTATACTATCAGTCAATTTCTTTTTTACTGATTGAAGATGGCCCTGAACATCTTATGTTTCAGACTTCATGGGCCCTATGCAGTTCTGCATGTAACAATGAACAGCAGTGGTCCTCTGCCCACATCATCCATCTCTTTGCTCTAATTCTTGCTGCCTGAAGGCAGTGACTTTCAGCTGTTTCTTCTTCACCTATTTGTCTCCATATTTCCAAATAACATGCTTGTTTTATTTCTTGACTTTTTTCAACTTCAGATATTATTTGCTGACTTTCTAACATGGAAGACAAGATTAAGACCTCTGCAAAGTCAAATAGGCATACACACACACACAGACACACACACTTCATCTTCCCCTATTCAGCTATTATAGTTGCAACTGTTATTCAGACTGTCATAAATACAACATATTATTCACAGCTGAGCCATGCACTGACCATACATTTCTTTTCTGATACCACTTGTTCTTTTCCAAAAGTTATTATCTTGTTTTCTTTAATCATCCTAGGTTTCCCTTGCTGCCAGCCTAGGTTTTAACTTTCTCCATCTGAATAAATCTATGGTCCAACTGTTTTCTGGATTCTAAAATTTTTTGCTATCATATCCATTCCTGTTCTCTGTCCATAAAGCTTTATGCAATTGTATCCTTTTACCATCTTCTGAGTGGTATTTCAGAAGGAAGCATCAGTAAGAAAGTGGGGGCCTGTCAACTGCCATGTTAAGCCAAAGCCCCTCCCAGTGTCAGGAACTGACTGGGCCAGGCAGACACCTGCAAGAGTTGGGGGGTTCAGACCAGGCGGGCTTTGTGGTCAGTAGCAAATCAGGTATCTTAATGCATCTTCTAGATCACTGAGGCCTCATCCTCCAGGCCCTGTTACACCTGATGTTGTCAGATCCCATTTCTCTTGTAATTGGAGGAGATGCTTGCTTCCTTAAAATACAGTTAATTCAATGGATGTGAGAAGAAGGCCCTTGGCCTTGCACCTACCTTCACGGCACTGAAGCAGAACACGTGCAGCACAGCCGCGGCGGACGCACTCCGGGCCACACTGTAAACAGCTGACAGCAAGCCTGAAACAGCTGGAAGACAAACAAGAGTTCCCTTCTGGAGCGGCAGGTCACACAGTCAATACATATGGTAAGAAAGTGAGGTTTGTAACTTTCAAATGCAAAATGCCTGCCAAAGGGGCAAAGAATCCATCCACAGCTCAGTCAAAAAGCACTGGGTGATGCTTAGCACAAGAAAGGCACCAACCGTTAACTAAAAACTCAGGAAGACCACAGTTAGAAAGAACTTTTGATAACTTTTAGAAGACTGTGAACCAATCATTGTGGAGGTGGGGAGACCTTGTTGCTTATAGTTGGAAGCTCCTGGCCCAGGAAAGATCAGGGATGTGATTTCAGTAGAAGAAAGGAGAGAGATAGAGAGACAAATATGGAGATGGAAATTAGACACAGATATGGATAGATAGATAGATAGATGATGGATGAATAGATAGATGAGAGACAGACAGATGAAAGATCTTGCACCTACCTTCACGGCACTGAAGCAGAACACGTGCAGCACAGCCGCGGCGGACGCACTCCGGGCCACACTGTAAACAGCTGACAGCAAGCCTGAAACAGCTGGAAGACAAACAAGAGTTCCCTTCTGGAGCGGCAGGTCACACAGTCAATACATATGGTAAGAAAGTGAGGTTTGTAACTTTCAAATGCAAAATGCCTGCCAAAGGGGCAAAGAATCCATCCACAGCTCAGTCAAAAAGCACTGGGTGATGCTTAGCACAAGAAAGGCACCAACCGTTAACTAAAAACTCAGGAAGACCACAGTTAGAAAGAACTTTTGATAACTTTTAGAAGACTGTGAACCAATCATTGTGGAGGTGGGGAGACCTTGTTGCTTATAGTTGGAAGCTCCTGGCCCAGGAAAGATCAGGGATGTGATTTCAGTAGAAGAAAGGAGAGAGATAGAGAGACAAATATGGAGATGGAAATTAGACACAGATATGGATAGATAGATAGATAGATGATGGATGAATAGATAGATGAGAGACAGACAGATGAAAGACAGATAATAGATGGATGAATAAATAAATAGACGAATAGATAGATGTATAGATAGATGGGTGGATGAATGATAGCTAGGTAGATGAATAGATAGATACATAGATATTAATAGATGAACAGATGACAGATGAATAGATAGATGAGAGATAGATAATAGATGGATACATAATAGATATATAGAGATGGATGAATAGATAGCTAAATATTTTAATAGATAGATGGATAAATGAATGGATAAACAGAACAAGCCAGCACTCCTGTGTGTGTAGGTGTGTATGTGTGTGTGTACGTGTGTGTGCACGTATATAAAGAGGAGGCAGCTGTAATAGATCATCTTCTATGCTCTAATGCTTTATGTACATGACTTCATGAAATCCTCACAGCAACCCCATGAGATCAGTGTGTTAGTTTCCATTTAGAGAAGAGTAAGCTTTAAAAGTGATAAACTGGGTAAAGTCTCCAAGTAAGCATTGGATGAAGCTTTACCCATCTTGGTCAGAAAGTAAGGAACACACCAAATGAACGGGCATAGGTCACCTGTCTATACAGGCCTGCACACAACACACACTCACAATGTCACACCCACATGCTCCCAGACTAACTCATTCAGCTGCTAAGTCACTTCAGTCATGTCCGACCCTGTGCAACCCCATAGACGGCAGTCCACCAGGCTCCCCCATCCCCGGAATTCTCCAGGCAAGAACACTGGAGTGCTCAAATGCACATGCTTACATGCTAACCTCCACTCATTCAGGTTCACACACATTAACACATGCAGCTTTTCCAATGAAGTATTAGAGGGTCCCTAAACCAAGTCCTTGGAAAAGACTGATGCTGGGAGGGATTGGGGGCAGGAGGAGAAGGGAACGACAGAGGATGAGATGGCTGGATGGCATTGCTGACTTGATGGACGTGGGTTTGGGTGAACTCCGGGAGTTGGTGATAGTCAGGGAGGCCTGGCATGCTGCAATTCATGGGGTCACAAAGAGTCGTGCATGACTGAGTGACTGAACTGAACTGAACTGAACTGAAACCAAGTCCAAGCTTCCCTGGTGACTCAGATGGTAAAGAATCTGCCTGTAATGCAGAAGACTCAGGTTCAATCCCTGGGTCCAGAAGATCCCCTGCAGAAGGAAATGGTAACCCACTCCAATATTCTTGCCTGGAGAATCCCATGGACAGAGGAGCCTAGTGGGCCATATTCCATGGGGTCGCAAGGAGTTGGACACAAGGGAGCGACTCACAGTTTCAGTTTTAAACCAAATCCAAAGCTCAAAGAATTCTACAATTCCCCATTTTCTGCTTGTGTCAAGCCAGGTGGGCCACTTTCAATTTTGCCAGATGAATCTAGAAGGGCCCACAATCAATCTAACCAACCCAAGCTGAAGTCCTTTAAGGGTGAGGACAAAGAAAACCTAACTGTCCAGGTTTCATTCCATGCCTGAGGCTATTTAGCCCTTATCTGAACTTGAGACTTTTTTACAAAAAGAACAGAATGGAAAAGACTTACCAGAACCTCCAAAAAACAGCATGTCAATTTGCTCCAAAAGATAAATGCAGAAAGTGTTGATTTGCGGGAAGAGTCCAAGGAGGGAGATTGCAGGGAAGCAATAGAGAAATACTGAAAATGAACAGACAAAGTTGACAGTGAGCATGCAGGAACAGGGGCCCAGGTTCCACCGCAGTCCCACCTCCCTCCCACCTTCCAGCCCAGTCCACCCCGCGCAGGTCCTGGAGACGCTACGGCCTCTTCTCCCCCAGCCACTGACGGAGGCTGAAGCCGAACCAAACACAGGCCTTGGAAGTAACAGGAGGGGCTGCTGAAGGAGAGGCCAGCAGGCTGGCCCAGGACTGAGCGGACACCTGGGGATGATGGGTAGAGAGTAGACTGGCCTTTAGTTTGCAAGGACAGACTTGAACTTGGGGGAGATGAGACGGGAGAAAGGACCAGGAAAATGATAGGAACATGCAAAACCCAAGGCCAGTCATTAGGGGATCCCTTCCTGCAAGGCTACTGGCTTTGTCACTTCAAGGGCTTGAGCTGTGGTGTCGTCTCTGTTCTCACTGCAAACTCAGAGCTCAGTCAGAACCCACAGAGGAGCAAGGGAAGGTGGCAGTTAACCAAGAAACCCCATCACCGTGATGCCACGACACTGAATGACCTGCTTCTCAGGTGCAGCAGGTCACCTGGGAGGTGAAAGGGGCCCTGCCTGAGAAGAGGAAGACTGCTGACTCCCAAACCATCACAGTGCAACTGGATGAAACACACACGTTACAGGTCACAGTGCAACTGGATGAAACACACACGTTACAGGCTTCCCTGGGGGCTCAGACGCGACAGAATCTGCCCGCAGTGTGGGAGACCTGGGTTCGATCCCTGGGTCGAAGACTCCCTGGAGAAGGGAATGGTAACACACTCCAGTATTCTTGCCTGGAGAATTCCATGGATAGAGGAGCCTAGCGGGCTACAGTTCATGGGGTTGCAAAGAGTCAGAAACGACTGAGCGACTAACACCTTCTATGCATTATAATTCAAACTCTCACAGAGATCATTTGTTCAGGGAAATAACATATAGTCAAGCTGCATTTTACAGCAATTTACCCAGCATTCTCTCTTTCTCAATTCTATTTTTTCATTTAGGTTTCATAAAAACACAGAAACTCCCATTAGTGCCGGTATAGTACATCTGTCTACCTTTCTGTCTCAGTTTATTGGGTGGAAAGTCAATGAAGTTTAATACTGGTAAACCTTAATAAAACTAGGGAAATTTGATTTGAAATCTAAGATGCCTAAATATGGAACTATGTCCAAACCCCACACATAAACCACAGTAAACAGTGCACGCAGGAAGGATGGGGACTGTGTTTCAGCTATTTTTGAAGAACTGGAAATGCAAAACTTTCCACAGTGAAATCATAGGGAGGAGAGTATTTGTGTGTCCCATTATCTGGAAAACAGTGGGTTAACCCCACTATAATAATATGGGATAAACCCTACTACAACAATACCAAAAAAAACTGTTCTAACATTGTGTGGAGGTAAAATTTTATGAAGCAAACATGGCTATGGCAAACAAGCCTTTGCTTGGGATTGGAGCCATATTTTGACATACATGGTGATTTTGTAATGTTTTCTGTCACAAGATTTTAACTATATTGTAAAAATCTAGAGATCTGTGAGTAACATGCTTCTCAATCAAAGTTGGCAATAACAAGGGGTAGGGATGGATTTGGATTTGGGGTTAGCAGATGCAAACTAGTATATACAGGATGGATAATGGCCAACAAAGGTTCATATGGTTAAAGCTCTGGTTTTTCCAGTAGTCATGCCTGAATGTGAACGTTGGGCCATAAAGAAGGAAGGCTGAGTGCCAAAGAATTGATGCTTTTGAATTGTGGTGATGGAAAAGACTCTTGAGAATCCCCTGGACAACAAGGAGATCAAACCAGTCAATCCTAAAGAAAATCATTGGAAGGACTGATGCTGAAGCTGAAGCTCCAATACTCTGACCACCTTAAGTGAAGAGCCGACTCACTGGGAAAGACTCTGGTACGGGGAAAGAAGACTGAGGGCAGAAGGAGAAGGGCACAACAGAGGATGAGATGGTTGGATGGCATCACTGACACAATGGACATGAGTCTGAGCAAACTCCAGGAGATGGTGAAGGACAGGAAGCCTGGCCTGCTGCAGTCCATGGGGGTCATAAAGAGTCAGACACGACTTAGTGACTAAACAATAACAACCAAACAACCAGGTCCTACTGTATAGCACAAGGAACTATATTCAATATTCTGTGATAAACCATAATGGAAAAGAATATATATATATAACTGAGTCGCTCTCCAGTACAGCAGAAATTAACACAACATTACAAATCGACTATACTTCAATAAAATTTAAAACAAAAACAAAGTTGGCAAAAAGACACAAATAGATATCTGCTAGTCATAACCACATAAAACAATTTCTTTTCTCAGTTTTTATATGAAAGGAAAGATAGAAGAAATAAAGAGAAAGTTAATGGTAGGACATACAGTTTTGAGCATCAAAATGTTAACTTATTTAATTTCAAGAAAAGTGATTAGCTTTTCTTAACTTTGGGATTCAAAATCCAGCAGTGAAGATTAGATGGTTCGTTGCATTCTTCATGACCAGGATAGGAGCAGAGGAAGGGTGCAACGAGGTTTCATTACTTCAAAAACCATACCAAGAATGAATAACTACAGGGAAAAAATTTTTGGCTGTGAAATAATACAATAATGGCAGCCAAATACTGGAAACATGGGTAAGCAAGTATTTTCTACAAAAAATACATTAGGCTGGGACCCCCCTGGTGGTGCAGTGGCTGAGACTCCAAGTTCCCAATGCAGGGGGCTGGGGTTCCATCTCTGGTCAAGGAACTTGATCTCACAGGCTGGCTGCAAGCAAGAATTTGCATGCCACAACTAAGACCCAGCATAGCCAAATAAATACACAATAAATAGAATAAATATTAACAAAAGAAATACATTAGGCAATAACACCCAAACTAATAAAGTGGAAAGAAGTGGAACACGATGAAGGATGGCAGGAGGAAAATAAAATGGTACAAGACACCAGAAGTTCTAACCGAAGATGCTCTGGCCACACCTGCAGAATAGGAGCAGAAGGACACAGCGGAGGAAGGAGCAGACGACGACAAGTCTTTACTAAGCCCAGGACTTAGGTCATCCCCAGGCGGAAGCAGAGAAGGAAGTCTCTCGTCCGAGTGGAAGAGGTGAATGAAAACGCAGCCCAAACCTCGTGGCATTAGTAGGATGGCTGGAAAATTCCACCTGAAGTTGCTGAAATGAATTTGTCTTTTTTTCCCAAAAGGGAAAAATAAACAAATCCCTTTGTTTGTTGGCAATTTTCCCTGTGAAAAAAGATTTTTTTCTTAGTGTACTGCTGGGAGGGTGTGTAATTTTCTCTCACATCCTGCCTACTCCTCATGTTCCCTAATAATTACTATAAATGCAGAAACTTCTGGTACAGTGCCATTTCTTTTCAAGCACAGGGTATAAATAAAAATATTGGAACTTGCAACTTTCTTATGTTAAATGTGAAGAATAATATTAATTATTATATTTGCAGGTTGGGGTCGGGGGAGGTGGGCAGAATTAAAATAACATGGAAGTAAAACCAAGGAAAAGACTCTGATGCTGGGAAAGATTGAGGGCAGGATGAGAAGCAGGTGACAGAGGCTGAGATAGCTGGATGGCATCACCCACTCAATGGACCTGAGTTTGAACAAGCTCCAGGAGATAGTGAAGGACAGAAAAACCTGGCGTGCTGCAGTCCATGGGGTCGCAAAGAGTCGGACACGACTGAGCAACTGAACAGCAACAACACGAACTTGGTATGACTTCAAACACTGTATGTCTCCTACATGTCATATCTGTGTTTTAGCATATGGTCCTGACACGGATTACTGGGGCCAAGAGACAAGTCTTTACACAAGACATGGAAACGTGCATCTCAGTGTGCAGGTGAGCATGGATCCGCCTCAATCACTGGTTACAAAACCTCCATTATCTCCAAGGGTTACATCACTGAAGCTGCTTGAGAGTAGGCAGCAGGTGATGGTCCTAAAGACTAAAATAAAATGTCAAACTCTCACGTCTGAAAAGGACCCATTCAGCACATGGAACCCTTCTGTAAGTGATGCTGTCTCAGATCGCCTGAGTTCTTCCCACATTAGGGAACTCCTTGCTTCACTAGGCAACCCATGGCCCTGCTGGACAGCTCTACACCAAACCACTTCACCAGTCCTGCAGTGAGCTGTAATCCACCTACTCGACAGTGGAACTAGTTATCACAGCTACTCCAGCAGAAAATAAAACCTCTCCCGTTCCAGTCTGGCAGCCTTTTAACCACCTGCAGCCACCATGTCTGCCCCCAGGACCCAAGCATTTCCTCTCTAGGCTGGACATCCCCATTCCCTTGCCCCATGTGAAGACCCCGTGTAGCCCATGTGGCCACACTTCTCGGAGCACACTCTGGCGCTATAACTGCTCTTCTTGAAATACAGTACTAGGGACTGCAGACCTCTTGGCTTTCTCATCCAAAGGATGATTACAAAGCCAGTCGCACTCATAACCTTTTGTTGAAGTTACCCAAATGCAAAGTAATAAAAATTTCAGCCCAGAGGTCAGCAAAGGAAATGAGCACTAGAAAGGTCTTTCACCTTACTTGTGGAGGAAAAAAGAAAGACCTTCTCCTTATAATGAAAGAGAAGTGATATTCTGAACATACACGAAAGATCATAAAAGAGAAATAAATTATGTAAGAATATCACTCTGAAGGTTTCTATTTCCTGAATTCACCCCTCAGCCTACAAAAACAACTAGTCCCGCCACTGACTTTGTCTTTCTTCTTGTGTCTATTTTGTTCTCCAGGTTCCTTATCTCTTAGAAGGTTCCTTATCTGTCCACTGTCTAGTAGGTGGATTTCAGCTCACTGCAGGACTGGTGAAGTGGTTTGGTGTAGAGCTGTTCCTTATTACTGCACTTTCTCCTCCTTCTATTGTCCTGTTTTCTGATGTTCTCTTCTCAGGTCACATGTGGCAAAGAGCTCCTCCAATCTCCCCACTTGCCCAATGGCCACTAAACTCACCTCCTACCCCTGGCTCACTTTCAACCCCTTCTGCCCTGGGGGGCAGAATAAGGCAGCAGACATTAGATTTTCCTGTCTTCCTGCTCCTCTTCCTCTGCCACCTCTCTACACTCTGGTAGGTTGGTTTCTGAGCAGAAACCAAGAGAAGCAGTGGGAAACAGAGATATTACCCAGAAAGCACAACTCCAGGCACTATTTCACACACTCCAGCCTCAGTCAGAAGAGGACCACTTCCTCAGCATGAAAAGCACACGAGCATCGGGCCCACGATGGTAGACGTCTCATGTCCTCAGTTTCTAGTTTTCTCATGTCCTTTCTCTTAGATGCTCCTTGTTGAATGGGTTAAATTGTGCCCCTCCAAAAGATGTCAGAGTCCTAACCCCAAGGACCTGTGAATGGGACTTTATTTGGAGATGTGGGTCTTTGCAGATTACCATTACGATGAGATCATTAGAATGGGCTTTAATCTAATATGACTGAACTCCTATAAACGGGAAATTCAGATACAAAGACAGATACACACAAAAAGGGACGATGAATAATGTGAAGAGATGCAGGGAGAAGCGGGCCACCGACAGGCCGAGGAGAGAGCCTGGAGAATATCTTCCCCTTGTGCTCTCAGAGATGTTAGACCTCTGGGCTCCAGAAGGAGGAGACACACACTTCTGTTGTTCTGAGCCACCCATTTGTGGTACTTCGTCAGGACATTAAAACTGTCCTTTTTCTTCCTAATAACCTTTTGTTTTCTCTGAAGTTTTTTCTCTCTGTTCTTGCTAACTCTGAGCTTAACAATGTCAGCAGCTATAAACTACTCAGATCCCTTGGTAGCTGAGGGACAGAAGGTGACAAGGTGACAAAGAAGAATAAATGACTCTGAACTTCTTTTCCCTCATAAAGTCGGAAACTTTGTATAAATCTCTCTTTCTGTCTAAATTTGTCCCACAGTCTATTCCTGTTTGGTACAAACTTAAAACCTCATGGATGGAGGAGCCTGGTGGGCTGCAGTCCATGGGGTCGTGAAGAGTCGGACACGACTGAGCAACTTCCCTTTCCCTTTTCACTTTCATGCATTGGAGAAGGAAATGGCAACCCACTCCAGTGTTCTTGCCTGGAGAATCCCAGGGACAGGGGAGCCTGGTGGGCTGCTGTCTATGGGGTCACACAGAGTCGGACATGACTGAAGTGACTTAGCAGTAGCAGCAGTAACGTCTACCACCTTCATTCCACAGGGGTTGGCACTGTTCTAGGTTTCCACTTTTCTTGACCCTGGACATCATTAAGTCGGCATGCTGGGTTATTTACCACTATTCTCCTCACTGTTGATAAGCAGACAAAATATGTATTAAGGGGGAATTTTAATGAGAAAAAAGGGAATTACAGTGGAAAAGATAAGAAGAAATGCCCTGCCCCATCTCCACTCCCTAATGACACTGATTTGAAGATAAATAAAATTTGAATGTACATAGCTAATAGTCAATTCTAGAACCAGGGTTACTGCTAAAAGTAAAATCTTAGACTTTGACCAATTACATTAAAGTCTTACTTTTTGAGCTTTGCTGCTGCTACTGCTGCTAAGTCACTTCAGTCGTGTCCGACTCTGTGCAACCCCATAGATGGCAGCCCACCAGGCTCCCCCGTCCCTGGGATTCTCCAGGCAAGAACACTGGAGTGGGTTGCCATTTCCTTCTCCAATGCATGAAAGTGAAAAGTGAAAGTGATTTAATTTCACTTCCTGATGGTATGGTAAGTCCACTATGCCAAGACAACTGCATTTATTCAATAGCATTGGCTTTTTCATAGTAGCAAATTAAAGAAAAATAGGAATAGGGGCAATCTGTTAAAAGACGTTTACTCCTTGGAAGGAAAGTTATGACCAACCTAAATAGCATATTCAAAAGCAGAGACATTACTTTGCCAACAAATGTCTGTCTAGTCAAGGTTATGGTTTTTCCAGTGGTCATGTATGGATGTGAGAGTTGGACTGTGAAGAAAGCTGACTGCTGAAGAATTGATGCTTTTGAACTGTGGTGTTGGAGAAGACTCTTGAAAGTCCCTTGGACTGCAAGGAGATCCAACCAGTTTCTGAAGGAGATCAGTCCTGGGTGTTCATTGGAAGGACTGGTGTTAAAGCTGAAATTCCAATACTTTGGCCACCTCACGTGGAGAATTGAAAAGACTCACTGGAAAAGACTCCGATACTGGGAGGGATTGGGGGCAGGAAGAGAAGGGGATGACAGAGGATGAGATGGCTGGATGGCATCACCGACTCAATGGACATGGGCTTGAGTGGACTCTGGGACTTGGTGATGGACAGGGAGGCCTGGCGTGCTGCAATTCATGGGGTCGCAAAGAGTCGGACATGACTGAGCGACTGAACTGAACAGAACTGATTCAGAAAAAATGATTTCTAAATGGAATATATGTCATGCTTTTCTTCTTCTAAATCTCTTTATACAAACCATCTGCAAAAGGTACTTACAAAATTCCTACTTATTCTAAGGACTGAGTTGAACAGTCCCAAAACAACTATAAGCTTTTCCTGATTTATGAACGGGAAGTGTTCAAAGTCCATCTGTACGGTAATTCCTTTGGTATTTAAAGCATGCTGCATGCTCATCTCTCCACAAAGTGTCTCCTTAGCACCTATATGCACTGGATACCATGCTTGGTGCTGGGGATTTCCTGGGGGATGTACAAGCTGGTGACAGAGAGGGGCACGGTTAAATATCACAAATGAAGCAGAAGACTACAGAAGGAGTTGGATATTATGAAAAGCAGGGGTTGTGAAAGGATAGAAGATGGGACCCAACTTAGGGAAATGAGTCATCATTGCCTGCATAGTGCGCATTGCTATGTTGGGGCTGGGAGTGCAGCAGAGAAGGAACACAAAGATTAGGTGAGAAGGCATGGGAACTGGGGCTTCAAGCCAGGCTGCAAACCCTCATGACCTCTAAGACATGGACGTCTGCCAACACTCACCCTCACTGAGACTCTCAGGCAAGACGGCCACAAGGTACACCAGACTGAGTGTGGGGCACAGACAAGGAAAGGCAACGTCACGGCCCAGACGGGTGTTTTTTGGACATCTTCCAAAACCCTTATATGCCCTCTTCATCTCTAAATCCCAAGTCCTCCCATGCCCTTGACTGAAGACTCCAGAGTCCAGCACTGCTGTTTATAAAAAGAAGATGACAGGAAAGGACAGTCCTCCCACGTGTGTGCAGTGGTGATGGGGCATCTCTGCCTCCCCAGGCTCTTACACCTTCCCTGTAGCTGATCTCAGAAGGAAGAAGAGTGAGCTAATTTATGGGAAGGTAGGAGGGACTTAAAGTCCTTCTTATTGTGTGTGTGTGTGTGTATGTGTGTGTTGTGATAGAATTTCAAATAATATAAAAAAAGTAAAGTGAAAAATACCAGAGTAGAAAAAGAAGCAGAGGAGAAGTAAAGATTCTTGGGCAAAAGGACACTGTGTGTGTATACGCTTAGTTGCTCAGGCATGTCCGACTCTTTGGGACCCCATAAACGGTAGCCTGCTAGACTCCTCTTTTCATGGAATCTCCCAGGCAAGAATTTTGGAGTGGGTGGCCATCTTCTTCTCCATGGGATCTTCCCAACCCAGGTACTGAATCTGAGTCTTCTGAATCGTGGGCAGGTTCTTGACCCCTGAACTACCTGGGAAGTGACCAAGAGGACACCGACTAGGGCTTTAATCATGGGATCAGCTCCTATGTTTCTCCCAACTTGTTTCTGTTTCCTGTTAGAACTCAGAGAGTCTCGGCAACATGGTGCCAACACTCAGCTCCTCGCATGACATAGCAGGAATCGAGGTGCTGAAGATGCAGACAAAGGCGGGTTCATGCAGTGGGCTGAGTGGAGGGGAGTGAACACTCTGCTGCCAAAACAGTAGGCAGAGGGATGCGAGATGGCAGCTGGGAAAGTGAGCCAGAGGGTGGAATGTCTACTGCGGTTTTCACCAATAAGAAGCACAAAGAGACGTCATATCTGGGGGTCCTCCTGAGTCCCACTGGAGAGACTCCGAGACTTGTCATAGGATCAGAGAATGATGATGTAGGACCTATGGCTTTGACAGTCTCCTCGAGTAAAACTTCCTACTGGCAAGTAACAGATCCAGGAAGTGGAGCCTCTGGTAGCTGCTCTTTATCAACTCACGTGATCAATGTGATCAGATAATCACAAATGAGCACATGTGTGATCCTCTGGGTGATTCTCAGAGCACTGGCAGTCACGTCTTCAGAGCTGCAGGTCCACAATGGGGAAGCCTCTTTGCATAATAAAGATAATAATAGCTAATACCTGGTCCCAGACACTCTTCTTTATGTTGAAACATACTAATCTAAAGCTTGCAACAACCTCTGAGGTGTGTACTATTTTTAACCTCAAACTACAGTTTAATTTCGCTCAAGGTCACACAAGTAAGAAAGAAGCAGAGCTGGAATTCTAATAGCCAGCCATCTGGCTCCAGAGCTGAGGCTCTACACCATTATAACATGAAGGTCATCTGTGTAAGTGGAGCATTTTACATCAAACACTGCCTGGACCATCAGGCAAGTAAAGCGCACCAGTGAGAAGCTAGGTGACTAGCACATCCAGGACTCCATGTGGACTGAGAACCATGTCCACTCACGCATTTCCAGAGCATCTGTGCCATGTGGATGAGTCTGTGACCACCATCTTGAGGGCAAAAATCACCTCCATCCTGGGGAGCCCCACTGATGCCCCCCACCAGGCACCCTAGCCACCTGTTCTTCAGATATTAAGTGCTGCAGCTCGCTAGCCGTGAGTATCAGCATCCTCTAGAACAAAGTCTGCAACCCCCAGGACATAGACTGATGCTGATTAGGAACTGGACCACACAGAAGGAGGTGAGCGGAAGGTGAGAAACCAAAGCTTCATCTGTATTTACAGCCACCCCCCATCACTCACACTACCGTCTGACCTCCGCCTCCTGTCAGATCAGTGGCCACATTAGATATGCATAGGAGCACAAACCCTACTGTGCTTGAATCATCACCAAACCACCCCCCAACCGCCGCCTCCGTAATCCCTGGTGGGTGGAAACATTGTCTTCCATGAAATGAGCGCCTGGTTTCAAAAAGGTTGGGGACCTCTGCTTTAGAAGAAGTACACTGTTGGATGCTTTGGGCTCTGGCTCCCAGAATCTACTGAAAGCATGCAAACCAAAAGGAACAGGCACATCTCTGACCCAATAAGCAAGTAAGAAAGTTTCTCCAGTGAGGGATTCAGAAAATCAAGGGGAGAAATACCCTCCCGTCTCTGAGACCTTTCCCACAATTCCCCCAAATGAACTCACCTATTAAGAGGTCCCTAGCCCATTGGAGGGACCCTGGAGAGAAGAGCTTCAGACCATACACAATGTAAGTGGGAGGGTGCCTGGCTTTGGCCCCTGTATCAAGAAGCAAAATAAGGCCACACAGCACACAAAAATAGATTGGTCTGCTGTATGTTATGATTTGGTTGTGTCCCTAGAAAACAAACATAATTTCTGAATGGTACCTTTAATTTTGATTCAATGACAGAAACCTCATACTCAATCATTTATACCATATTATACAACTTGCACCATATAACACATTCTCCCCCTCCCCCACTATCATTCAGACACACAAAAACACCAAAGGAAAAAAGAAAACCCCAACGCTTACTCTGTTTAAGAAGACATCAAAATGAATGTTATCCTTCTCAGACTCAACAAGATTTACCTGAAAATTTAATTACCAGCCTTGGATGAAACCGAGATCTAATTCAATGCTTCCCCCACAGCAAAACTTCTATTTGTGTCGTTCATTTCAAGTGCAAAACTAATTTAAACCACTGTTTGCTCTACATGGCCTAATTTGAGCTCCATTATTAACAAGAAATAGAATTATAACTTGGCTTCAATTTCCTTATGTCTTAGAAAGCAAGACAATTCAGGTGCAAAGTTTATATTTGCAGAGTCTGCATAAAATGCCTTAATACCATACAGTGGAATAATCCAATTTTTAAACATTTGCTATTTATATGCATTTTCCTCTGAAGAGGACCAAAAATGTAACAGATTTCATCTGAGGCCTCAAAATATTGTTACAAAGAGAGCAGACACATTTTTATTCTTCTCTTGAAATGGACACAAAAATTAGGGAAAAGGTGTAACATCAACTTTCCAGGGCAAAAGCTGGTGAAGAATTTACATCTCACAAATCAACGCACAATTCATAAGGCAACTTTCCAGGACAAAAGCCAATGAAGAATTTACATCTCACAAAATAATGCACAATTCCTAAGGTTCAAAAATCCAACAAAAATGAACTACGGAGAGAATATTCCTTGCAATTCATGAACTACTTTGAGTATAAAAAGTCAAGATGAAAGTGATACGAGTTCAGATATGAATTTTTAAAGTCACTGCCTTGAACATATTATATTTAGAAATGCAATTTAAATTGCTCTGCTTCTATAATAGAAATAGTCCTATTCTGAGGCCATCATTTAATGGGAAAGAAAACACAGCCTGTCCATGGGGGCTGGCTATGTTTGGCCCTGAGTCTGGGCTCAGTCTTAAAGGAATATTTGCACTCTTATGAAATTTCCTTTTAAATCCAACTAGGTCATAGATTAATGGGAAAGGGAATACTTTTGCATTCAAAAAAAAATTGAAACTAAAGCCTAAGTGAAATCTTAATGCATTTCTTATCAAGTTAATATCAAAATTAATTGATTGGTATAGACAGCCACTTGGTATACAAATACACAAGCATATGAGATCTTTCCTCAAACTGATATCATTTTAGAAATATAATTAAATACCTACTTCCCACTTACCCTGATTCTTTTACTAAAGGGTTAAAATATCTTCTGCCAAGAATTGAAAGTCTTTGGTTTCAAACAAATTTAACATATAATCTTGGATCTGCCAGGTCAAGCTTCATTTATTGGATCTGGGAATGCTTTCTTTATACCCGTAATTTAAGATTCAAACTTTAAGCCTCCCTTTGAAAGAGCCTTCCCTGAATGTCATGCTACCTTTTGGGTCCCCAAATAATTCTAAGCGAATCACTAATACATGGCATGTAAGTCACTTTTATTTGCCTTGATTCCTAAGAACATCCATTAATAAAATTTCCCTGCTCCAGTTACTTCTTTCATAGGATTCAATCAGAAAAACCTCCAAGGATTGATTTTTTTTCAATATAAAAATGTCATTTGCTCCTCCAGGTGAAGTCTGAACACAGTCTTTTAAAACTTATCAAAGTGTTTCCCGTTCACGTGTTTTTAACCTTAAAATACCCTAGGGGGCACTGCTGATTTCTGCTGGGGGGCATCTTGGAGGCTGCTTCACAAAATCTGCTCTGTACATGCATTTAGCTCTCCCAGGAGCCCCACCTACTCATACAATTTCTCAGCCTGTGCTCTGGTGGCAGGGCAAGTAAAAGATAAGGTGAGAGAATCTATTCAAACCTGGAGGTCCCCATCTGGAAAGCAGTGGTGCTTGTGGCTAACAGACCAGATCATTCTAATTGTCCTCTTACCAAGAGGGTGGGCTGCTCAAATGCTTCACACTTGCTGTTGATAGGTAGATAATAGGAAGGTAAGTAGATAGATACATGGATGAATGAACAGACAGATAAATAGATTAAGTAGACAGATACATAGATATGGATAGACAGACATAGAAAGACAGATGATTCAGTTCAGTTCAGTCGCTCAGTGGTGTCTGACTCTTTGAGGCCCCATGGACTGCAGCAAGCCTGGCTTGCCTGCCCATCACCAACTCCCAGAGTTTACTCAAACTCATGTCCATTGAGTCGGTGGTGCCATCCAACTATCTCATCCTCTGTCATCCCCTTCTCCCGCCTTCAATCTTTTCCAGCATCAGGGTCTTTTCAAATGAGTCAGTTCTTTGCATCAGCTAGCCAAAGTATTGGTGGCTCAGAGGTTAAAGCATCTGCCTACAAGGTGGGAGACCTGGGTTCGATCCCTGGGTTGGAGAGATCCCCTGGAGAAGGAAATGGCAACCCACTCCAGTATTCTTGCCTGGAGAATCCCATGGACGGAGGAGCCTGGTGGGCTACAGTCCACGGGGTCACAAAGAGTCGGACACGACTGAGCAACTTCATTCATTCACTAGCCAAAGTATTGCAGCTTCAGCTTCAACATCAGTCCTTCCAATGAATATTCAGGACTGATTTCCTTTAGGATGGACTGGTTGGCTCTCCCTGCAGTCCAAGGAACTCTCAAGAGTCTTCTCCAACACCACAGTTGAAAAGCATCAATTCTTCAGCGCTCAGCTTTCTTTAGAGTTCAACTCTCACATCCATACATGACCACTGGAAAAACCATAGCTTTCACTTAATGGGCCTTTGTCAGCAAAGTGATGCCTCTGCTTTTCAATATGCTGTCTGGGTTAGTCATAGCTTTTCTTCCAAAAAGAAGCGTCTTTTAATTTTAAGGCTGCAGTCACCATCTGCAGTGATTTTGGAGCCCTCCAAAAAATAAAGTCTGTCACTTTTTCCACTATTTCTCCAACTATTTGTCATGAAGTGATGGAACCAGATGCCATGATCTTAGTTTTCTGAATGTTGATCCTTTAAGCCAACTTTTTCACTCTCCTCTTTCACTTTCATCAAGAGGCTCTTTAGTTCTTCTTCACTTTCTGCCATAAGGGTGGTGTCATCTGCATATCTGAGGTTATTGATATTTTCCACAGAAATCTTTATTCCAGCTTGTGCTTCACCCAGACCAGCATTTGTCATGATGTACTCTGCATATAAGTTAAATAAGCAGGGTGACAATATACAGGCTTGACGTACTCCTTTCCCTATTTGGAACCAATCTGTTGTTCCATGTCCAGTTCTAACTGTTGCTTCCTGACCTGCATTCAGATTCTCAAGAGGCAGGTCAAGTGGTCTGGTATTCCCATCTCTTTCAGAATTTTCCACAGTTTGTGATGATCCATATAGTCAAACGCTTTTGCATAGTCACTAAAGCAGAAATAGATGTTTTTCTGGAACTCTCTTGCTTTTTCGATAATCCAACAGATGTTGGCAATTTGATCTCTGGTTCCTCTGTCTTTTCTAAATCCAGCTTGAACATCTGAAAGTTCATAGTTCACATACTGTTGAAGCCTGGCTTGGAGAATTTTGAGCATTCCTTTACTAGCATGTGAGATGAGTGCAATTGTGCAGTAGTTTGAGCATTCTTTGGCATTGCCTTTCTTTGGGATTGGAATGAAAACTGACCTTTTCCAGTCCTGTGGCCACTGCTGAGTTTTCCAAATTTGCTGGCATATTGAGTGCAGCACTTTCACAGCATCATCTTTCAGGATTTGAAATAGCTCCACTGGAATTCCATCACCTCTACTAGCTTTGTTTGTAGTGATGCTTCCTAAGACCCACTTGACTTCGCATTCCAGAATTTCTGGCCCTAGGTGAATGATCACCATCGTGATTATCTGGGTTGTGAAGATCTTTTTTGTATAATTCTTCTGTGTATTCTTGCCACTTCTTAATATCTTCTGCTTCTGTTAGGTCCACACCATTTCTGTCCTTTATTGTGCCCATCTTTGCATGAAATGTTCCCTTGGTTATCTCATTTTCTTTAAGAGATCTCTAGTCTTTCCTATTCTGTTGTTTTCCTCTATTACTTTGCATTGTTCACTGAGGAAGGCTTTCTTATCTCTTCTTGCTATTCTTTGGAACTCTGCATTCAAATGGGTATATCTTTCCTTTTCGCTTCCCTTCTTTTCACAGCTATTTGTAAGACCTCCTCAGACAGCCATTTTGCTTTTTTGCATTTCTTTTTCTTTTGGGATGGTCTTGATCCTGTCTCCTGTACAATGTCATGAACCTCCATTCATAGTTCATCAGGCACTCTGTCTATCAGAACTAGTCCCTTGAATCTATTTCTCACTTCCACTGTATAATCATAAGGGATTTGATTTAGGTCATACCTGAACGGTCTAGTGGTTTTCCCTACTGTCTTCAATTAAGTCTGAATTTGGCAATAAGAAGTTCATGATCTGAGCCACAGTCAGCTCCCGGTCTTGTTTTTGCTGACTGTATAGAGCTTCTCCATCTTTGGCTGCAAAGAATATAATCAATCTGATTTTGGTGTTGACCATTTGGTGATGTTCATGTGTAGACTCTTCTCTTGTGTTGTTGGAAGAGGGTGTCTGCTATGACCAGTGCGTTCTCTTGGCAAAACTCTATTTGCTTTGCCCTGCTTCATTCTGTACTCCAAGACCAAATTTGCCTGTTACTCTAGGTATTTCTTGACCTCTTACTTTTGCATTCCAGTCCCGTATAATGAAAAGGACATCTGTTTTGGGTGTTAGTCCTAGAAGGTCTTGTAGGTCTTCATAGAACCGTTCAACTTCAGTTTCTTCATTATCTTCAGCATTAGAAGATAGAGAATAGGGAGATAGATGATGGATGGATAGATATAGAAGATAGATAGATGATAGCTAGATAGAGAGATAGATAGCCAGACAGATAGATAAAGATAAATGATAATGAGATAGAGATGACAGATGATGGATAGATATAGAAGGTAGAAAGATAGATTATAGATGAATAGTGATGTGGAGAGATAGATGATAGAGAGAAAGAAAAAGAAAAGGAGTTGGTTTTAAGGAAGATGGAGTGTTTGAACCCAGCATTACTGAACCGAGGCTGCCAGCAGCCAGGCCACGCCAGCCGCATCCCATCTCCGCTGGTACCCATGTCAGCTCCAGGCTTCCTGCAGATCTCTGCTTCTCAGCCCAGAGGGCAGAAAACAGTTGCCTCCCACCTACTGAGCCTGCACATGTTCCTGTTTGGCGGAACTCATAGGGCAGCTGTTTTTGACAAGCTGATGTACAGCAGCAATGGCTAACATATATCCTGTTTTCCTGTGCCTCAGGCCCTGTCCTACCTACTTGAAATGGAACCAACCACAGAGTTAATCCACCTGAAGAAGTCCTACTATTATTCTCATTTTGCCAAGAGCAAACTGAGGCATGGAGAAGAAATTTGCCCCAGACTTCACAGACAGAAGACAGTGTGCCTGAGCCAGGATGTGAACCCCGCTGCTGGCCACCTGGCTGCCCGGTCATACCCACTGGCTCACCAAACCTACCCAGATGGTCCCTGTATTTGGCCCTGGATCCTTCCAGGCCCAACATTCAACCTCACTTGGCTCGAGTTCATTCATAATCATCATTCTTTAAACACACAATGTGAATGTTACACGTGTGAAGTCAACACAGAGTGTGGGGAAAAGCGTTCATAATAACGTTTCCTGGAAGGTGCTGGCTCTTCCTGAGAGGACTCAGGAGGGTGAAAAAGGCTCCTACCTGGAGAGTGTAGAAAAATAACTACCCGCTCTGTCCAGCCCCTCTGCAATATGATGTTTACCTATGTAGAACTCTGTTCACGATAATAAGGGTTGGTTGTTTTCATAGTTTCTTAGGATGATAAGAGGGGCTTCCATGGTGACTCAACGGTAAAGAATCTGCCTGCAATGCAGGAGATGCAGGTTCAATCCCTGGGTTGGGAAGATCCCCTGAAGGAGGGGATGGCAACCCACTCCAGCACTCTTGACTGGAGGATCCCGTGGACAGAGGAGCCTGTCAGGTTACAGTCCATAGGGTCACAAAGAGTTGGACATGACTAAAGCAACTTAGCACACACACACACACACATGATGGCATAGAATAGTTCATTTAAATATAATTTTTTGGTGGCTGTTGATTAGTTCTGTTTCACTTAAGACTTAGCAATTCATCTGTCTATTTAGAGCTTTTGAATTGAAGTTTTTTTATAAATGTATTTATTTTAATTGGTGGTTAATTACTTTACAATATTGTATGATTGAAGTTTTAATTTAAATTTTTTTAAGTTGAAATATAGCTGACTTACAATATTGTGTTAGTTTCAGATGTACAGCACAGTGATTTGTTTTGGGGTTTTTTATTAACATAGATTATATTCCATCATAGGTATATGAGATATTCAATATAGTTCCCTGGGCTATAGAGTAAATGTCTGTTGCTTATCTATTTTATGTACAGTAGTTTGTATCCATTAATCCTAAATTCCTAATTTATCCCTCTCTCCCTTTGGTAACCAGAAGTATGGTTTCTATGTCTGTGAGTCTGTTTCTGATTTGTTTATAGATTCATTTGTACTACATTTTAGATTCCACATATAAGTGCTATCGTATAGTATTTGTCTTTCACTGTTTGACTTATTTCACTAAATGTAATATTATCTGACTTCCCAGGTGATGCTAGTGGTAAAGATCCCGCCTGCCAATGCAGGAGATGTAAGAGACACGAGTTTGATCCCTGGGTCAGGAACACCCCCTAGAGGAGGGCATGGCAACCCACTCCAGTATTCTTACCTGCAGAATCCCATGGACAGAGGAGCCTGGTGGGCTACAGTCCATGGGGTTGCAAACAGTAGGACACAACTGAAGGGACTCAGCACGGACCCAATATTATCTAGGTCTGTCCCTGTTGCTGCAAACGGCAATACTTCTTTTTTATGGTTGAGCAGTACTCCATTGTTTATATAGACCACATCTTCTTAATCCAATTGTCTACTGAAAGGCACGTGGGTTGCTTCCATGTCTTGGCTATTGTGAACAGTGCTACTATGAACATTGGGTGCATATATCTTTTCAAATTAGTTTTTTTTTTTTTTCATATGTATACTGAAAAAGTTTAACTATACTCTTTGGTTCCTTTTCTGTGTGGAGCAAAAGAAGATGACCTGGGGGTCGGTATCCAACTGCCCTAAGGAAGCTGACCCTAGTAAAACGCTAGCCAACAAGCTCTATGACCCACACTTGGTGGCATATATACACAATAGGGTATTAATCATAAAAAGAATGAAATAAAGTCATTTGCTGCAAAATGGATGGATCTAGAGACTGTCATACTAAGTGAAGTAAGTAAGACAAATATCATATTCTATCACTTATACGTGGAACCTAAAAAAATGATACAAATAGACTTTTTTACAAAACAGAAACAGACTTACAGACATAGAAAACAAATTTATGGTTACCAAAGGGGAAAGATGGGGGAGGGAGAGATAAATTAGGAGTTTGAGATGAACAGATATACACTATTATATACAAAATAGACACCACCAAGGACCTATTGTAGAGCACAAGAAACTATACTCCATATCTTGTAATAACCAATGATGGAAAAGATACTGAAAAAGAATAAATATATGTGAAGAAAGCTGAGTGCCGAAGAACTGCTGCTTTTGCACTGTGGTGTTGGAGAAGACTCTTGAGAGTCCCTTGGACTGCAAGGAGATCCAACAAGTCCATCCTAAAGGAGATCAGTCCTGGGCGTTCATTGGAAGGACTGATGCTAAACCTGAAACTCCAATACTTTAGCCACCTCATGCAAAGAGTTGACTCATTGGAAAAGACTCTGATGCTGGGAGGGGTTGGGGGCAGGAGAAGAAGGGGACAACAGAGGATGAGATGGCTGGATGGCATCACTGACTCGATGGACATGAGTTTGGGTGAACTCCAGGTGTTGGTGATGGACAGGGAGGCCTGGCGTGCTGCGATTCACGGGGTCGCAAAGAGTCGGACACAACTGAGCGACTGAACTGAACTGATAACTGAATCACTCTGCTGGACATCAGAAACTAATACAACACTGTAAATCAATCATGGACTCAATGAACGTGAGTCTAAGTGAACTCTGGGAGATGGTGATGGACAGGGAGGCCTGGCGTGGTGTGATTCACGGGGTTGCAAAGAGTCGGACATGACTGAGCGACTGAACTGAACTGAAATCAACTCTACTGGAATTTTTTTAAATTTAATAAAATTTTAAAAAATCATTCACCTGATAAACAGTACCTTTACCAGGTGATCAAGGTCAACATCAAAAGTGGTAAGTCATGTTGATAGTACATACCCTCAAAATGGGGGGGGGGGGAATGACACTTGAACTCTGCGGTCTTCTTCCCAAAATCCATAACCCCAGTCCAATCATCAGATGAGCACCAAATAAATCTCAACTAAGGAACAGTCTGTAAAATTCCTGACCAATGCTCCTTGAAGCTGTCCAGATCACCAAAATCAAGGAAAGCCTGAGAAACTGTCACAGTGGAGAGGAGCTTTAGGAGAAAGGATGATTAAATACCATGTGGTGTCCTGGATGCGATCCTCAAACCAATAAACAAAAAGATAATAGGAAAAACTATGGAAATCTAAGTGAAACACGAACTTCAGTTAACAATGATGTATCCACCTGGGTTCAGTAGTTGTGGCAAATGAAACATATCGATGTATGAGGTTAATAATAAGGGAACTAGGTGTGGGGCTTGTGAAATTTCTGTACACTCAGCCTTCTGTATCTGCAAAGCAGAAGGAGAAAGGAAAGAATCATTTCCAGGGGACTTAACATTCCAGGTCCTGTGCTGGGAACATTATATACATTGTCCAATTCACTCATTACCAGCACTAACTGAGGTTGTTATTATGACCCTTACTTTACTCACACAAAAACTGTTAGCATGTGGCAAGTGCCCCTGCAGTGCCAGACTCTATGCGGTGCCCTGGATATGCATTATTTTGCTTCCCTCACAATATCCTATTTTAATATTTCGTCTTTCACAGATGAAAAAGCTGAGACTCAGAGTAATCACTCGACCAAGAGGCCATAGTGTGTACAGGGAGAGGCTGAATTCAAACCCCCAAACCTGCACGCTTCCCATCACCCTGTGTTTCTCAGGTGTGACCTGAGATCACTTCCTCCGTCAGCACCTGGGTGGTGTATTTAGAATTCAGGTTCCCAGGTGCTGTCCCAGCCACCCCAACTCAGGGTCCCAGCAGGTGCTGGGAAAGGCCCCTGACTCCAGCTCCATGCTGAGGATCCCAGTCTTTTGATGCCTTTCAGATATCCCACTAGATTTTACTTTCTGGGTTATCATTAGTGGATATTATTGGTTGTGCATGAGTGCGTGCTAAGTCGTTTCAGTCGTGTGTGACTCTTTGCAAACCTATGGATGGTAGCCCACCAGGCTCCTCTGTCCATGGGATTCTCCAGGTAAGAATACTACAGTGGGTAGCCATTTCCTTCTCCAGGAGATCTTCCCGACCCAGGGATAGAACCCACATCTCTTATGTCTCCTGCATTGGCAAACAGGTTCTTTACCCCTAGCGCCACCTGGGAAACCCACTGTTGGTTAGACAAGTCTATAAGTCTGTGTAAGTAAGGAACAACTTCATCACTCATCACTAAATGACCAGTCTCTGATCCTCCAACTGATTCCAGAAGCTACCCTCACCCTCAGTTTTTAAGCTCTCCTAGACCTGTTTTCTTTTACAATTAGAAGCATTTTTTTTTTTCAAGCCCAGGGTTGATGGTACCATATCTACTAGCATGCCAGTATTAATTCTGCAACTCTGTCTAAAACACACAGTGTTATGCAAAAAAAAAAAAAAAATGATTATGCTATCTTCTGGTTTTAACAACTTGCTCAAAATTTGCCACCTCTGTGCTCCTGGAAGGAAACAAAGAAGAAAAATCAATCACTCGAAGAACAAGAATTGACTGCATTTTTGAACAGTCACTGCCTGGGAACAAACAAAGTAATGTAGTTTTGAACAGCATTTCAGTGGCAACTGGATGGGAGGGGAGTTTGGGGGAGAATGGATACATGTATATGTATGGTTAAATTCCTTTGCTGTCCACCTAAAACTATCATAGCATTGTTAATCAGCTATACTCCAATCCAAATAAAAAAAAAATTTTTTTTAAAGCACTTTGTTTTATCTGACAGCCACTGATGAATGAATCTTAGCCAGGGCTGGTGGCAGGCACAGAACCATTTCTCTACCAGACTGGACTGACCTTTCTGAGGTTTTCTTATCTCTACACAGTCAGTCAGTCTTCTGAATGTCTACATGGCTGAGCCACATTGCAAGAGGAAATATTTTATACCTACCATGTTTTCTTTCCTCGCCGTAATAGTTAGAAATGCTAACTCAAATTAGGACTAATCTACTTAGCAATCTGTGTAAGCGTATTAATTACTACAATAAACAGACTTTGATGCCTGACTGTGACTTCCGATGACAGAAAGAGGAGTCACTGTTTCCTATCTCACTGTGACATGCTGGCTCAGATAAAGGAAGAGCAGCTGGGTATAGGCCTCTAGGAACTGGATCAATGTAGACACTCCTACTCCGACTTAGAACCGTGACCCAGGGGTCCTACAAACGGTCATTACAAATCCACAGGGAAGGTAACAGCTGTTCTCACCATTCACCTCTGGTAGTATCATTCCTGAGAGCACACGCAGGAAATGAATGTTTAATAGCCTATTACACCCCTCCCCCGGGTCACCCAGAAACACAGTGACCCAAGCGCTGTCACCAGGAAGCAGGGCTTATTTACGGCGGCAGGAGGATGGCAGTGTGGCATCTGGGGCGGGCTGGGACAGAACATCACAGGGCTGAGCATCTCTGCTCACACCACCTAACCCAGATTCTTGACAATAATCACAACAATATATCTGTGATACCCTAATTACGCTGTTTCTCCTTATCTTGACATTCAGACGCTGGGACAAAAGATGTACTCCATGTAAACCAATTATGAGGAACAGAGGACTTTAACAAGATAGCAACGTATGCCAGGTGAGCAGCCAATTATAAGCTTTTCTTCATTACTATGAGCTAAATATGAGCTATCACAGACTTGAGATCACTCCTAAATCCTGGAGATGAATTTCTTTTTTAAAGCACAGTAGCGGGAAGGTCACGTTTTCTTTCCTCGGATGGGATTTTCAGGGACTCACAGGAGTTCACCATAATAGAGGAAGGAACGTTTCTCAAAGAGCTGGTTTTGGTGCAAAGGCATGTGGCTGGGGTCCCAGTAGGGACAGTGCCAGACCTGGACCCACCACCCCGCAGGGGAGCGTGCACCCTGGTCAGTGGATGCTACAGCGCTTCTGAGCTCAAGGAGGGATGCCAGAGCACCAAGAGACCAGTACTGGGGAGGCCAGAGTTTCAGTTACAAATAAGCCCCCCAAATGATGAGATATAAGGTAACGATACACTTGAAAGTGTGGGATAGGAAGAAATCAGCTTCATGTAAAAAGAATAATGATTTGTGCTTTCATAACCAATGCTTCCAAAAACAGCTACCATCTATGAAGCAATTTCTATATACCAGACACTGTTTTAAGCCCATGACTTGGATTAATTCAACGCCCATAGGCATTTCTACTATCCTTATTCACATACAGGAAACCTGAGGCATGGAGAGTTCACTTTTCATTCAGGGTCCAACATTCAGACACAGGAACCAGGAAACCAACATAAGTAGCCTGACTGCAGACTCTGCCGATTTCCCCACTGGCTGCAACATCTTTCCTGAGATGAGTTCAATGAGATGGAAAAGGCCCTCCACACACTCTTGGTCCCCATCCTGGCCCCTCCCCACCATCATCCCCATCACAGCCTCAGATCTCCCCTGAACTTCACCACCATGCATTAACACTTCCATTTTGCATTCAATATACATGTATATTGCTGTATACATTTGAATTGATTTTGGCCATTCCCCATCTTCAATGCACGCAGACCAGACAAGCCTGTTAGTGGACACTCACGTGGATCGGCGAAGCAGGGTCAGGCTGGACGCTCTAGAACACAAATCAGAAGTGTCTGGGTCATCACCTCATGATTTCAAGGCTACATTAGTGATGGTAAAAATGAGATGTGGTCTTGCCTTTAACAGGGAATACTGGCAGCTGGCCATGATGAGGCAGAAGAGGAGCGCCCATATGTCTTTGCAAAAGCCTTGGTTCAATGTCAGAAATCCAAGCAGGGAAACCAGGATAATGAGTAAAACCGCCAGCACATTTTCCTTGACATCTTCAGTTCTGAGCAAAATAAACAAATAAAAACAATATTGAAACTCTGTCTAAAAATTTTAATTTATCTACTTAAGAAATAACTGTAATATATAGTGGAACTATACATAATCTTGTGTATTTTCCTAGTCTTCTGTAAATGTGTTATCACACTTTCATAATTTTAAAAAATTTAAAATTATGAAAAGGGAATAAAAGGTAAGGTTGTCTGTTTTTATCCAGAGAATACGTGCGTGCTTCTAAAATGACTGACAGAAGAGAGTACTTATCCCAAGCTTTTATGTTTGGTAACAAGATTTTACAGTTTCTTTCTTTCTTGCATTATTACTGCATTCTACATTTTTTTAAAAGCCATATTTAACTCCCATTTTCTGTTATTGAAACAAATGAAATATAATCCCTTTGGATGTCCCTGGCCATTAAACCAGGTTTACTGGGAGAAGACTGTTAAATGTTCCATCCACCACAGTGAAATGTGTTTCAGAAAAGGAGCTTCACTGACTCCATTAAGTGGAGGAAGGGGGTACATTACACTTGACTATAGCAGGCAATCCCTTCCATGTACAGTCACAGTGGCCAGAATCTGCTGCTCTGTTTCAGAGGCCAGGAGAGCTCCAGCCAGAGAGCTGTCAGTGAAGGGGGTCTGACCCCAGTGGGTCACTGGGTAATCTCTCCGGAGACACCACATGAGAGATGTGGGGCAGAGAGATGAGCTCATCCAGACGTGGGCTGTTACCAGCGGGTGTGCAAAGGGACAAGAAAGGGAGTGTCAAGATGCTGATATAAAGGGGCTAGAGGCAGGATCATGGGGGAGGCAACGAGGGCTGCTAGTGGGAGGAATGGATCCATCAAAGTGCAGAGGGGATGTGGAGACACTGGATGGAGGTAGGGGGAAAGCAAATTCCCTGGTGACTCATACAGTAGAGAGTCTGCCTGCAGTGCGGGAGACCCAGGTTCAATCACTGGGTCAGGAAGATCCCCTAGAGAAGGAAATGGCAACCCACTCCAGTATTCTGGCCTGGAGAATCCCATGGACAGAGGAGCCTGAAGGGCTATGGTCTATAGGGTTGCAAAGAGTTGGACAGTACTGAAGCCATTTAGCATGCAGAGGGGATATGAAGAATGAACTGAGGCTGGGACTATGACATCAGAAGTGGAAGGCTTCTATGAGAGGAGGAGGTGTGGGGTGGAGCTATAGGAGGGAACAGTTGAAAGGGAGGACGGTGTGGACCCCAAGGTCAAGAGTTTAGATGGACTAATACTAGAATTCTGAGTGAAGTGAAGTCGCTCAGTCGTGTCCAACTCTTTGTGACAACATGGACTGTAGCCTACCAGGCTCCTCCATCCATGGGATTTTCCAGGCAAGAACACTGGAGTGGGTTTCCATTTCCTTCTCCAAGAGATCTTCCTGACCCAGGGATTGAACCCAAGTCTCCTGCATTGCGGAAGGATTCTTCACCAGCTGAGCCACAAGGGAAACCAAGAATATTGGATAGGGTGGCCTATCCCTTCTCCAGCGGATCTTCCTGACCCAGGAATCAAACCAGGATCTCCTGCATTGCAGGTGGATTCTTTACCAGCTGAGCTATCTTACATTGCCTATTTTTGTCCATGTACCTATTGGTCTTTCCCATTAAATTATGATCATTTTTAGATAGGAATAGTTGGCTACTTCATCCTTGGCATGCTCAGGCACTCCTGAATTTTTTTTTTTAATTAATGGATTTTATTTTTAAAGCAGCTTTATGTTTTTAAGATTTTTTTAATGTGAACCATTTTTAAGTCTTTATTGAATTTGTTACACTATTGCTTCTGTTCTTTATGTTTGGCGGTTTTTGGCCATGAGGTATGTAGGATGTTAGCTCCTCAACCAAGAATCAAATCCCTACTTCCTGCCTTTGAAGGTGAAGTCTTAATCACTGAATCGCTATGGAAGTCCCTAGAGCAGTTTTAGATTCACAACAAAATTGAGGAGAAAGTGTTAAGAGTTCCTACATAGCTCCTCCCTCCAAATATACACCCACCTTCTCCCACCATCAACATCTCCCACTAGAGTGCTACATGTGTTTTAACTGAGGAAGCAACACTGACAAATCATTATCAACTAAAGTCCATAGTCTACATTATGGTTGCTTTCTGGTGATGTACATTCTATGGGTTTAAACAATGCTGTAATGATACATATCCACCATTATTGTACTATGCAGAGTATTTTCACTGCCAGAAAAATCCTTTGTGCTCTGCCTATTCATCCATCCTCTCTAACCCCTGGTAACCACTCATCTTTTTACTGTCTCCATAGGTCTGCCTTGTCCAGATTCCATAATGAAATCATAAAGTATGCGGCCTTTTCAAGTTAGCTTCTTTCACTTAGTAATGCACATTAAAGGTCCTCTGTGTCTTTGCATGGCTTGATAGCTCTTTTCTTTCTACTGCTCAATAATACTGACATACCACAATTTGTTTATCCATCACCTATCAAAAGATAGTCACTTCCAAGTTTTGGCAATTATGAATAAAGCATCTATAAATGCAGGTTTTTCTGTGGAAATAGGGAGCATGATTGGTAGGTCAAACTGTACGACTAGTGTGTTTAATGTGTGAGAAACTGCCGAGCTGTCTTCCAAAGGGGCTGTTCCATTTTGTAATCCCACCAGCAATGACATGAGAGTCCTGCTGCCCCACACCCTTGCTGGCATTTGCTATTATCACCCTATTAGAAAGGATTGGGCCTTTCTAATAGGGGGCTTCCCTGATGGCTCAGCTGGTAAAGAATCCATCTGCAATGCAGGAGATCCCGGTTCAATTCCTGGGTCGGGACGATCTGCTGGAGAAGGGATAGGCTGCCCACTCCAGTATTCTTGGGCTTCCGTTATGGTTCAGCTGGTAAAGAATCTGCCTGCAATGCAGGAGACCTGGGTTCAATCCCTGGGTTGGGAAGATTCCCCTGGAGAAGAGAAAGGCAACCCAGACCAGTATTCTGGCCTAGTCCATGGGGTTGCAAAGAGTCAGACACGAGTCAGTGACATTCACTTTCTAATAGGTGTGTGGTGGCATCTCATCATTGTTTTAATTCATAATTTCCTAATAATATACAACGTGGAGCATCTTCTCACACATTTATTTTCTATCTGTATATCTTCTCTAGTGAGGAATCTGTTCATATTTTTCCCACTTTTTAATCAGGCAACCAAGAGGTAGAGAAGTACAGAAATGTAAAGAACTCAGATATTAAAATGCTCATGTTGAAACCGTTTTTAAAAACTGGGGGAGGGACAATAAATATTTGGTGAAAAGTGAAATTTATGTATTTTTTATTCTCTACTATGTACTTTTTATAGTAGAGAATAAAAAATATATACTATGTATTTTTTATCAGAGAAGGCAATGGCACCCCACTCCAGTACTTTTGCCTGGAAAATCCCATGGACGGAGGAGCCTGATAGGCTACAGTCCATGGGGTCGCTAAGAGTCAGATACGACTGAGCGACTTCACTTTCTCTTTTCCCCTTCATGCATTGAAGAAGGAAATGGCAACCCACTCCAGTGTTCTTGCCTAGAGAATCCCAGGGACGGGGGAGCCTGGTGGGCTGCCGTCTATGGGGTTGCACAGAGTCGGACACGACTGAAGCCACTTAGCAGCAGCATGTACTTTTTATAGAGCTAAATATATTTGTTTATCCAGTTTAGGTCTATAAAATACATTATGTATTCTTTAGTTTGCTCATAACATTTTGAAGTATCTATCTAAGACTATCTAAAGGCTTAGGAAATAAAACAAAAATTTCAATTAAAAAAAAAAAAAACTTCTATTTGGAGAGAAAAACTAAAGTTCCTAAAAAGTAATTTTTCCCAGGTCCTCCTCCACCAGGACTCCATTCCTTTACCTCCCCACCATCACTCCCCTCCCACGGTTCCTCATAAATATTGGTGAAGAAGTTTGCTCACTGGGTAAGGGGTGTCATGATTAAGGATATACTTTAGAAAGATTTATCTTGCAGAGGTTAACAAGATGCACTGAAGGGGAAAGGATAAACAGTACTCCCAGAGAGAAGTAACCAGAGCCTGGGAAAGTGACACACCTGGGAAATTAGAGGGGACATGTGACTTTCAGACACAAAATAGAACAGGGCAGAGAAGACTCTGATTGAATGGATTATGTCCCATAAAAGAGTGAAAGAATAAAGATGACTTTCAGCTTTCAATCTGGGGGAAAGGCTCATAACGGCAGAGACTGGGAAGGAGTTTGCTAAGGGAAGCTGATGCATTTGTTCATGTAACAGAAGTGCTGCGAATACATCAGTGAATGAAACTCATGAAGCCTCCTTTCCAGTGGGCAGCCACATAAAGTAATGCACACAGAGTAAGAACATGATAGCCTATTTGAAGAGCATTCGTGCAACTGAAAAATGAAAAGAACAAGCTGAGAGGAGCTATGAGTGTGTGGCCAGAGACCCGATGGATTTTAAACAGGAAGGTCAGGCTAAGCCTCTCTAAGAAAAAGCATTTGAAAGACAAGAGGGCCAGCCTTGCAGATATCTGAGGGAAGAGTGCACCAGGTGGAGGGAACAGCCAGGGCAAAGGTCTTCAGGCTGGAAGAGGGCCTGGGGTGGTGACCAATAGGAAGACCAAGAGGCGACCAACACTCTGTTGTGTTGAGAATAGTATACAGGGAGATACTGGGGGAAATGTAAATTGGTGCAGCCACTCCAGAGAACAGTAGGGACGTTCCTTAAAAAACAGAAAATAGAGCTATCATATGATCCTGCAATCCCATTCCTGGGCATATATCCAGAGAAAACCATAATTCAAAAAGAAACACGCACCTGTGTTCACAGCAGCACTATTTACAATAGACAAGACATGGAAGCAACCTAAATGTCCACTGACAGATGAAAGGATAAAGAAGATGTGGTATATATAAAATGGGATACTACTCAGCCATAAAAAGAGTGAAATAATGCCGTTTGCAGCAACATGGATGGACCAGGAGATTATCATATAAAAGTAGTAAGTCAGACAGAGAGATAAATATCATATGATATCACATATGTGAAATCTAAAATACAGCACAAATGAACTTATCTACAAAAGAGAAACAGACTCAGACAGAAACCGACTGGTGGTTGCCAAGGGGGAATGGGGTGCGGGAGGGATGGGTTGGGAGTTTGGGATGAGCAGATGCAAACTATTTTATATAGGACAGACAGACAACAAGGTCCTACTGTACAGTACAGCCAACTTTGGTCAACATCTTGTGATAAACCATAATGGAAAAGAATATATATGGATAACTGAAACACTTTGCCTTACAGCAAAAATGAATGCAACACTGTAAATCAACTATTATCAATCAGTACAATTTTGAAAAAGAATAGTGTCCAGGGAGAATGGGTGTGAGCAGTTGATGCTCTTACAGTAACCCAGATGGGAGATGAAAGCAGCTCAAAGGTGGCAACATTAAAGGTGGAAGCCGCAGTAGATACCTTTGAAGGAGCAGGAAGCATAATCTATGAGAAATTGAATGCGGGAGTGAAAGAAAAGAAGATTTAAGGACTATGCCAAGATTTTTACTGAAAAGCTGGGAGGATAAGGTGGTCATCAGCTGAAGTGGGGGAGACCACAGGTGGAGCAGACCTGGGATGAGGTAGAGATGAAGAGCTCAGTTTCAACTCTGATTATGAGATGTCAACCCCATAGTTAGATACACAAGAACTCAGGCAACAGGTCCAGGGTGGAGGCAGAAATTGGTCACTGGCAGATTAGTGGGATTTAAAGCCATGAGGCTCAATGTGATCACTAAAGAAAAGCGGGTAGAAAGAGGAAGACCGAGGGCTGAGCAGCTCCTGGGACACCAACATGAAGAGGTCACCTGCAAAGGGGACCAGGAAGGAGCTACCAACAGGGCCCAAGGAAAACCAAGAGAGGGCTGAGCCCTGGAAACAAGAGCAGAGAGTAAACCAATCTTGTGATAAACCATAATGGAAAAGAATATTTATGGATAACTGAAACACTTTGCCTTACAGCAAAAATGAATGCAACACTGTAAATCAACTATTATCAATCAGTACAATTTTGAAAAAGAATAGTGTCCAGGGAGAATGGGTGTGAGCAGTTGATGCTCTTACAGTAACCCAGATGGGAGATGAAAGCAGCTCAAAGGTGGCAACATTAAAGGTGGAAGCCGCAGTAGATACCTTTGAAGGAGCAGGAAGCATAATCTATGAGAAATTGAATGCGGGAGTGAAAGAAAAGAAGATTTAAGGACTATGCCAAGATTTTTACTGAAAAGCTGGGAGGATAAGGTGGTCATCAGCTGAAGTGGGGGAGACCACAGGTGGAGCAGACCTGGGATGAGGTAGAGATGAAGAGCTCAGTTTCAACTCTGATTATGAGATGTCAACCCCATAGTTAGATACACAAGTAAAGAACTCAGGCAACAGGTCCAGGGTGGAGGCAGAAATTGGTCACTGGCAGATTAGTGGGATTTAAAGCCATGAGGCTCAATGTGATCACTAAAGAAAAGCGGGTAGAAAGAGGAAGACCGAGGGCTGAGCAGCTCCTGGGACACCAACATGAAGAGGTCACCTGCAAAGGGGACCAGGAAGGAGCTACCAACAGGGCCCAAGGAAAACCAAGAGAGGGCTGAGCCCTGGAAACAAGAGCAGAGAGTAAACCAAGAACGAGAGTCCAGGGACACGACTGACAGGATCAACCATGACCTGGACCAGGGCGGGCTCCACGCGGTCCTGGGGTCAGGAGACTGAATGCAAGGGGGTTATGAGAAAACGGGAGGAGAGAAACTGGGGGGTGGAAATAATATGCAATGCTTCAAGGAGCTCTGCTGCAAGGAAACCTGGAGAAACGGGACAGCAGCTGGGGGAACGTGGTCCAGAGGATTTGTAAGGATGGGAGACCTGAGAGCACATCCTCACGATGATGACGATGGCGAGTTTGCCGCTGCTTGTCACATGCCTAGCTCCCTGCTGTATTTCAGATGTGTGAGTTTCCGCCTCAGATAAGGCTTCTGTCATCACCTGTCCTGACATCTGTGCCCTCTTCCCCCAAGTTCCTCTATCTCAGGCCTTCAGGGTTGTTTTCCTTGGCACCCAGGACCGTGTGCCATCTTAGTCCACTTCCCCCAGTGGAGCCAGGCTTCCTGAGCACTGGGACTGTATGTCTGTTTCATTCATTGCTCTATACCCAGGGCTCCTTATAGGGCCTAGAGTGGAGTAGGTGTTTTGATTTAAGTGTTGAATGAACAAATAAATGAATGAAATGATGCTTAGATGGACAGTTTTTTGTTTTAGATGCTAACCTGATAAACTGGTGAAAGAAAAAGAAAACCTAGGAGTTTTGCAAGATGAGGTAATAGCAGAAGAGAAAGGAAGAGAAAATGTTAAAAGAAAAGAGAGACAAGTCTGAAAATATCTAAGCAGACTGGACAGCAAACTGAAGGCAAACAGAAGAGGCTGTGATCATAGGGACCCAGGACACTACCATGATCAGAGGATAAGGAAACACATTCAAGGAAGATGAGCTTGAATCCCACAGAAAAGTTAAAAAATGTCAAACAGAAGTCCTTGACCTGGGGGAGTTCAGGGCAGCGATTAGTCTGATTTCATTGCCTGTTATTCACCAAATTCTTCCAGGTTCTGCCAACACTTATAAGTTTGCTTTCTATTATATATGTGTTTTCTTTCCAAGCTTTCATTTGGTAAATTCAAGTTCTCTCATCCATGTGACCTTAGATACTCCCAATGAATATCCAGGGTAATTTATGTATACATTTTCAAATAAAAAAACAGCTCCGGTCATCAAAAACGTAAAATTTATTGTGTAAATCCCTGTTTTCTTAAACAGACCTTTCAGATCATCACTGAACTAAGGAGGTGTGCTGTGCCCCAGGCCACGCTGGGGTGGCGACTTCTCACACCTGGGCATCTGTGTTTTCACAAAGCTCCCAGGCGGTTCTGGGACTCCATAGTCCTTGTACGGGGCTGCTCTCTCCACACAAAGGCCCCAAGCTGCTCGGTTTTTCTAGGTCAGTGTTCTGGGATTTTCTTCCTCACTGTCAGCCGGGAGTCATGGCGTCCCTTCCTCCCCTCTTCATTGACTGCCAACTAGAAAACCAGATCACCAAGCTTGCAGGTGGATGACTGAAACTAGGATTAGATGGGCTCTGAAGAAAGGGTGATCTCTCCTTTCTAAGGGCCTAAGTTTCAGTGTCTGCACTTGACAACATCTACTTTGGCTAGAAAGGAACCTGGTGGGCTGTAGTCCACAGGGTCACAGAGAGTCGGACATGGCTAAAGTGACTTAGCACACACACAGCACACACACTTTGGCTACAATCATTTATTTCATTTAAAAGTTTTTTTTTTTTCTTTCTGGGTTCTGGGCCACATTCCAAGTAATAATAATAATGGACTCTGCGACCCGACAGACTGTAGCCTGCCAGGCTCCTCTGTCCTTGGGATTCTCCAGGTAAGAATACTGGAGTGGGTTGCCATTTCCTTCTCCAGGGGATCTTCCCAACAACTAATATTTTAAGAACTCTTTCTATCATTAATTTGGTTTGATCCTCACATCCTCCCTGTGATATGGTTTGTTGGGGTTTTTCCATAACATCTTATTGACTTTTTGGCCAACCCAATAGATTACCCCCATTTAACAGGAGATTGAAGGCAGTGGCAAAGAATCCACCAATGCACAGTTTCCATCCCTGGGTCAGGAAGATCCCCTGGAGGAGGGCATGGCAGCCCACTCCAGTATTCCTGCCTGGAGAATCCCATGGACAGAGGAGCCTGGAGGGCTACAGTCCATGGGGTCGCAAAGAGTCGGACATGACTTAGCATGTAATTTGCAAGAGAGGTGATTAAAATGACTTAACACTATAACCTTCCAAGATGATAATCATCTTCCTCATCATCATTGTTTAGATCTTCACTGGATTTTCAGCTAATTTTCATCAATGAGTGGATTTTAAAATAACAAACCCAGAAATCCATAGAATTATTTGTATTTAATATGAAGGGTTCAGGCAAGTTAGTTCAACTTCTAATAATTTCTATTTAAATGAATATTTCAAAAACACTTCTCATCCATCAGACTGTATTATCTTGAATTATTTTAGTTAAGTATGAAGTCTCCGTCTTAAGTGTGTGCCCCTGGGGTAACATAGTGTTGTTAGAAAAACCATTATAACTCCCTTCCCTGACTTGTGGATCCTGAAATCTACTGTTATAATTTTGCATGACTATAGTTTTTCAGTATGTGATCACACCATTTAAGACATTATGATAACAAGTAGTCACTGGGGACCCACAGCAGCCAGGCAGGCAACCAGCCTTCCCACTACCCCACCGACTGGCATTTAACTGTGAAACTTCTGTGTTTTCTGACGACACCATTAGTAATAGCATCCGAATCTCCAAACCCACAACCTGTGAACATCACAATTCACTGTTGTTATTGTTTAGTCCTTAAGTCATATCCGACTCTCTTGCCACCCCATGGACTGTAGCCCACCAGGTTCCTCTGTTCATGGGATTTCCCAGGCAAGACTGCTGGAGTTGGGTTGCCATTTCCTTCTCGAGGGGATCTTCCTGACCCAGGGATCAAAACCACGTCTCCTGGGCAGGTGGGTTCTTAAGCACTGAGCCACCAGGGAAGCCCCCACAATTTATCTACTCACATACTGAAGTACATCCTGGTTCCTTTTAGTTTTTAATGATTATAAATACAGATATTAAAAACATTCATATGCAGTATTTATGTGGATGTTTTCAAATCAGTTAGGTAGTTACCTAGGGGTACAACTGATGAATTATATGATAAAACTGTTTACTTTAGAAAACTGCCATCCTGTCTTCCAAATTAGCTATACCATTCTGTTCTTCCACCAGCAATGAAAAAAGGGTTTTTTTGTTCCACATTCTTTCCAGCATTTGCTATTGTCAGTTTTGTTTGATTAAACATTCTCATAGTGTATAGTGGTATCCCATCATTGCCTAAATTTGCAAATTTCTAGTGATATAAAATGATAAGCCTATTTTTATGTACTTGTTTGCCATTTGGATGTCTTCTTAGATGAGGGTTCTCTTCAGATCTTTAGCCCGTATTTTAAAATTAGGTTGTTTTCTTATTATTGAGCTTTAAGTAGTCTTTGTACATCTTGGATATATATCTGATGTGTGTTTTGTAAATTTTTAATTTTTTAAGTCTTTATTGAATCTGTTACAAGATTGCTTCTGATTTTTTTTTTGTTGTTGTATGTTTTGGCTTTTTGGCCACAAGGTATATAGGATCTTAGCTCCACAACTAGGGATCAAACCTGCACTCCCTATACTGCAAGATGAAGTCGTAACCACTGGACTGCCAGGGAAGTCTCATAAATAATTTTTTCTGTCAGTGACTTGTCTCTTCATTCTTTTATACTGTCTTTTTGCAGAGTAAAGTTTTAAATTTTAATAAAAACATTATTTTAAAAAAAGATCACAATCTGGTCTTCTGTATACCCCAAGGGGGGTGGAAATGGGAAGTCCCCTCTTTGGTCCCCAACTCCATCATGCCTTACTCAACCTGACCCCTGCCACCCGCCTCCACCTCCCCACCCAGTACCCTCAGCTCCAACCCCACAGCAGGAAAGACTAGCATCCAAAGTATAGGATAGAGTATTTAGAACCCAAGTCCTGAAAGGAAAGGGCGAGACATCACTCCTTCCCACCCCTGTCCCTCCTCCCCTCCCCACACCACATCCTCACACCCAAGTTCTGCCCTCAACAAGGCAGCCGCAGGCTCTCCTACAAAAACTGGCAAAAGATGAGCTGACCAAGGCATAATATTGTCCCAAACCTTAAGACTAAACCATGCTACCAAATTCTCCTAGGTCCCACTTTAACCGCTCAATGACAATTGCTTCATTCGTCAGGATCTCACTGCTTTGACTCTGGGTTTGCAGAACAAAAAGTGGACACCTTGGAAAAGCCCCAGAGAATTTCAGCCTGAGGCCAAACCGCTTATTATCAGCAAGCCAGGGCACTCTGCCACGCCCCACTCGTGTCCTTCCCCAGCACATGTGCACGCCTGGAGGCTTACCTATCCAGTAATGCCAGCAAGGTAAGGCGATCATACCAGACCTTAATCCACTTGCCAGGGAAAATGATAAACTTGTAAAACTGCTCTCGGTTAAACTTTCCTTGTGTGGAAGAACAGGATGAATCTTCCAGATCCTGACTCAGATGCTTTTAGATACCGAAAAAAAAAAACAGAGAGAGGGTTTCACATAGACGTGTTATTGTCATAAAAATAAGCCTCCTGATTTAAAAGTACCAAAAGCAGATGTTCAAATTCTGAAATGGAAACCAACATAGTCCATAAAAAAAAATGGGCACCCTAACAAAAGGATAATGATCAAGAGAAAAGGTCTTTTTTTTTCCAGCTTTATTTTTTTTACTATTATTGATTTACAATGTTATGTGAGTTTCAGTTGTACAGCAAAGTGGTTTAGTTATACATATACATATATTCATTCTTTTCTGTATTCTTTTCCCTTATAGGTTATCACAAAATACCAATATAGTTCTCTGTGCTATACAGTAGATCCTTATTGCAGAAAAGGTCTTTTTTACCAATACATTTCAATGTCATTATAATGTGACATTAAAATTATGCTACTCATATAAAAATACTACTGTTAGGCCAGGAAACTGCCATGGAAGTAATTATTATGAAAGATCAGAATTCAACAAAAGGCCTTAAATGACATAATCTTTGAAAGGTATGCTATTTAATGTAATGCCCAGATAAATATTTAAATTTTTTTTAAGTAAAAAGATTTTCATCTGCAGTACATAGGTCCTTAGTGAAGCCAAATATAAGACCTGAAATATTTGTCAGAAAAAAAAAATTAAACCAATAAAACAGAAACAGGTGGAGGAATTTAATCTCAGATTTAAAACATTTTCACCCCAAATTCATCTCTGATTGGATCTAATCTAGTGGAAAGGAATTCAATTTTGAAAAAAATTAGTCTCCATTCAATTGCTGAACAAATACTTAATGAGCCCCAGCCCCCTGCAGACCTTCTATTTCTAATCTGTGGGGTTGCTTTTCTTTTTTTTGTAACTGTGGTTAAAAAAATAAGTAATTTAAAATTTATATCTTAACTATTTTGTATGTATGTGTTTCAGTAGCAATAATATTCATATTATTATTCATGTTTTCATCTTGCAAAATTGAAACTCTGTCTACATTGAACACTAACTCCCCACTCACCTCTACTTTCTGTCTCCAGGAATTTGACCCCTCTGGGTACCTCCTATAAGTGGAATTAAAGAGTATCATTCCTTTGTGACTGGCTTATTTCATTTATCATAATGATCTCAAGTTCTATCATGTTTCAGGTGTCAATTTTTTTTTTTTTTAAGGCTGAGTAAAATCTCATTTTATGGATAGACTACATTTTGTTTACTCATTCATCTGTCAACAGGCACTTGGGTTGCATCCACTTCTTGGTGGAATATTCACTGTTCACAATCATGAATGACGTTATTGTGAACATGCACGTGCAAATATCTGTTGGATTCCCTGCATTAGGCTCTTTGAATATACACCAAAAAGTGGAACTGGTGGATTATGCTAGCTTGCATTTTTATTTGTTTGCTTTCGTCCTATATTTTTCCAAAAAGGCTCTAATTCCTGTAGGCTAAGCTGAAGCTCCAATACTTTGGCCACCTTATGCGAACAGCCGACTCATTGGAAAAGACCCTGATGCTGTGAAACACTGGAAGCAGAAGGAGAAGAGGGCAACAGAGGATGAGATGGGTTGCAGGGCGTCACTGATTCAATGGACGTGAACCTGGGCAAACTCCAGGGGACGGCGAGTGACAGAGAAGCCTGGCGTGCTGCAGTCCACGGGGTCGCAAAGAGTCGGACACGACTTGGTGGCTGAACAACAGCATAAGATGCAGAAGACCGAGAAGAAGGGCCAAGATAAGCTAAGGGAGGAGGACAGCGTGGAAGAGCAGCCGTGGACACAGAGCTGCCTTTCCGTGGCCTCATTCACTCCTCTCAGACTTACAAAGCAGACTTACAAAGCAGACTTACAAAGCAGAAGGTCATACTTGGGCAGACTGCATAATTTCTCCTTAATTCACTGAAAGTCGCTGATGTCAAAACACCTGACATGCATAAGGGCAACACATCTGCCTCACTGGAGACCATGTGGAACCCTCTTAGGAGGCTGACTTCGCCATCTCCCTGTTCCCAGCTGCTAACTCCCTGGCAGATATGGAGCATAGAGTTATTCAGACTATAAAATATTAACACAAAGAGCATTTCAAGGGAAAGTTGAGCCATTGTGAAGGTAATATGTAGGTTGACAATATAGAGAATGGATTGGGCTGTATTATTAGAGGTAAACTGAGATTATAAGTGCTGCTTGTGTCTGGAATTTGACTCCAACAGAAAAGAGAGCCTCGAAGAAACTTCCTGCTGTCGTGTGAGCAGGAACAGCATCTTCTTTTAATGACAATGAACTTATGAAAGTCAAAGTGTTACTTGCTCAGTTGTGTCTGCCTCTTTGTGACCCCATGGACTGCAGTGTGCCAGCTCCTCTGTCCCTGGAACTCTCCAGGCAAGGATACTGGAGTGGGTTGCCATTCCTTTCTCCAGGGGATCTTCCCGACACAGGGATCGAACCTGGGTCTCCCACATCGCAGTCAGATTCTTTACTGTCTAAGCCACCAGGGAAGCCCAGTGAATTTGTAATTTAGAGTAAATCTTCCTATCAAAAGAGATCCTTTCCCTTTATGCTCCATGAACTAAGAGTTGCAAGTAAGAAATAAAACATGTGTGCCAGCTAAGTAGGGTTTACCATTCTGTGATGTGGGAATTCAGCATGATGTATAAACATGTCAAGGATAAGCAACAGTGAAGCTGACAACATTCTTTTGAATAGTAAGAAAATACTCTCTTTTAGATAGTAGTTTTAGGGAAGGTCACTATAAAAAAAAATCACATGAAGACTATGTCTACATCTTTTGCAAAACTTATTAAATATTCTGGCATATTGTGCTATTTATTGCTGCTTAAAGGAAAATCATCTCAGAATTTAATACAAAGAAAAAATGATTTGACTTCAGTGTTAGTTTGCTAGGGTTAACACAATGAAGGACCACAAACGGGGTATCTTACACAATAGAACTGTATTTCCCCCAAGCTACCTGAAAAAATTCAAGAGTTCTATAAAACTAATATGAATTTTGATATTAACAATTAATACTGATTATTAAAGGCATAATTTTGCCATGCTGCTGCTAAGTCACTTCAGTCGTGTCCGACTCTGTGTGACCCCATAGACGGTAGCCCACCAGGCTCCCCCGTCCCTGGGATTCTCCAGGCAAGAACACTGGAGTGGGTTGCCATTTCCTTCTCCAATGCATGAAAGTGAGAAGTGAAAGTGAAGTCGCTCAGTCGTGTCCGACTCAGCGACCCCATGGACTGCAGCCCACCAGGCTCCTCCATCCATGGGATTTTCCAGGCAAGAGTACTGGAGTGGGGTGCCATTACCTTCTCCAATTTTGCCATACATTATCATTAATCTTCAAAACCTCATAATAACTCTTCCACAGATGCAAACTACCACATATAGAATGGATGGGCAACAAGGCCCTACTGCACAGGGAAATATATTCAATATCCTGTGATAAACCATAATGGAAAAGAGTATGAAAAAGAATACATATAACTGAATCACTTTCTGTACAGCAGAAATTAACATGACGTTGTAAATCAACTATACGTCAACAAAAAACTTTAAATGAAAATTAAAAAAAAATAGTCTCTTCAAGAGTTCCATAACTAATAAGCATTTTGATGATATTAATAATGGCCCTTGAAGATAGCTTCTTCAATAAGTGGTGCTGGTAAAACTGGACTGCTATGTGCAAAATAATGAAATCAGAACACTACCTAATACCACACACAAAGATAACTCAAAATGGATTAAAGATCTAAGCGTAAGACCAGAAATTATAAAATTCTTAGAGGAAAACATAAGCAGAACACTCGATGACATAAATCAAAGCAAGATCTTCTATGACCCACCTCCTAGAGTAATGGAAATAAAAACAGAAATAAACAAGTGGGACCTAATCAAACTTAAACGCTTTTGCACAGCAAAGGAAACTACAAACAAGATGAAAAGACAACCCTCAGAATGGGAGAAAATAATAGCAACAACTATTGAAACAACTGACAACTGACAAAGATTCATTTCCAAAAGACACAAGCAGCTCATGCAATTCAGTACCAGAAAAGCAAACAACCCAATCAAAAAGTGCGAAAGGGACCTGAAGAGACATTTCTCCAAAGAAGACATACAGATGGCTAACACGCACATGAAAAGATGCGCAACACCACTCATTATTAGAGAAATGCAAATAAAAACTACAATGAGATACTACCTCACACCGGTCAGAATGGCCGTCATTAAAAAGTCTACAAACAATAAATGCTGGAGAGGGTGTGGAGGCGAGGGAACACTTTTGCATTACTGGAGGGAACAGAAACTGATACAGCCACTATGAAAGACGGTATGGAGATTCCTTTAAAAGCTAGGAATAAAACCACCATGCTGCTGCTGCTGCTGCTAAGTCGCTTCAGTCGTGTCCGACTCTGTGCGACCCCATAGACAGCAGCCCACCAGGCTCCTCCGTCCATGGGATTCTCCAGGCAAGAGTACTGGAGTGGGTTGCAAAACCACCATATGACCCAGCAATTCCACTCCTGGGCATATACTCTGAGGAAACCAAAATTGAAAGAGACACATGTACCCCAGAGTTCACTGCAGCACTATTTACAATGGCTAGAACATGGAAGCAACCTAGATGTCCATCAACAGATGAATGGATAAAGAAGCTATGGTACATATATACAATGGAATACTACTCAGCCATAAAAAGGAATGCATATGATCAGTTCTAATGAGGTGGATGAACCTAGAGCCTATTATATGGAGTGAAGTAACTCAGAAAGAGAAATATAAATACTGTATACTGACACATACATGTGAAATCTAAAGAGATGGCACTGATGAATTTATTTTCAGGGCAGCAACAGAAAAAGAGACATAGAGAACAGATCTAAGAACATGGGGGGAGGGGAGGAGGGAGAAGGGGAGATGTATGGACAGAGTAACATGGAAATTTCAATTCTGTTTGTAAAATGGATAGCCAATGAGAATTTGCTGTGTGACTCACAGAACTGAAAGGGAACTGAAACAGGGGCTCTGTGACAGGCTGAAGGGTGGGATGGGGGGGGAGATGGGAGGGAGGGAGGTCCAGGAGGGAGGGGACATGGGTGTACCTATGGCTGATTCTTGTTGATATATGACAGAAATCCACAAAATTCTATACAGCAATTATCCTTCAATTAAATTTTTTTAATTTTTAAGAAAGAAACTAATTTTAAAAAGGGAAAAAAATAATTGCCACTGATTCTTGAAAGTATAACTCTGTCATATATTTTCTCTAATCCTCAAACTTCCCCATAACTCCTCCACAGATGCAAACTATTACATATAGACTGAATGGAGAACAAGGTCCTACTGTATAGCACAGGAATCTATACTCAATATCCTATGATAAACCATAATGGGAAAGAATATATAAAGAATATATCTATATACTTAACTAAATCACTTTGCTGTACAGCAGAAATTAGCACAATATTGTAAATCAACTACACTTCAACAAAATTTTTTAAAATAAAAATAAAGGAGACAAAATAATGGGATCTTCAAGAGTCCCATAACTAATAAGCATTTTGATGATATTAATAATTGCCACTGATTCTTAAAAGTATAACTATGCCATATATTACCTTTATTTCTCAAAACCTCACAGTTGTTGCTCAGTCACTAAGTCAAGTCGGACTCTTGAGACCCCATGGACTTTAGCCCACCAGGCTCCTCTATCCATGGGATTTCCCAGGAAAGAGTACTGGAGTGGGTTGCCCTTTCCATCTCCAGGAGATCTTCCCAACCCAGAGACTGAACCTGAGTCTCCAGAGTTCTTGCCTGGAGAATCCCATGGACACAGGAGCCTGGCAGGCTAGAGTCCATAGGGTCACAAAGAGTCAGACACAAATAAAGCAACTTAGCACACATGTATACCTACATAGAGTAAAACTTAAAATATTTTACAATTTTACTTAAAAATGTAGCTCCACTGGTAGAATCCACCTGCAATGCAGGAGACCCCTGCATTGCAGACCCCTGGGTCGGGAAGATCTGCTGGAGAAGGGATAGGATAGGTTATCCACTTCAGTATTCTTGGGCTTCCCTGGTAGCTCAGATGGTAAAGAATCTGCCTGCAATGCAGGAGACCTGGGTTTGATTCCTGGGTCAGGAATATCCCTTGGAGGTGGACATGGCGACTCACTCAAGTATTCTTGCTTGGAGAATCCCCAAGGACAGAGGAGCCTGGCAGGCTACAGTCCATGAGGTCGCAAAGAGTCACACATGACTAGGTGACTAAACACAGCACAGCAGAAATAAGGACTCGAGAACAACATGTGGTCAGTTAGAAAGTAGCACAACATTTTTTCTGCACATTTGAACAAGGGTGTGTAAACTGCCATCAAGCTTCTTCTGAAAAAATCTGGTTAAGCAACCGTGAAATTGAATCTAAAACTATTATACGAAGTCCCCTACATATTAACCTTCAAATTGTGAACTTTCAAAGATGTAAATGCATGTTCACACGTCCAATCATGTAAGTTAGTTCATATGTTTGGTGTACGTTGTCACGTGAGTACATCCTCTACAAGTGGCTGTGCTTTTGTGTACTTTACTGAACTGTATGGAGTACAGTAATATATTATCTATTTCAAGCCCAGATGTCTGGAAGCCAGTGTAAAAGCAGCGGTGTTATAGCTGGTATTGCTAAGAAGCACCAACTGTTGTGCTACACTACTGTACTTTTCAAACCTAGACAGTATATTAGAAAGCAGAGACATCACTTTGCTGACAAAGGTCCATATAGTCAAAGCTGTGGTTTTTCCAGTAGTCATGTATGGATGTGAGAGCTGGACCATAAGGATGACTGGAGTGCTAAAGAATTGATGCTTTTGAACTGTGGTGCTGGCTGGCTCTCAAGACTCTTAAGAGTCCCTTGGACTACAAGGAGATTAAACCAGTCCATCCTAAAGGAAATCAACCCTGAATATTCACTGGAAGGACTGATGCTGAAGCTGAAGCTCCAATATGTGGACCACCTGATGCAAAGAGCCAACTCACTGGAAAAGACCCTGATGCTGGGAAAGACTGAGGGCAGGAGGGGAAGGGGGTGACAGAGGATGTAATGGTTAGATGGCATCACCGATTCAATGGACAGAGAAGGATAGGGAAGCACTGCAGTTCACGGGGTGCAAAGAGTTGGACACGACTGAGCGACTGAGCAACAATAACTGTACTTTTCAAGGAACTACACTGTCAGATTAAAAATGTTTCCCTTATTTTTGTACTTCTTTGTTTTTTATGTATTATTTGTGTGGAAAGTATTACAAACTTATTGTAGTACAGTACTGTATAGCCAATTGTGTTAGTTGGGTACCTAGGCTAACTGTTGCACTGATGAACAAATTGGACTTAACAAACATACTCTCAGAACAGAACACATTTGTATATACGGGACTTACTGTATTTCTTTTCGTAGGCGAGATTCTCTAGAAGAAATCAAAACATGGTCAGGAAGAAGGTAAGCAGAGCAGTAAAGAAATGTTACACAAACTTGACAGTATCCCATTTATAGCCCTCTTCTTTCGATCTGCACCTACTGAAATCTACCTTCCTTCAAGGTCTAGCCCAAGTGTCCTTTCTTCTAAGGAGCCTTCTCCACAGCCATTTCCCAAAATGCCCTGATAGAATGTGTAGCTCTAAGTTCATCACTGGTTGTATGTCTTTCCTCCCATGTTCTTTTTGAATTCTTTGCTCTGTGTCTTACAGAGTCTCATTAAAAGTGAAGTAATAAGTGAACGAACATCAAGAAGTTAATCTCTCGGTAAAATAATGGAAAGCTGCATCTTTTAAGTGCTTGATGATCATGTCATTTGTTCCATGAGTAAAGTCTCTCTTCAAGCCAAGATTCTCTTTCAAAATTTCTGCATGTCTAAATTATAAGGCTATAATAAATTAATAAATATCTAGATACTTTCCAAACCCTGCAGCAAGAAAAAGCCATTCCAATCAAGTGAGGTTTTGTGGAATTTGTGCAACTCGGCAACAAAAGATCAATATAAATCAATTTCTAATACACTGGAAGAACAATCAAGACTAATAACCCATTAGCATCAGCGAAAAGGTATTATCTAAATGGTATGTTATCTAAATGGTCTCTTTTCACATTCGTCCAGTAGACTACCATGAAGTGATGTAATCACAACCCTCTGACGTAAAATTCAGGACAAGACTGGACTAATTCTGTTAGAGAAACCAACCTGGAAACAGGTTTCAGGACCCCTGCTTCTGGAACATTCACAAACAGTGATGCTGGGACTTACCCGTGGGGTTTCTGACTGGGTCCTCCGAGCCACCATCAGTAACAGCTGTTGTTGAAGCGCACTGACTGCAGGGTCCCCAGAAGAAGGATCTTGACTCTCAGAAGTCATGGTACTGGAGGAGCTAATCTGCAAGTCTCTGAGGATGGGCAAAACAAACACTTTGATTACACAGAAGTACTGGAAATCAGCTATTTATTACACCCAAACACAAGGACAGCATGGGTCCTTAATGCAGGTTGCAAGTAAGTTTTTTCCACCTTGCATGAGCAGTTCCACTTCCATCTCTAAGGATTTTCCACAGTTTGTTGTGATCCACAGAGTCAAAGACTTTAGCATAGTTAATGAAGCAGAAGTAGATGTTTTTCTGGATTTCCTTGCTTTTCTCTATGATCCAACGAATGTTGGCAATTTGATCTCTGGTTCCTCTGCCTTTTCTCAATCCAGCTTGTACACTAGAAGTTCTTAGTTCACATACTGCTGAAGCCTAGCTTGAAGGATTCTGAGCCTATCCTTACTAGCATGTGAAATGAGTGCAATTGTACGGTAGTTAGAACATTCTTTGGCATTGCCCTTCTTTGGGATTGCAATGAAAACTGAGCTTTTCCAGTCCTGTGGCCACTGCTGGGAAAGACTGAAGGCAAAAGGAGAAGAGGGCAGCAGAGGATGAGATGGTGAGATAGTATCACCAACTCAATGGACTTGAATTTGAGCAAACTCAGTGAAGAACAGGGAAGCCTGGCATGCTACAGTCCATGGGGTTACAAAGAGTTCGACACAACTGAGTGACTGAACAACAATAACAATGAGTGTTGTAAGTTGACATTTGACTTGTCCTTCAGCAAGAAGGACAGTCATCTTGCACACATTCAAGTAACTCAGGTTGTCCAGCGATATCGGGTGCTGTGGGATAAGCAGGTGGACACTTGGTGTTCTAGAGACAATGATCTCAATTTTCTATATATTTAGTGGAAGGGGAGGTGGTAGCAACAGTCTCTAGCTTCATATTTTGCACAAACAATAAACAGTCAGCTGGATTGTTCCCAAGACCCTGATCAGGAAGAAACAGCGATGATCTAACTCCTCTGCTGCCTCCTTCACCCCCAACACTGTCCGCACCTCCTCCTCACCCCCACCTCCACCCAAAGCAAAGAGAGTACACAGCAGAGCAAAGAAATGCCTCAGGTAGTTGTAAAAGAGGACATTAATAAGCTAGCTGTGATCTGTATCTAAAGAACTTTATTGTTGTTAATTGCATATAAACCAACAGGACTAAAATTGATAGAACTCTTTAAGCAAACTCAAGCTTGGCATTTTCCCTTTGGCTCGGAAAGTAACAAGTAGAATATACTTCTCCATCTGCTTTTCTAGCAGGGCACCCATAACGTTGAGGAGACAATCGGCCGCCTCATCTACAGCCATTTCTAACAGAATTCTTGCTCATGGAACCCTCGTTTTATTCAATCATCCAAGACTGTACGCTCCAGAACAGACGAGGTCCGTCCCTGACCCCTGGAGTAAATCCTGGTCACTTCATGCCCATCATGGGAACTCCATTCACTCTGGCCAGCCCTGGTTTTGGCAGAGGAGTGTAACACTACTCTAAGAGGCCACTATGGAACAAAGGGGTGGTGGCCACAGATAAGGATGCTCACAGGCAAGTTTCTCTACTTTTTTTTTTTTCAGTTTGTTTAAAATTAATTTATTTTTGAAGTATAGTTGATTTACAATGCTGTATTAATTTCACGTGTACAGCAAAGCAATTCAGTTATATAGGGCTTCCCAGGTGGCTCAGTGGTAAAGAATCTGCCCACAATGCATGAGACCCGGGTTTGATCCCTGAGTTGGGAAGATCCTCTGGAGAAGGAAATGGCAACCCACTCCAGTATTCTTATCTGGGAAATCCCATGGACAGAGGAGCCTCAAGAGCTGTAGTCAATAGGTTGCAAAAGAGTCAGACATGACTTAGCAACTAAACAACAACAACAAATATGTATATGTTCTTTTTAGATTCTTTTTCCATATAGGTTATTAAAAAATACTGAGTAGAGGTCCCTGTGCTATACAGTCAGTCCTTGTTGTTTATCTATTTTATACATAGTACTGTGTATATGTTAATCCCAAACTCCTAATTTATCCCCACCACAGTTTTCCCCTTTGGTTACCAGAAGTTTGCTTTCTATATTTGTGAATCTGTTTCTGTTTCACAAATAAATCCAATTGTACAATTTTTTTAGATGCCACATATACATGATATTATATGATATTTGTCTTTCCCTGTATGACTTACTTCACTCAGTATGACAATCTCTGGGTCCATCCAGGTTGCTACAAATGGCATTATTTTGCTCTTTTTTATGGCTGAGTGGTAATGTCTTCTGATTTCTAGTCTCATGTTTCAGTACAAAGTCTCTGACAAGTTTTTAGATCTTTCTTGTTCCCAACTCCCTACTGCTGTATTCATGAACAGACAAATACTCTCCAGGAACGGTGTTTAAAATACATCCACTATTCTCACATGCACGCGCACAAAGACACAGATTTCTCTACAGTTTTGAAACATGATTTATGATTATTTGATGACACATTCAATAAAGGCTTCCTTGTAAAGAACCACTTAGGAAGTATTATATGTTAACACCAGGGCTTGAGAAATCAGTCACGTGGGATAAGTACATGGATTTTGAAAACTTAAAAATCCTATCTTTCTATTATTTGGATGATTGTTCCATAAACAGTCCTTTTGCTTCCTGTCCATATTAGCGGTATAATGTCTGTCACCAATAGAGAAAAAAAATTGGATGTAGAAAAACAATGTTCATTCAAACCTTTGCGCTTTGTGTAGAAACCTCTGAGGACTACACTTCTGTCATCTCATAGCTAAACACAATAGAATTGGAAAGATCTTGTTAATACAAATTCAGAGAAACCCAAAACTCAGCAAATGCCAAAGCTTCACTAAACCCAAAAGATTAATCTGACTTCACTGCAGGTAATATAGGTGACAATATAAACAGCCAGAGGCAGGATGGAGATGAGAGAAAATCTAGACAGTGTACAGCGCCCTCTGTTGCCAACTGAAATAAACTACAAACAGACTATTGGGTAAATAGTTAACAGTTACTTCAGAGCAACCTTCCTTCTGCCAGGAAACATGGTCCAAAAGAAAGTGCTGAATTTATTGCATATTGCTTAGCATGCTTCTGATGGCAAAATAAAAATAACAATAGATAGCACTATTTTTCTTGTGAAAGCCATTTAAAAATCCTATGTAAAAATCTAGGGTTTGGTTTTCTTTTCAAAATCTTTTGGATGAGTTCTAGAATTAAACAGAACTAGGGTGGTGCAGTGGCACCCCACTCCAGTGCTCTTGCCTGGAAAATCCCACGGACGGAGGAGCCTGGTGGGCTGCAGTCCAGGGGGTCGCGAAGAGTCGGACACGACTGAGCGACTTCACTTTCACTTTTCACTTTCATGCATTGGAGAAGGCAATGGCAACCCACTCGTGTTCTTGTCTGGAGAATCCCAGGGACGGGGGAGCCTGGTGGGCTGCCGTCTCTGGGGTGGCACAGAGTTGGACACAACTGAAGTGGATCAGCAGCAGCAGGGTGGTGCCACTGGTGAAGAATCTACCTGCCAACACAGGATATGCGAGAGCCATGGGTTCGACCCCTGGGTTGGGAAGATCCCTGGGGGGAGGAAATGGCAACCCACTCTAGTATCTTTGCCTAAGAAATCCCACGGACAGAGGAGCCTGGTGACCCTATGGACAAGAGACGTCCATGGGGTCACAAAGAGTCGGACATGACTGAGCAACTAAGCATGCATACCCAGGTTTAAATTATCGCTCTGCTATTTACTATCTCTGACTATAAGTATGTTGACTTCCTACCTCAAATCCGCCTATAAATAAGATCCTACTGTACAGAACAAAGAACTATATTCAGTATCCTCTGATAAACCATAATGGGAAAGAGTATGTAAAAGAATGCATATGTATGTATAACTGAAACACTTTGCTGTATTGCAGAAATTAACACATCATTATAAATCAGCTATAATTCAGTAAAATAATTTTTAAAAATCCTCACCTATAAGATAGGGATGATGTCTTCCCCATAGAAATTGTTGTAAGAATTAAAGCAGACTGGGTATGGTGCTTCTCATATATTAGTCGCTTAATAACTATACCTTTAATAACCTTCTTATTTCCTTCTATTGATGTAAGACCTGACTTTGCACATTCTCATATGACACAGCAAACTGGCCCCTATATTTTTCACACAAATAGCACACTAATTCTAGTTGTCTTTATGAGCAGGAATGAGGGAAGAGTGCCTTGCCCTCAACTTACTCTTTTTCTGTGAGTAAAATCAGATTCAAACAGCATATCAAGCTCCTCTTAACTATCCTCTTTTAGAGAAGCTTAGTGTCTTAGGTGAATCATGATGATATAGAGATTCTTTTCTGAGCTTTATGACTGGTGTGTCCTCACCAGAAAACCTGCCTTGTTATGTGTAGAAAGGTTTCCTATTTTACTAGGAGATGTGTAACGCTGTTTCCAGGGGTTAAAAAGATGCATCTTCTTCATTTGGCATAGTTTTCTGGGGTCCAGAAGTTGAAGTGAACCATGGGCATCAGCTTTTCCACTCAAGAACTAATGAGGCTATGACATCACAAAAATCACTCAGTGGACAGGACTTTTCCTACCAACCCTCCAAGAATTCCCATCCAACCTTCCTTTTCTTGTATCTCTTCTCAGACTATCTGCTGTCTAGTCTCCTGATCTAGCTATGGGCTGTTTAGATTTAGAATCATCTAAAAAGTTTCTGTTGGGGGAAGGGATAAATTAGCAGTTTGGGAGTAATACTATATATATAAAATAAATAATCAACAAGGCCCTACTGTATAGCACAGGGAACTCTACTCAATATTTTATAATAACCTATATGGGAAAAGAATCTGGAAAATATATGTATATATAATAACTGAGTCACTTCGCTGTACACCTAAAACTAACACACCATTGTAAATCAGCTATACTTCAATTTTTTTTAAATCTCCAACAAAGTCTCTGTTTCACTAACTTAAGGATAGAGACTTCCCCCATATTAATAAATATAATGTCAAAATGCTAAGCTTCAGGAGATATTTCCACCTCTACAATAGCAACGGAAATGGAAATATTCCAACCCTGTAGTAATTAGACTCTGAACTACAACAGAGCTGTATTTGCATGGCTGGTCTTGATTTTCCTGCTCTCTGGTTAATCTCTGGCCAACTAGTTTGGTTCAGAGCTATAACATAGATGCTGTTGTTGTTTAGTCACTAAGTCGTGTTCAACTCTCTTGCGATCCCATGGACTGTAGCCCTCCAAGTTCCTCCGTCCAAGGGATTCTCCAGGCAAGAGCATGGGAGTGGGTTGCTACTTCCTCCTCCAAAGGATCGTGCTGACCCACCCAGGGATCGAACCCACATCTCCTGTGTCTCTTGCATTGGTAGGCTGATTCTTTACCACTGAGACACCTAGAAAGCCCTGTGGCATAGATACACAAATTTAAACTAGATCAAGCTTACACCAATAGCAGAAACAGTGATTAATGGAAATTACAAAAAGAAAAGCCACAGGAGGAAATAAAGATGAACCAGGGGCCAGAATGGTGCACTTTCTTATAGACAGAGTTGGGTTTCAAACTCACAGTGACCACATTGTACTATATTGCGCTCTCCAGGTTTTCGCTCACCCCAGCTTCTGTAAGCAACAAATAACTGAAACACATTTTCCCACCGATGCAGAAAGAAGTCCTTGAAATTCTTCATCTTCCCCACATCTCGAAACTTACAGGCTACCAGCCTGAGGGAGAGGGCCTCTCTTTTTCTGCTTGTCCTTCCTTGTTTTATGGGCTTACTTGGGGGCCATGGGAACAAGTCACCCACAGGGGCAGCCTGGAGATGAAAGCCACGCTCACATGTGCAAGACGTGGGGTCTTTACATAAAGAAGCACTGTTTTGGAAACTCTAACCTGTTATTTAGAATTTGAACAGGGATTCTTGTTTTAAAGCCTGCAAACAACTCTTCTTTTATATGACAGCAAAATTCGTCTTTGCAATTGAGAAAACGAGCACCAGCCTGGGAGCTGGTCAGAGCCTCCAGCATGGGATGAGACTGCCACCGTGTGGCAGCCGGGGCTGTGATCACGGACAGACTCCCACTGAGCCGCAGGGCCTCTTCCCCAGGGCTCAGAGAAAGTGCCTGGGAAAACAGAAGCCTTTCTAGGGTCAACCTCACAAACCCTCCATTGTTAGGACTCTGCGCCTGGATGAAAGCTCATCTACCTAGTGTGTCTAAGAAAACAAAATAAGAAATACAGAGAAAGGATCTGATATTAACAACAGAATAAACGAGAGAGAGAGAGGAAACAGGAATTGTGGAATAGCAGGAACTTCGCAGAGGCAAACCCCTAGAAGGTCATCTGCTTTTTCCAGATAGTTCCACCTCTATGTGACCTTGGAAAAGACCCTGATGCTGGGAAAGACTGAAGGCTGGAGAAGGGGCTGACAGAGGATGAGATGGTTGAATGGCATCACCCACTCAATGGACATGCATTTGAGCAAACTCCAGAAGGTGAAGGACAGGGAAGCCTGGAGCACTGCAGTCCATGGGGCTGCAAAGAGCTGGGCATGACTTAGCAACTGAACAAATGTGATCAAAGGCACCAAGAACCCCCACGCCAGCAGTTTTCAAAGTAACTCAGTAACACATAACTCTCTCATGCAGATCAACAGAGTGAAGCAGCTATGTATGTATCTTGAACATCTATCACTGGAGTTAACATTTTCAACTCATGCCTGAGGAGAACACAAAACTAGGCATATCTAACGTTGAGAGAATTTACATTTACATTTTGCCCACCTAATTGACTAACATCCATGCCCCACATTCTGGCTGAGCTAATGCAAACCAGGGATCACTACTTCTTCTGGCTAATGTAAAGAAGAGAATCCTAAAGAGGTGTCTTGTTATTTGTTTTGTTTTTTTTTTTAACAACTTTCTGTCTGCTTACCTTCTTTGGGATCCAGATAGTTAAGCACGATGGCTTTAAAAGGCTTTCCTGAGAGCTGATCCCAGTAAGTAAGGGAGGCTTTACTGAGACCAGGGTCAGAGAGGCTAATAATAATAATGTTCAACAAAAAAGTAAGAACTCTGAGAAGACAATAAAGATTAAGTGTCAATCCATCTTTGGAATGTAGTACCTAATGGGTTTAGAGGTTTAGAGTAGCTTTCAAAAGCAAGCCTAATGTATAAGCATAACAATATCTGTTTCAATATGTACTATTGCATGCATGTAAGTCGCTCAGTCATATTCAAGTCTTTGCGACCCCATGGACTGCAGCCCTCCAGGCTTCTCTGTCCATGGGATTCTCCAGGCAAGAATGCTGGAGTGGGTTGCCATTTCCTTCTCCAAATATGTAATACAATGATTCATAAATAAACAGAAGCTCAAAACAAGTGAATCCAGATAAATATAAATAGATGATTACTACTGTAATCTACTCTACTTTTTTTAAATAGAAACAAGTTGAGATACAAAAATCCCTGATAAAGATCCTATAAACTGATTTGTTCCAGATGAGTAGACCAAGGCTACTTTATGAGTAATAGTTTCTCAAAATGAATGTAAACACTATGTCTTTCCATAAGATTTCACTGGGGAGCAGATGATATGCATTTTGTGCGCGTTTTTAAAAATTTGGTATACATTTGCATGAGATTGCTTTTGATACTAGAAAAGGTTTTATAATACTAAAGCATGGTTGTACATTGTTTACAGAAGAAAGCTCTTCTATGTTACTTGCAAGAATTCACAGATGAAAGAAAGGTAAATCTTTGCTGAACAAAGAGCAGAAACTATCAAGTTTTCATTGCAAGACATACAGAGGAAATAATAAAAGTCCGCTTCGCAGTGAACCCTTTGGACACAAAACACACTTCAACTTTTATGCAGCTTCACCTTCAACTTTCTAGGCAGAGAGACTATTTCAACTTCGATTTTCTAAGCAGATGAGCTCATAGGAGGGTCTGAGTTGAATCAGTCCTGTGTCCTGGGTAATAAATTTATCCTCTGTAATTTTTTTTTTACATAGCAATTCTGAATTCTGCTATTCAAGCCATTGTCCCTTATTCCAGTTTCTGAGGCAAGCAGGACTACATGAGATAATGTTACCAAAGGTACTGGCTTTCTGGACAGTTATTGTACAACCAGAAAATACTGCTTATATTTCTCTGGCAGTTAATGAGAAACGTATTGGTTCCCACAATGATGGAGGGACCAAGGAGGGAAATTTGTTTCCTCCCCTGGTTTCCTCCAGGAATCCCCAGAGAGACATGGAAGTTACACAGCAAACAATTCCCTATTCATGCTTGGGAGTCAGGGATATAAAACTGTCACAGGGCAACTAGGCTTAACAATGGTGAAGAGGAATGGCTTTCTGGCCAATAATGAGAATCAGGGGTTTAATGGCCTAGTTGGAGGCGATCCCAGCCACCGAAGTCGCCTTAAAGGGAAAAGGCTGCTTTTCTAATATCTTCCATGGCTGAAGGGCTTAGAAACAGCCCCAACTCGGAATCCTTCCAAGTTCAAAATCAAACTTTATGTTTACTCTGATAGAGAACTCTAAATGTAATGACATTATAAGCCAGGCATAAAATAGTAAAGTACCTTCTCTAAAACTGCCAAAGAGACCAAAAAGTGGGAAAACAACAGGTTGACAGAATACAAGGTACTTAACCGCCTTAAAAATCTCATAAAGTGACTCATAAAAGTGCAAGAGGAAAGACTTTCCTCAGCCCAAAGTCCGGCTCTATTGCTTCATAAAGTCATGGTGAACCTCAACCACCATCCTACTGCTTCTGTTTGGAGACCATTTAACAACAGCTCACACTGCCCAGTGTCCCCTATGAGAGGTACTGTGCTAAGCACTGCATATTGTTGCTGTTCAGCTGCTCAGCTGTGTCTGACTCTTTGTGACCCCGTGGACTGCCAGCACACCAGGCACACCCTTCACTGTTTCCACTATCTTCACTATGTTTGAGTTTGCTCAAACATATATGCTTTGAATTGGTGACGTCATCCAACTATCTTGTCATCCCCTTCTCCTCCTGCCCTCAATCTCTCTCTGCATCAGGGTCTTTTCCAATGAGTCGGCTGTTTGCATCAGGTGGCCAAAGTATTGGAACTTCAGCTATGATATTTAGCTTTTGAAGCCACCCACTGAATTCATTCCTAGTATTATTTTCATTTATGGATTAGAAAGCTGATGCTTAAAATGATCAAGTAAGCTGCTCAGTGGAGAAGGCAATGGCACCCCACTCCAGTACTCTTGCCTAGAAAATCCCATGGATGCAGGAGCCTGGTAGGCTGCAGTCCATGGGGTCGCTAGGAGTCGGACACGACTGAGCAACTTCACGTTCACTTTTCACTTTCATGCACTGGAGAAGGAAATGGCAACCCACTCCAGTGTTCTTGCCTGGAGAATCCCAGGGACGGGGGAGCCTGGTGGGCTGCTGTCTATGGGGTCGCACAGAGTCGGACACGACTGAAGCGACTTAGCAAGCTGCTCAGTGTCAAACCTAAAGTAACTCTTTGCGCAGGAATGGGAATCTGAGTCAGTCCAAGATGAAAGTTCAAGTTCAAGCTGCAGATACAACCCCTCTGATGTCAGGGAAGTGTGGCTTTCCTTCAGGAAATGTCAGCTTTCCATCACAGTCATCTCTCATATGGACAAAGAAAATCATTTCCATTGAATGGAATATAACACTAGAAAATCAAATTTGAGACTCAACCTCAATTTTTACAGAGAAGGGTTAAAAAGAGTCATTTCGCAGGGTTTTTCCCCCTCTATTTTGCCACTTATGAAAAGAGAAGATCACATTCTGTATTACGTATATACACCACGTGTGTGCTGCTAAGTCTCTTTAGTTGTGTCCAGCTCTTTGAAACTCCATGGATTGTAGCCCAGCAGGCACCTCTGTCCATGGAATTCTCCAGGCAAGAATACTGGAGTGGGCTATGTGCCCTCCTACAGGGGATCTTCCTGATCTAGGGATCAAACCCGCGTTTCCTACGGCTCCTGCATTGCAGGTGGATTTTTTACCACTGAGCTACCAGGGAAGCCCTCATATATATAGTAGTATGTATAAGTTAGATAATTAACAAGGACCTACTATATAGTGGGTTTGATCCCTGGGTCAAGAAGATCCCCTGGAGGAGAGCATGACAACCCACTCCAGTATTCTTGTCTGGAGAATCCCATGGACAGAGGAGCCTGGTGGGCTACAGTCCATGGGGTCTCAAACACGACTGAGCAACTAACACACACACACACACACACACACACACACACACAGCATAGCACAGGAAACTCTACTCAGTGCTCTGTGATGACCCATATGGGAAGAGAATCCAAAAAAGGAGGATATATGAATATGTGTAGCTGATTCACCTTGCTGTACAGCAAAAACTAACACAAAGCAGTAAAGCAACTATTCGTCAATAAAAGTTAAATTTAAAAAAATATGTTGACCAGACAAACTCCTATTGCTTCTGCCTCTTCCCCTCCAACAATCTCAAGGTGAGGGAGTGATCTGTGGGTGCTGTTTGAATAATCCACTTTCACTGGGTTGTTTCTCTGCAGAGAGGTCTAATTACTCCTGCTGCAAGCAAGACCAAACATGACATCCTCCAGGGGATTTCACAGCCCACCTCTCCCCCTCCTGCTTTACCTCTTATCTGCTATCCCTAAATGACCAGTTGGTGTCTGCTATCCAGAACTCTAATTGGGCTACCTTGTCATTTCCAATGATTAATTTGATTCAGTTCACTATTTACTGAACATCCACCTACAGAGGGCTAAGTGAGGGCTACAGAGGCACCCTAGTATTTTTCTTTGTTTAGTCACTAAATTGTGTCCAACTCTCTGCAACCCCATGAACTGTAGCCCACCAGGCTCCTTTGTCCGTGGGATTCTCCAGGCAAGAATACTGGAGTGGGTAGCCAATTCCTTCTCCAGGGGATCTTCCTGACCCAGCAACTGAACCCATGCTTCCTGCATTTGGCAGACGGATTCTTTACTACTGAGCCACCAGAGAACCCCAGAGGCACCCTAGCCATGGTGACTTTTCCTTAAACAAGAACAGTCTAGGAGAGCTGGGCGTCTCCTGCACCAGGGAGAGTGTGGCAAGCTCCTCGAACAGCAGCATGGAGGGATGGAGTAATTGTCATGGAAGGACTGACACAGCAAAGATGGATATAAGGGGAAGATAGTAATCTGTGCTTGGAAAGCAGAGAATTCCAGAAGGTAGAAGTGCGTGGAGATGGGCGTTCCAGGTAAAAACAGGCAGAGGCCTGAAAAAGGAAGGGTTGAAGGCCAGTGCCATGGGCCTCCAGGAGTAAAGCAGTGAAGCATGGGCTGTGAAGGGTGCCTGGAGGAGGGAAGAGCACCCCAATATCACATGTGTTAGCAAGAGGACTGTCTCAGAGCACTCACAGGCCTCAGCCAACCATACATGTTATCTGTGGCCTGTGGCAATTCAAAAAAATATTAAAATCAATAACATTAGACAAAATAGAGGGACTTCCCTGGTGATCCAGTAGTTAAGACTTTGCCTTCCAATGCCGGGGGTATGGGTTCAATCCCTGGTCGGTGGCTAAGATCCCACAGGCCTCTCAGACAAAAAGCCAGAAACATAAAAAATAAAAGAATACATTATTGAATATTATAACAAATTCAATAAAGATTTTTTCTTAAATGGTCTACATCAAAAAAATCTTTTTTAAAAATGGATTTTTACAGATAAATGGGAATTTCTAGCTCTTCTTGGGAAAAAATTGGAAAATCTGGTCACCCAGGCTTCCCAAGCTGGCATAAACACCCTAAATAGCCCTCTAGCAAGTGTGTGTGCTCAGTCGTGTCCGACTCTTTGCGACCCCATGGACTGTAGCCCACCAGGCTCCTCTGTCCATGGGATTTTCCAGGCAAGAAGACTGGGATGGGTTGCCATTTCCTCCTCCAGGGGATCTTCCTACTCAGGGATCAAACCCACGTCTCTCGTGTCTCCTGCATTGGCAGGTGGAGTCTTTACCACTGGTGCCAAGGACAAATGCCTTCCAATGGATTCAGCACCCAACACCCCTCGCATTTCTTTCTGGGTCCACTTCACCCATTTGTCCCACCTGCCTGGCACCCAGGAATCGAGGCTGTGGCCCCTGCCAGCAGGAGGGTGCTGGGGGAGGGATGTAAGAGTCCCCCGGCCACTCAGTAGCTACTGAGGTTGGGCTCGTTTCTTCATCCATCTCCGTTTCCTTTTCTATCTAATGGAGCTAATACCACCTACCTCTACTTTGTCACATGGATGAAAGGGGATAAGTTAATACTTAGCACAGTGCTTAGTGCTCAGTGGCTTCCCTGGTGGCTCAGAGGTTAAAGCATCTGCCTCCAATGCGGGAGACCCGGGTTCGATCCCTGGGTTGGGAAGATCCCCTGGAGAAGGAAATGGTAACCCACTCCAGTATTCTTGCCTGGAGAATCCCATGGACAGAGAAGGCTGGTAGGCTACAGTCCATGGGGTCGCAAAGAGTCGGACACGACTGAGCGACTTCACCCTCACCCCTAGTGCAAAATGCATCATTAATAAGCCATGGCTGCTGCCACCACACGTATGACAGCAAAACATTTCTTTCACTGCCAGAATGTTGCTTCCCACGGAAAGACGCGAGGCCCACTGGAATACAGTGTAAAGTGTGAGTGACTCGGGCCTCTAAGTTACAAACTCCTGACCTGCGGTCACTGAACTTGATCAGCTATGTGCTGCTCTGATGTGTCTTTGCCTCTAGCATGAAAGAAAGGAGTTACACTCTCCATATATGCATACACACACAGAGGTACATTAATGAAAGGATTGTTATTCTTCAGTTGCTAAGTCGTGCTCAACTCTTTGCAACCCCATGGACTGCAGCACATACAGGACACCAGAACATAAGGCGCCCAGGTCAGTAAGTGTCCAATATGCTACTGGGAAAGAGCAGAGAGATAGCTCCAGAAAGAATGAAGCCGCTGGGGCAAAGTGGAAACGATGCCCAGCTGTGGATGTGTCTCCTGGTGAAAGTAAAGTCTAATGCTGTAAAGAACAAAATTGCATAGGAACCTGGAACGTTAGGTCCATGAATCAAGGTAAATTGGATGTGGTCAATGCAAAAATTAACACACTCAAACTAAACCAGCTTGGAATTTCCCTGGTGGTCCAGTAGTTAAGACTTTTCGCCTTCCAATGCCTGGGGTGTGGGTTCTGCTCTCCCAACGCAGAAAGCCCAGGTTCAAACCTGGTCAGGGAACTAGATCCCACTGCCAAAACTAAAGATCCCATGTGTGGCAACTAAGAGTTAGCGCAACCAAATAAATAAATAAATTCTTTTTGAAAACGACAACAACAAATTAAACCAGCTTGTTTGCTTTTATCCTAAAGATAGTGAAAGTGTTAGTCAGTGTGTCTGACTCTCTGCAACCCCATGGACTGTAGCTCACCAGGCACCTCTGTCCATGGGATTCTCCAGGCAAGAATACTGGAGTGGGCTGGTCATTCCCTTCTCCAGGTGATCTTCCCAACCCAGAGATCGAACCCATGTCTCCCTCTTGTGGGCAGATTCTTTATAGCCTGAGCCACCCAAGAAGCCCTGCTTTCATCCTATCTTACCACAATTTTTCATACAACTAGTTCAAAAATACCCAAGCCATCACTACACCACACGTATCCACAAAAGCCAAGTCTGATTACAAATCCAAAGAAATTAGCCTCCCACGTGTGGGTGGCACAGCTTTTAACATCTCTTAGCCTGGGGAGGAGTGAGAGACTGTTGGAATGTTCACCCAAAGGCTGTCAGACAGCAGCTGAAATCCAGAAGATCATCTGACTCCACACAGGACTGAGCCATTTTTTTCTGAGCGTGAATTAAATAAATGGCAGTCCCATGAGTGCTTTTCCAGCATCACCCCAGGAACACCTTTCAATGCTATAATTTTGCTAAGCGAAGTGACTAGAGTTTTGTGCTCAAGCAGCAAACAAGAAGCACCGCATACCTCCTGTGCCCAAGTGGGCCACCGAAGGGCCATAACATTCCAGAACGAAGTCCCTTCGAAAGGACCAACTTATCTCAAAGAGTAGACAATACAGAGGACACGTATATTCTTAAATAATAAAATGGCACCCACTCCAGTATTCTTACCTGGGAAGTCCCATGGACAGAAGAGCCTGGCAGGCTACAGTCCAAGGGGTCACAAAGAGTCAGACATGGCTGGACCAAGCACACATACATATAATAGCAGACATGTATATTATTTTATCTTTAAGCACAAGAAAGAGATGATGTGCATGACTGTGGGCCACTCTTTCTTAGAACTCTTAAGACTGATGCCCTGTCAAACTACCTTAGGAAAAAGCAGATAGTCAAAGACTTAGAACTTAGCGTGTAGGAGAACTTCCCTTGTGGTCCAGTGGTTAAGACGTCACCTTCCAACACAGGGGGTGAGAGTTCGATCCCTGGTCAAGGAGCTCAGACCCCCCATGCCTTGTGGCCACAAAACCAAAGCATAAAACAGAAGTAAGGTAACAAATTCAATAAAGACTTTTAAATGGTCCACATTAAAAAAAATCTTTAAAAATAGAAAAAAGAACATCCTATGTAGGGCTGGGGGACCAAGATCTTGTCCATCAGAATGTTCACATACAAGAAATGTAAGAGACAACTAGCAACGTTTCTTTAAAAGAAGGTTGCTTTTATAAACTCGATCATGACTCTCTTTAAAGAAGGACAGTCATTAATTTACTTGCATTTTACCAGAAGGAGAGTCCTCAGGGGTCATTTGTCAATTTCTGCTGCCCAGCATCCATGCACCGTGGGGCTTCCCAGGTGGCACTAGTGGTAAAGAACCCACCTGCCAATCCAGGAGACTCAAGAGATGCACGTTCAACCCCTGGATCGGGAAGATCCCCTGGAGTAGAAAATGGCAACCCACTCCAGTATCCTCCCTGGTAAATTCCATGGACAGAGGAGCCTGGTGGGCTATGTTTATGGAGTCGCAAAGAGTCCAACACAATTGAGCAAAAGCACATGTCCACCCACCCTACTCCAATTTTCCCTCTGAAGAGTACTCCCGTACATTCTCAAAGGGAACCTGTCATGAACGTGATTAAGAAAGTTACTCAACACACTCAGAAGGAGAACAGAAAAGATGTTTAGATCATCTACCAGCAAAAGAGTTTGCCTCATCCATACAGATAAAAACTGTTTCTCTAGTTCAGTCCTTGAGACAGATTCCATAATGCATCCTCAAACTGCGTCAATGCCTTCCCCATAATCATTTACACAGGATTCCGCTCTATTCATACCAACATGTTATATTTATTTTTGGAAGTGGCTACTAGGAAGGTATAATGGACTTCCCTGGTGGCTCAGATGGTAAAAGCATCTGCCTGCAATGCGGGAGACCTGGGTTCAATCCCTGGGTTGGGAAGATCCCCCTGGAGAAGGAAATGGCAACCCACTCCAGTATTCTTGCCTGGAGAATCCCACGAACGGACAGAGGTGCCTGGTGTGCTACAGTCCATGGGGTTGCAAAGAGTCTGACACGACTGAGCGACTTCACTTTCACTTTGACTATGAAGGTGGTTCCATTTATTTTTTATTATTCTACAATATCTGGTTTTCTTTTTCTTTCGCGTGAAATCCACATGTTTTCAAGCCCACAGATGGATTAACACATTCATTGGACACAAGGATCCTCACTTCATTTACATCCAGAGTAAGTTGCATGGAAGTTGCTGGGGGCGGCAACACAACAACTCCCCAACCTGAAAACAAGCCCTACTTACCCAGCGTGAGAGAAGCCTTCATAATTTGATGGCTGATACTGGAAAGGGCCTTCTTTCTGATTTCCAGACTTTAAATAACAGGATTTAATCTCCCCTGCAAAAGTTCAGCAAAGAACGTTACACAACTGCTTGTATATGATCATTTCTGTGGATACTTTTTTCAAGTTAGAGGGAACTAATTTGGGATGATTTTTAATAATAATTGTTGGTAATCTACGTCCATTCTTTGTATTTCTCCATAGAAGGTATAACTTAACCAGGAAAATCTGAGGCATCACTCTAATAATATGCTTAGACAAGTTGGACTTAGTTACTTTTTTTTTCATTGAAGTATAGTTGATTTAATGTTGTATTGTTGTAATGTTGTATTTAATGAAGTATAGTTGATTTACAATGTTGTGTTAGTTTCAGGTGTACAGCAAAGCAATTCCATTATACATATACATCTGCTGCTGCTACTGCTGCTAAGTCGCTTCAGTCGTGTCCGACTCTGTGCGATCCCATAGATGGAAGGCAACCAGGCTCCCCCGTCCCTGGGATTCTCCAGGCAAGAACACTGGAGTGGGTACATATACATCTACAGATTCTTTTTCAGATTCTTTTCCATTATAGGTTATTACAGGATATTGAATATAGTTCCTAATGCTATGCAGTAGGTCCTTGTTGTTTATTTTATGTATAATATATAATAATCTACACAATATAACATTATAATATATAACATGTTATTTATTTATGATGTATAAATATATTTATTATACACAATAAATATATTTATAAAAATTTATATAATCATATAAATATAATTTACATATAATTATATGATATATAATAGTTTATATGTACTTTATTTTATGTATATTATATAAATATATATAATATATAATAGTATATCTGTTAGTTCCAAATTCCTAGTATAACCCTCCCTGCTTTCCCTTTGGTAAGCATAAGTTTGTTTTCTACGTCTGTGATTCTGTTTCTGTTTTCTAAATATGTTCACTTGTATCCATTTTTTTAGATCCCACATATAGGTGATATCACATGACTCAGTCACTTATCATTTAATTGCTTTTCATCGATTAATCTGCACCATCTCTAATCTTCTCCTCATACCTTCTTTTCAATGCATTTTTTGGTATATTCTCTTCAGGTGTCAGGATGATCTGAGCATGCTGTAACTGTGGTTTGGTTTTGTTTTTGGTATCATGCACAAAAAGAGGCTTATTAGATGCATGTTTTTGATAAGTGGGCCACATGGGGCCATCCCTACCTTTGAATTTGCAGATAAGCGCTGGCATAGCTGCTGACTGGGGTGTCAGCCTGGTAATGAGGGAAAGCAAGAGATGGAATTAATTTGCAGAGTTAAATTAGCCTGCTAAAGTGGTTCAGGGTATCGAGGTGTGAAAATAAGTTCACTTTGTAAATGTAAAGGGTCTCTCCCCAGAAGAGGCTTTGACTGTACTTTCTCCAGGTGACAGGGGAGCATAATTAGCCTTGTCTGTTAGGAGCAGTTGCAAGGCATTCCACAGTGCTTGACCTCAACTTGAAGGCTGTCCCACCAAGAAAAGCACAGACAGGAACAACTGCAGCCCCTCTGGAGGCTGAGACAAAAGTGATAATGTTGTTCTTTACAACATAAAAGTCTCTTTGCATTTCTACAGATGCAAAAGCACTTCAAACTGTAAATTACTGATCTATAGAGAGACGGTAACACATAATTTATTATCCAAACCAGGATCTATTTGTAAGTAGAATGTGCGTGCAAGGGTGTGAAGTCACTTCAATCATATTGGACCCTATGGACCATGGCCCACCCAGGCTCCTCTGTCCACTAGATTTCCCAGGCAAGAATACTAGAGTGGGTTGCCACACCCTCCTCTAGGGGATCATCCCAACCCAGGGACCAAACCCACATCTCCTGTATTGGCAGGTACGTTCTTAACCACTAGCACCACCTGGGAAGCCCTTGAGAGTAGAATAATCAAGTATTAATTGATCTATAAGAAATTTAACCCAAGACTCATCCTAGAAAAACTAGGATCTATGAACTTCAAACTGTAAATTACTGATCTATAGAGAGACGGTAACACATAATTTATTATCCAAACCAGGATCTATTTGTAAGTAAATGTGCGTGCAAGGGTGTGAAGTCACTTCAATCATATTGGACCCTATGGACCATGGCCCACCCAGGTTCCTCTGTCCACTGGATTTCCCAGGCAAGAATACTGGAGTGGGTTGCCACGCCCTCCTCTAGGGGATCGTCCCAACCCAGGGATCAAACCCACATCTCCTGTATTGGCAGGCAGGTTCTTAACCACTAGCTCCACCTAGGAAGCCCTTGAGAGTAGAATAATCAAGTATTAATTGATCTATAAGAAATTTAACCCAAGACTCATCCTAGAAAAACGAGGATCTATATCTCTTAATCAAAGGAACCTTGAACTTGCCACTTAATGGTTTTTTTTCTTTCTTTCTCCCTTCCTTTCTTTTTCAACATATATACAATAAATATTTGTCTGGGGAGGCCTTACAAATAGCTGTGAAAAGAAGAGAGGTGAAAAGCAAAGGAGAAAAGGAAAGATATAAGCACCTGAATGCAGAGTTCCAAAGAATAGCAAGAAGAGATAAGAAAGCCTTCTTCAGTGATCAATGCAAAGAAATAGAGGAAAAGAACAGAATGGGAAAGACTAGAGATCTTTTCTTGAAGAGAAAAGTGAAAGTGCTGCACTCAATCTGCCAGCAAATTTGGAAAACTCGGCAGTGGCCACAGGACTGGAAAAGGTCAGTTTTCATTCCAATTTCAAAGAAAGGCAATGCCAAAGAATGCTCCAACTACCACACAATTGCACTCATCTCACATGCTAGTAAAGTAATGCTCAAAATCCTCCAAGCCAGGCTTCAGGAATACGTGAACTGTGAACTCCCTGATGTTCAAGACTAGTCAAGGCTATGGTTTTTCCTGTGGTCATGTATGGATGTGAGAGTTGGACTGTGAAGAAGGCTGATCGCCGAAGAATTGATGCTTTTGAACTGTGGTGTTGGAGAAGACTCTTGAGAGTCCCTTGGACTGCAAGGAGATCCAATCAGTCCATTCTGAAGGAGATCGGCCCTGGGATTTCTTTGGAAGGGATGATGCTAAAGCTGAAACTCCAGTACTTTGGCCACCTCATGTGAAGAGTTGACTCATTGGAAAAGACTCTGATGCTGGGAGGGATTGGGGGCAGGAGGAGTAGGGGGCGACCGAGGGTGAGATGGCTGGATGGCATCACTGACTCGATGGACGTGAATCTGAGTGAACTCCGGGAGATGGTGATGAACAGGGAGGCCTGGCGTGCTGCGATTCATGGGGTCGCAAAGAGTCGGACATGACTGAGCGACTGAACTGAACATTACCTTCCTGAAATTTACAACTGTGAAAATGGGGAGAATGTCAGTAATCAAATTATTATAAGGTAATAAACACTGGGCTTCCCCAGTGGTTCAACAGTAAAGAATCTGCCTGCAAGGCTGGAGACTCAAGAGATGTGGGTTTGATTCCTGGGTAGGGAAGATCCCCTGGAGTAGGAAATGGCAACCCACTCCAGTATTCTTGCCTGGAAAATTCATGAACAAAGGAACCTGGCATGCTACGGTCCATGGGGTCACAAAGAGTCGGACACAATCCAAGCAACTGAACACTCAATAAACAACTAGAAGCTGTAACAGTTTCAAAGAAGGAAATGGATAGGGTGTTGAGAGACCAAAAGCACAGATGAAATTTATTAAGCCTGGGATATCCAGGAAAGGTTTTCCTGAAGAATCTTCTTTAGAACAGAAATCTGAAGGATAAATGGCACAATGCAGGCATAGGTGCATGGTATATGCAAAGGCCCTGAGGCAGAGGGCGCACAGCCTGTCCTAAGAACATTAACTGTGAGCAGTCACCACGAAGCCTTCCTGTTCCAAAGTCTAATACAGGTATCCCCTGCTTTTCAAAAGTTCACTTTATGCACTTCACTTTTTACAAAAGATCGACCTTAGTACCTATTTTGCTAACCGAAAGAAATCTGGAAATGAGTTCTGCTTCTAAAAGGCTAAAAGTAAAAACAGCATTCAGTCTTTGTCCTGCAGTGAGCTATAGAGCCAGCTCACAACCCTAAGCAGTAAGAGAAGCATCGCCAGGCTCCCACCCAGCATCTCAGCATCAAACCATCATGGCTTTGAATTGGGAGCATCTGTGTATTATACTGATGCATTTTATGCATCCCTGGGTAACTGCTTCTTCACTTTATACCAACAATCCCCAACCTTTTGGCCACCAGGGACCAGTTTCATGGAAGACAACTTTTCCACGAACCGGGTAGGGGGTGGTTTCAGGATGATTCAAGTGCATTATATTTGTTGTGAACTTTATTTCTGTTATTATTACATCAGATCCACCTCAGATCATCAGATCCCAGAGGCTGAGGAGTTTACATCATTTTAGTTGAGGAAAGGTCTCATAGGATCCTCCTACTTTCAGATGGCTGGTAAACCTGTCCTCAGGCTAAGAGACCACATAGGACTTGAGAAAGCTGCCAGCTTCCCCCCTCTACCTCACGAGTAAAGAGCTCTAAAGACTTACCATGTTCATCGATGAAGACATGCATCGCATCCACGGACATCTCATCTTGCACCGATGTTTCAGGCCCACTGATGACTTGCAGCACAGAACTGTCTTGTTGGGAAGTCACCCTGTAGATTATTTGCCTTTGTCTATTGCCCTGGAAACTTAACACATATAAAGGTTTCAAAAACGATGCGGAACACTTCTTTATCCTTAACAAAGCATTAAAAGAAGTAGCCAGTGAATGAGACTGTACCAGCACGAAGTTATATGAGTAAGTTATCCTTACAGGGTTGGGATCTTGGCAGGTTCGGTGAGCCCAGGGCTGGTGCTGGTGTGGTCTTGACTTTGTACATCTGGTTTTCCTTGCTTGGCCATGGGTCCACTGGGTTTCTCAATTTCCAGGATTTCTTCCTTTTTCTCCTGGGAGCAGTTATCTGAAAAACATTGCTTTATGTATTAACATAATACTTAATAAGAAATTCAGGTGGAAATAAGTTACCAAATTGAAGTAAGAATAAATAGAAAAATGTAAATAGCTCCTATGAAGACTTCCCTGGTGGTCCAATGGTTAAGACTTCAACTTCCAATGCAGGGGACATGGGTTTGATCTCTGGTCAGGGAACTAAGATAGCACATGTTACAGACCAACTAAGCCTGCACACCACAGCTAGAGAAGCCACAGGGCCACAACTGCTGAAACGCATGTCTAAAGACACACATCAAAGGCCATTTTCAAGGTCACAATGTCTTCTGTATTCCTATGACCAAAGATGTCAGCAGCTATGTTCTTCTGCATAAATGTCTGCCCGAGAGAAGAACATGATTGTGTGGTTTGAACCTACAGGCTCTTTCAAGGAGTGACATTCAGAAAGCCCACCAAGATCTGCCTTAAAAAGTAAAGTGATGCTAGCTTCCCTGGGGTCTGAATTCCATCACCATGTATAAAACAAAACTTTTCATCCTTAGACTTGAAGTAATTAGAGAAACATTGCTGGCTTCCATGTGAGTCCTGAAGAAAAATATTCCCAGTGCATCTGTGAAACGATTAGAATTGCTTTGGTACAAAAATGTTTGCATTTCATTTGACAGCTTGTCAAGATAGAAGTTTTCACAGTTTTCAAGAAACACATCTGTGAAAAAGTGCTATCATAACAAATAGCTTTAGCCAGTGATCATGTCACATAAAAACTGCAGGGAGGCATGTTTAGACAGCTCTGCGTGCTAACACCATAAGTATGTGGATTCATTCATTCATGTTGCTTTTAATTCCTTAGTCTCTCCTTCTCTTAAATGGGCACATAACGTATGCCAACCTATGGGCTACTTTGGGGCTTCTCTGATGGCTCGGTGGTAAAGAACCCTCCTGCCAAGACAGGAGATGCAGTTTCAATCCCTGGGTTGGGAAGATCTCTTGGAGAAGGAAATGGCAACCCACTCCAGTATTCCTGCCTGGGAAATCTCATGGGCAGAGGAGCCTGGCGGGCTCCCCATGGGGTCGCAAAAGAGCTGGACACGACTTGGCGACCAAACAACAACAATGGGCTACTTTCCTCCTTTTCCCTTTAAAAATACACATGTAAAGGAATTTTCAGTGTCTAAAAACAGCACAAGTGAATGCCATATAATTTAAAACTAGAGAAAAGGGAAAAAAATCTTAAATTACTCCTAACCCTACCCTGCTGATTCAGGAGTCAATATGATAGCTATCACATCGGAATTTTCTTTTAGACATTTTTTTTTTTTCAAAAATGAAGTCATAATTTAGATGTTGTTTTATAACTATTCTACTTTTCTTAAATTATTACAAATATTTAATGATATATATTTCTACATCATCCAAAAATGGAAGTTATCTTACATTAATACAGTATAATTTACTAAACTAAATAGAAAAGTTATAAAAGAGTTTTTGGAGTTGGGTTTTTTGGATATGCTGCAGGCATGTGGGATCTTAGTTCTCTGTCCAGTGATCGAACCCATGTCCCCTGTAGTGGAAGCATGGAATCTTAAAAACTGGACCACCAGGGAAGTCCCCCAAAACAGATATTGTTTTATAACTGTTCTACTTCTATAACTGTTCTACTTATTTTAAAGTACTATAAATATTTAATGACAGGAGATATTCTTCTGCATCGTCCCCAAATGGAGGCTAAATAATATTATATTAACATAGTATAACTTATTAAACTAGACTCCTATTCTTATAAATTTAGTGTTTCTATGTTTCTATACTGTAGACATTAATAATTCTTCAATAATCATCTCCACATGCATTCATGATTATTTTCTTAGAAAGTCTAGGAGAAATTGAATATACAGATAGACAATAGCCATATAATATATATATATAAATAGAACTCTGACCCACAATCTACACAATCTCAGAAAAATAATCCATTAGCTACAGTAACCAGCCCAGGAAACTAACATACTATGTACAAGTCACACTTGTTGGATATCAGAACACTATTTCTAGCAAACGACTCAGGAAGCCAAATAATAACTTCTGCAACAATCAGCCCAAAATGGAAAGGAATTGATTAATAACTGAGAGCTTCCCTAAGTTTTATCCCTGCTTCCAATTGCAGAAATCCAACCAATCAGAGGAAGCCAAACATGCTCTTTTAACCAATGATGTTTTTGCCTTTTCATACCGCTCATGGGGTTCTTCAGGCAAGAATACTGGAGTGGGTTGCCATTTTCTTCCCCACGATAAAGGACAGAAATGGTAAGGACCTAACAAATAGAAGAGATTAAGAGGTGGCAAGAATACACATAACAATACAAGAAATGTATACATGAAACTATACAAGAAAGGTCTCAATGACCCAGATAAGCACGGTGATGTACTCACCTAGAACAGGACACCCTGAAGTATGAAGTCAAGCAGGCCTTAGGAACCATACTATGAACAAAGCTAGTGGAGATGATGGAATTCCAGCTAAACTATTTAAAATCCTAAAAGATGATGATGTGAAAATGCTGCACTCAGTATGGCAGCAAATTTGAAAAACTCAGCCATGGCCACAGGACTGGAAAAGGTCAGTTTTCATTTCTACCACAAAGAAAGGCAATGCCAAAGAATGTTCAAACTATCATATAACTGTGTTCACTTCATATGTTAGCATGGTTATGCTCAAAATCTTCAAGCTAGGCTTCAGCAGTATGTGAACTGAGAACTTTCAGATGTAAAGCTGGATTTCAAAGTGGCAAAGGAGCCAGAGATCAAATTGCAAACCTTTGTTGGATCACGGAGAAAGCAAGGGAATTTAAAAAAAAAATCCATTTCTGCTTCATTGACTACACTAAAGCCTTTGACTGTGTGGATTACAACAAACTGGAAAATTCTTAAAGAGATAGGACTACCAGACCACCTTACCTGTCTCCTAAGAAACCTCATGCAGGTCAAGAAGCAAGAGTTAGAACTGGACATGGAACAACTGGTGGAAAATTGAGAAAGGAGTACAATAAGGCTGTATATTGTCACCCTGCTTATTTAACTTATGTGCAGAATACATAATGCAAAATGCAAGGTTGGAGGAATCACAAGCTGGAATCAAGATTGCCAAGAGAAATATCAACAACCTCAGATATGCAGGTGATACCACTATATGGCAGAAAGTGAAGAGGAACTAAAGAGCCTCTTGATAAGGCTGAAATGGAGAGTGGAAAAAGCTGGCTTGAAACTCAACATTTAAAAAACTAAGATCATGGCATCTCGTCCCATCACTTCATGGCTTCAAAATCACTGTAGATGGTGACTGTAGCCATGAAATTGAAAGACACTTGCTTCTTGGAAGGAAAGCTATGACAAATCTAGACAGCATATTAAAAAGCAGAGACCTCACTTTGCCAAAAAACGTCCGTAGAGTCAAAGCTGTTTTTTCCAGCAGTCATGTATGGATGTGAAAGTTGGGCCATTAAGAAGGCTGAGCACTGAAGAATAGATGCTTTCAAATTGTGGTGTTGGAGAAGACTCTTGAGAGTCCCTTGGACTACAAGGAGATCAAACCAGTCGATCCTAAAGGAAATCAACCCTGAATATTTATTGTTGATGCTAAAGCTGAAGCTCCAAGACTTTGGGCACCAGATGCAAAGAGCCAACTCACTGGAAAAGACCCTGATGCTGGGAAAGATTGAGGGCAGGAGAAGAGAGCAGCAGGTGATGAGATGGTTCAAGAGCATCACTGGCTCAACGGACAAGAATTTTAGCAAACTCTAGGAGATAGTGAAGGACAGAGGAGCCTAGCATGCTGTAGTCCATGGGGTCACAAGGAGGTGGACAGGACCTAGTGAAGACAACAATAATAAACCCATCACATCAACTGCTATAATCCCGCCTCCAGCTTCCCCAGGCCAATAGCTTCCAGTCACACCTGGAATCTTCCTTTTTTCCACTACAAAGCTTTCTTCTCTGCCTGCCTCAGAGTTTCTGCCAGAATGCTGGTGCTGGACTCTTCTGTAGCAAGCTCTAAATAATAGCCTTACTTTTTCTCAGATGAGCAGTTTTTATTTCAATCTTCCTTTTTTCCACTACAAAGCTTTCTTCTCTGCCTGCCTCAGAGTTTCTGCCAGAATGCTGGTGCTGGACTCTTCTGTAGCAAGCTCTAAATAATAGCCTTACTTTTTCTCAGATGAGCAGTTTTTATTTCCACAAAATAAAATAAAGCAGTATCAAAACAAAGCGGAAACATGATTTTAAAGGCTGTTGGTAAGTATGTGGGTTTCTATAGCCTCAAATTCTAGAATATCCCCAAGACCTAAAGATAATCCTAAAGGCCTTTGTGGAGGCAACCTGGGTTGGAAATAAGAATACCGTAAAGAGCACTGGATAACCATATATAAAAGAATGAGATTAGAACATTTCGTCACACCAGATACAAAAAGTAAACTCAAAATGAGTTAAAGACCTAAATATAATATCAGAAACCAAAAAAAACTCCTAGAAGAAGCATAGGCAAAGCGCTCTTTGACATAAATTGCAGTATTACTGTTTGCATCTGTTTCCTAAGGCAAAGAAAACAAAAGCAAAAATTTTTTAAATGGGACATAATTAAATTTAAAAGCTTTTATACAACAAAGAACACCATCATCAAAATAAGCAGACAACCTAATGATTGGGAGAAAATACTTGCAAGTGATATGATTGACAAGGAGTTAATATCAAAATATATGAACAGCTCATACAAATCAATAACAAAAAAACAATCAACCTGATTAAAAAATGAGCAAAAGATCTGAANTTTAAAAGCTTTATACAACAAAGAACACCATCATCAAAATAAGCAGACAACCTAATGATTGGGAGAAAATACTTGCAAGTGATATGATTGACAAGGAGTTAATATCAAAATATATGAACAGCTCATACAAATCAATAACAAAAAAACAATCAACCTGATTAAAAAATGAGCAAAAGATCTGAATAAGCATTTTTCAAGAAAAGACATACAGATGGCCAACAGGCACATGAAGATGGCCAGCATCACTAATCACTGGAGAAATGCAAATCAGAACCACACTGAAATATCACTTCACATCTGTCGGAAAGGATATCATCAAAAAGTCCACAAATAAGAAATGTTGGTGAGGATGTAGAAAAACAGGGATGGTGGTAGGAATGCAAACTGGTACAGCCACTATGGATTATGGAAGTTCATCAGAAAACGGAAAACAGAATCCCCATATGACCTAGTAATCCCATCCCTGGGTATTTATCTGAAGAAAACAAGCACACTAATTCAAATGATACACGCACCCCAATGTTCAAAGCAGTATTATCTACAATAGCCAAGATACATAAGCAGTCTATGTGTCCATGAACAGATGAATGGATGAAAAAGATGTCGTATAAGTATTTACAATGGAATATTACTCAGCCATAAAATGGAATGAAATCTTGCTGTCTGCAACAACATGGACTTGGAATTATTATGCTTAGTGAAGTTAGTAAAGAAAGACAAATACTGTAGGTTATCACATACATATGCAATCTAAAAAATAAAACAAACTAGTGAATATAACAGAATAGAAATAGAAATAACACAGATGTAGAGCACAAACTAGTGATTATCATTGGGGAGAGAGAAGGGAGAGAGGCAAGACAAGGATAAGGGATAAGAGGTACAAAAAGACTATACTTAAATAAGCTACAAGGATATATTGTACAGCACAGGAAATATAGCTAATATTTTGTAACTTTAAATGAAATACAATCTTTAAAAACTGTGAATCATTGTTATATAATCCTGGAACACATACAGGATTGCACATCAACTATATTTCAATTTAAAAAAAATAAGGGAGGAGAATAAATCACAGGACAATAAGAAGAGCAAATGTTTGGTAGTTTTAAAAAAATAAATTAAGAAAAAACCTCTGATCCTTCCTGGAATAGACATATAATCCACTCCAACTTCCCCCTCCCTGTTGTACCTATAAGTTCCCAATAGCCAAACCTGTTCCTGTCCCAACAACCAAGCCTGATTCTTCCCAAAGAAAACCTCATAGCATCCACATTTCTTTGCACACCCTAGATTTCCAACTCAACCCTGTTCTGATTAAATATGGCTGGCTGAAAAGTTTAAGAGCAGAAACTTAAGTAGACAGACTAAATAAACCTCACATAATAGCCAGAGGGGAAACTCAGAACAGACGGCTGAAATTGATCAACTATTAAGACTTTTAACATATTTTCCTAATTGAATCATCACAGTAAATCTGTAACATATTATTATTCCTGCTTCCCTGAAGAAACTGTGACTGGGATATGGTGAATGGCCCAAGCTCACGCAGCTGGCATTGCAAAACCAAAATTTGGCCCTGGGCTGTCAAGTTCCAAAGGCAAGATCTGTCCACCCTACTCACAGCTCCCCAAGAAGACACACATTGTCTGGCCCAGCACTATCCAATACAGTAGCCGGTAGCCACATGTGACTATTTAAATAAAGTAAAATTCAATAAAATTAAAAACTGTATTTCTGCACAATCCCCATTTCAAGTATATAATAGCTACATGTGGCCAGTAGTCACTGGTGGTGGCAGATACAGGACACTTCCGTCACTGAAGAAAATTCCACCAGTTAATGCTGGCCTAGATCCATGAATCTTTATATTAACTAGAGAGTAAGCAATCCAAAAGATGCTTACTCTTTGGAAGGAAAGTTATGACCAATCTAGATAGCATATTAAAAAGCAGAGATATTACTCTGCCAACAAAGGTCCATCTAGTCAAGGCTATGGTTTTTCCTGTGGTCATGTATGGATGTGAGAGTTGGACTGTGAAAAAAACTGAGCGCCGAAGAATTGATGCTTTTGAACTGTGGTGTTGGAGAAGACTCTTGAGAGTCCCTTGGACTGCAAAGAGATCCAACCAGTCCATTCTAAAGGAGATCAGCCCTGGGATTTCTTTGGAAGGAATGATGCTAAAGCTGAAACTCCAGTAATTTGGCCACCTCATGCAAAGAGTTGACTCATTGGAAAAGGCTCTGATTCTGGGAGGGATTGGGGGCAGGAGGAGAAGGGGATGACAGAGGATGAGATGGCTGGACGGCATCACCGACTCGATGGACATGAGTTTGAGTGAACTCCGGGAGTTGGTGATGGGAGGCCTGGCGTGCTGCGATTCATGGGGTCACAAAGAGTCAGACATGACTGAGCGACTGAACTCAACTGAACTGACAGTTAAAAGACTGTAGGGACTCCCTGGCAGTCCAGTGTTAGGACTCCTCACTTCCACTGCAGGGGGCCTGGCTCGGATCCCTTGTCAGAGAATTAAGATCCTGCATATCATGCAATTCAGCCAAAAAAAAAAGAAAAGAACATAAAAAAAAGACTTTAGTCCAGTAACATTCTTTGCCAGGGAAGAAACTGAGCTCAGAGATATTAAGTAACCTGAATGACTCTTACATTCATGCAAGAAATATAGTTTTATTATTTATGAATGTTGACTCTGGAGCAACACCAAGATCAAAGCTCAGCTCCAGACTTACTAGACTACTTTGGAAAACTTAGAGAAAACCACCTTTCCAGAAGGAATGATAAAAGGACCCATAACATAAGGCTATATGAGGAGCAAATGAGTGAAGCTGTATATAATTCACTCCATTATACAGTAACTGTATAATTTATTGTTCAAGCTAGGAACACTTTTGTGAGAGAGAGGTGGTGCTATTAATAATTACGTTGGCAAAACACACGTTAACAAGGACCTTGTCGAACAAACCACCACAGTTGGTCACCCTTGTTAATATCTGTAAAGGGTTTAGGACAGTGCCTGGCATAAATTGGGCTTCCCTGGTGGTTCACATTGTAGAGAATCTGCCTGCAATGCAGACTAGGATTTGATCCCTAGGTCAGGAAGATTCCCTGGAGAAGGGAATGGCTGCCCACTCCAGTATTCTTGCTAGGAGAACCCCATAGACAGAGGAGCCTGGTGGACTACAGTCCATGGGGTCACAAAGAATCAGACACAGCTGAGCAACTAACACTTTCACTGGCATATATTAAGGGCCATGTGTTATAATTATGTTTATAACTTGGGATAATTAGGAAATTCAGCATACAGGACTGTATAACATAATTCCACAGAAAAGTGGATTCACTTAATTTGCTTTACAATTTGCTTTCCCAGAATGTGTCTATTTTATAATGGCAGAGACATCCATTGAAGGCTTTTGTCACCATGGTAACATATAATTGCTTATTTCCTTAGAAATAAATATTCCTGCCTTCTAGGGAAGCCAAATCTTCATTACTATGCCTAAAATTTCCTGGAGGAGTGAGCCAGTTTTAATCTATGTTCATCACACAGCTTGGTTTTGGCACACACAGCAAACACCAGTGAGGAGCCAAAGAGCCAACAATTACACAATAGCTGTCCTGCTGTTTGCAAAGTCAAATCACAGAAAGTCAATGACAAAGAGAGACACTGCCTTCTCTGTATCGGCAGGACAGAACAGATGTGGGATCCTACCTGCAGGAAGCCTGCTGTCCTTGTTCTGCTCTGTTGGCTCATTCCTTTGGTTAGATACCACCACCTTGGAAGTATTAATCGATTCCAACAAGGAGACAAATTCCAGGAAGTTGGATTCATTTGGTACTTGTCCTTCCTTGGCCTCTAGGTCAGATTTGGAAGTTGGCATTGTGTGTTCTTTATCATTCATAACTTCTGCGGAACTTTTGCTCAAGAAGACATCCGTCCCACTGTCCACGCTGAGGACCCGGGCATGTCTCTTCTCCTGGCTGGTTCTACAAGATGATGGATCAAGGTTGGCCTGGGCTTCCATTCCCACCTCAGACGCGGAGATCATGTTAGGTGTAGGTGGGGGGGTTGCACAGTGCTCTCCTGGGGAAGGACTGTGGTCCTGGGTGGCACTGCCCCCCTCCCCAGATTCATAGCCAGAACATGGATTGGAGGACGCCTCCACCGTCAGCCTCTCTGGCGTCCTGCCACTTCCATTGCTTTCGGGACACACCATGCCTCCTGCATCCTCAGACAGCTGGAAGGTGATGACAGGAATTCTCATCTGCTCCACATTTGGGGGACCAGCCGCCCCTGGGGGAGCTGGCTCAGCATCAGCCTGGAAGCCAGATGGCTGAGTACCAACCGCCTTGAGATGCAGCGAGCTTTCCAAGTCTGTCATGGAGTTGGGCGTACTGCTCATGGTAATGACGATCCTAATGGGTTCGTGCAGACTCAGCGGGTCACCAGGTTGAGAAGTATCTATCAGAGTGACGGCGACCTCACTATCTGAGTTGCCCACGTCCTGGTTCAAGGTCGAGTCCACCTGCGGGGAAGCTTGCTCCTGCCCAGGTCTGGCGATGACAGTGTTACACTGAGGGCAGCTGCTGCTCAGGGTGTCCTGAGGTGACTTTCCCTGCAACTTGTCCCTGATGGAGGCATAATGACCAGGTTCTGGAATCAAGACAGAATTCTCGCTCCCCCAAGGCTGGACAGAAACGTCCGTCTCCAGTAAGTCGTACTGGGACAAAGACAGGTAGGGCAACTTCTTGACCATTTCTTTGTCTACCAAGCCCCCCTCGGATCTGTGGTGGAAGGGGGGCTGCCCCCTGCCCCCTCTTTCCTTCCCTTGATCACCGATGCAAGTTTCGGCCACAACGGGTTTCAGTGGTATTGCTGATGTGGTCATGGTTCCCAGCACAGGTGCTTTTGAAGCAGGTAAGCTTTCCGTTTTGATACCAGGTGAGGTAGATGGCACTGGTGCTATGGGTTGGTCATCTGACAGAATGACACCTGAAATCAACAACAGCATCTGATTCCCATCCAGAATGGATGAATGATGTCCCAGAGCAAGACCAAATAATAATAAATTATTATTATTATATATAATAACAATAAAAAATTTAAAAGAACACCAGCAACACGTGATTAGAGGCTTATTTTTAAAATACCACCTCTGCTATGAAATTGATCTGGAAATCTCCATATTTAAGATAATAATTCAGACTTTTAGCTTTCCCTCTTTTGTGGCCCTGGCAGTCAGACTCGTGCATACTCAGTTGCTCAGTCATGTCCAGCTCTTTGCAACACTACAGACTGTAGCCCGCCAGGCTCCTCTGTCCATGGAATTTCCCAGGCAAGAATACTGGAGTGGGTTGCCACTTTCCTCTCCAGGGGGATCTTCCCAACCCAGGGATCAAACCCACATCTCTTGAATTGGCAGGTGAATTCTTTACCACTGAGCCACCTGGGAAGCTTGGGTGGCAGACTAGTATGATTTAAACAACATATTTGCAATCAGAAAGCGGCTGGCTGTGCTATTTACTAGCTACAGTACATTGGGTAAATTACTTAATCCTTCTAAACCAAGGCAGGGAGGCTCCAAAACATATGGTTGGCCAAAAAGTTCATTCAGATTTTTCTGTAAGAGGTAATGAAAAAAAACAAACAAACATTTTGGCCAATCCAATACAGCACTTGACAAGCCAAAGCAGCTTGGGTTTTATAATGTGACCTCAGCAGAAGGTTTTCAATGCAGAGAAAGGAAGAGGTTCATTCAGGCCTCCAAAAGTTCTTTTCTATGTCTTCTAAGTCTTGCTTTTCAGTGGTGCTAGTGGTGAAGAACCTGCCTGCTCATGCAGAAGACGTAAGAGACATGAGTGTGATCCCTGGGTCAGGAAGATTCCCTGGAGAAGGGCATGGCAACCCACTCCAGTATTTTTGCCTGGAGAATCCCATGGACAGAGGAGTCTGGCAGGCAAAGGGACAAGAACAACTGAAGTGGCTTCGCATGCACACAAGTCTTCTGAAGGCAGTCAAAAAACAACAAAATAAAATCTTAGCAAAAAAAGTAAGATAAATATTTGGGATGGGAGGATGAAAAGGAAATCCCAGAAACAAAATCTGTAAATTGAGAGAAATGCAAATACACAGAACACAGTGTTGTTAAGTGGTCAAGAATCCGCCCTTCCAATGCAAAGGCCAAGAGTTCAATCCCAGGTAGGAGAACTAAGAATCCCACGTGCCAGGCGGTACAGTCAAAAAATTGAAAAAAAAAAAAAAAAACCAAGCATGTGTGTTGATGATGAATTTACCTATTTTATATCAGCTATTATGAGCCTTATGGAAAGAGGCATAGATTGGAAAAAGGACAATGAAATATGATCAATACAATATCACAGTCTGAACGTAGACATGATATAAAAATTCTGATAAAAAATTAAAATGAAGAGTTAAAGAAATGAAGGTAAAATATAAATATATAATCTTAGGTACAGTTCTAAATCTTAATGACTTCATTGGCATTCGGCTTTATAAAAACTACTTTGTGTTTCACTGAGGATAATGCTGTGATAAATTATTAAATAATGAGAATAAGCACTCTACCTTTGAGATCTTCCACTGTTTCCTGCGCTGGCAGGTCCTAAATAAATGAAAGAACAAAAATCAATCAATGACTCAGCTCCTTTGCTCACTTCCAGGCAGTCAGCAGACACAGAACAACAACCACTATTTAGAAAAGTAAATGGCAGGTTGGAAGAGACAATATAATGTCCACTATACTGGACGCTATGGTTTTTCCTGTGGTCATGTATGGATGTGAGAGTTGGACTGTGAAGAAGGCTGAGCACCGAAGAATTGATGCTTTTGAACTGTGGTGTTGGAGAAGACTCTTGAGAGTAAAGGGGACGACAGAGGATGAGATGGCTGGATGGCATCACTGACTCGATGGACGTGAGTCTGAGTGAACTCCGAGAGATGGTAATGAACAGGGAGGCCTGGCGTGCTGCGATTCATGGGGTCGCAAAGAGTCAGACACGACTGAGCAACTGAACTGAACTGAACTGACAGACATCCACCCAAGACCCCAGTGCTGTGATAAAGGGGAGTTTGATAATTAAGAAAGTAAGGAGACACATAATGTGCTACTTTATACTCTAAGGAAGAGAGTCCAAGAAAGTGAATCTAGGGGGGAGAAAAAAAAGGTGATTTAAGTGTGATTTCACGTGGAGTGAAGGACTGGACTCCAGGCCCAGGGAAGGGCAGTGCAGATGTGTTTATGGGGTCTGGTCACCTGCAGTCCCAGCAGGGTGGGCGGACTGCAGAGGAGGCTGGTGGGTGTGCTTGGAGCGTGTGATTAGGTGTTTGTCTCATGGCCTCAGGTCACTGCTACCCAAAGACAAGGATTGACAACCAGCACGTGTAATCTGCAACCACTGCCACTGCACACTTCCGGAATCAACCAAACAGCAGCGTGAAGAGAGTGGAAGAGAAATCAGGTCCCTCACCAGGAGCCCAGAAGAGTGATGAGAGTTTATGCTCTGTCCTCTGGAGCTGCCGCGGAGAGGAGGTGTGGAGACGGTTCGATCGGCTTCTTTTTTGCCGCTGTTAATCTGTCCATTATTGCTAATCCAGCATGAGAAACACAGGGGTAGTGATATTATAAAATAGAAGTATGGCTCTTTCGGCATTAATCCCTAAAGAACTGTTTTCCTTGTTTCCACTTTGTCCAATTCATGGTATACACAATTGAATAGTACTTGGCCATAAAAAAGAATAAAATAATGCCACTTGGAGCAACACTGGCGGACCTAGAGATTATCATACTAAGGGAAGTAAGTGAGAAAGAGAAAGACAAATACTATATGACATCACTTATATGTGGAATATAAAATATGACACAGATGAATTTATTTACAAAATTGAAACAGACTCACAGACATAGAAAACAAACTTATAGCTATCAAAGGGGAAAAGGAGAGGGATGAATAAATTAGGAATTTGGGATTAACATATACACACTGCTATATATAAAATAAATAAACAAGATCCTACTGTATAACAAAAGGAACTCAACTTGATATTTTGTAATAACCTATATGGGAAAAGAATCTGAAAAAGAATCACTTTGCTGTACACCTGAAACTAATATAACATTGTAAATCAACTATATGTCCATAAATACACATACAAACAGAAAGGAAAAATCATGATATACAAACTTTACTTTTAAAAGCTAATAAACATTACTTTAAAACAAGATACGCTCTCTTAAAGAACTATCAGAAATAAGACCAAGAATAGTGACAAATGCCCACATGAGAATTATCTTTAATATTTTAGTTCTACATAATGTATTATTTTTAAATCAACAAACACAAATTTCCTGAAAATACGCGCATGTGCTAAGCATTTAAATGATGAGATAGAAAGACTAAAGTAAAATATTTTGTTATGCTAAGCCGAAAGCAAATGAATTTCACAGCATGGTATAAGGTCACATTAAACAGTCAATTAAGCCATCTGGATCATCAACATTTTTTAATGCCTAAGTGTATATGTAAATATAAGAAAAATGTACATATTTGTGTCTGACTCTCCTGGCCTATTTTCATAAACACCAAATAAATGAGCAAAATTATTTTAAGATTAAAACATCTAAATTATAAACTGATGCATTAATTAGAAATGTTACCTTAGATTTCTGTGATTAGTTATATGGTCACCGTTGGCCTCTTTGTCTTTACTTGGCTTTTCTTTCTTTCCAGAGGGTCTTTGCTGGATCACTTCTCCTTTATCAAACATGAGGTGTAGGCGATAACTGATCAATTTGATTATTGTGAAGAATATGGTCACTGAACTGCAGTAAAAAAATACAGTGATAGCATCTGGAGGAAAAGCCTAGAGAAGAGAAAAGAAAGGGAAAAAAATTATTTGCTTGTAGGATTATTTTTATCTTATATATGAAAACATTTTTTAAGTATTTATTAAGCATAAATTGGGCAAGGTTTCAAATTTTATTAGCTTTGTAACTTTTCTTTTCTTAATACCCAAGGAGAAAGAGCTATTACCTTTTTTATCTTTTTAAAAAGTCTTTCTTATTTCTCAGGTTCTGCCACTAGCTGCAATGACCAAGATTTGATTTGCAGACAGGAACTTCACAGAATGAAAGATACAGTATAGCAAGACTCCATTTCTACTAGCTCTTTATTCTATAGTCAGATCTGGTCTTCTTGTGCATGTGGTCTTCAAGGCCAGAAAAAGGCCTTTGAGATGCTGTTTTCTTCAACAAAACACAAACACCCTTGCAGAGAACAGAGGAAAGGAGAAAGAAATTAAAAAAAACCTGATTTCCCATTGGGTTAATATCATCAAGCCATGGATTTTTCTAGTGGCGTGCTGTAGGCAAGGGCTCTATGAGAGTGTACTGTTTCTAAAACACGGAAGGATGATCACACTCCTGGGCATATATCCAGAGAAGAACATGATCCGAAAGGATACATGCACCTCAGTGTTCGCTGCAGCACTGTTTACGATAGCCAAGACACGGAAGCAACCGAAATGTCTATCAACAGATGAAGGGATAAAGAAGATGTGGTACATATATGTATATAATGGAATATTATTTAGCCATTAAAAAGGATGAAATAAGGTCAGCTGCAGTAACTTAGATGGATCTAGAGACTGTCATACTTAGTGAAGTCAGTCAAAGAGAAATATCATATAATATCCCTTATATGAGAATCTAGAAAGAAATGATACAAATAGACTTATTTATAAACAGAAACAGACTCACAGACTTAGATAAAGGATTTATGGTTACTAGAAGGGGAGGGATAGTTAGGGAGTTTGGGATCAACATGTACACACTGCTAAATTTAAGATGGATAACCAACAACAACCTACTTGTAGCACATGGAAGGCTGATCAATGTTATGCCACAGCCTGGATGGGAGGGGAGTTTGGGGGAGAATGGATACATGTATATTTATGGCCGAGTCACTCTGCTGTGCACCTGAAACTATCACAACATTGTTATTGGATATACTCCAATATTAAAAGTTCAAAAAAACAAAAGGCAGAGGGATATTTCCATCAGTAGCAAAAGATCTTTACATGGAGATAATGGTGAGGGTCAGTTTGATTCTGTCCAATCCCCTCAAGAAACAAGTATTAATAGAATCACTGAGATCCATTTAATTCTCCCCTCACATCCCTTCCTATTTTTCTCACAGACCATGAACCATGACGGGTTTTCTAGTCTTTCCTAAATGAAATTCTTATCTTCTAAGATAGAAATGAATCCCTGAGTGTCTCAAGATGATACTAAGGACAGTTTCAATAGAGTGAGATCTTTTTCATCAATGCACCTCCCAGAAGGACCTCAGAAAGACAGAGATGAGTCCAGTCTGTGCTGCAACGTGGAACACAGCTAGGCTTGGAGACCACATGGCCTGGCCCCCTCTGGTCCCACACACCCTCTGCACAACTCGCCCTGGTCTTATCTGATTGTTTACCACCTAGGTAAGACCATTTCTAAACAGAATAATAATGGGTTATCGCTCAGATGTATCCGACTCTTTACGACCCCATGGACTATACAGTCCATGGAATTCTCCAGGCCAGAATACTGGAGTGTGTAGCCTTTTCCTTCTCCAGGGGATCTTCCCAACCCAGGGACTGAACCCAGGTCTCCCGCATTGCAGGCGATTCTTTACCAGCTGAGCCACAAGGGAAGCGCAAACAGAATAGACAAACCAAAAGAACAACCAAGAAAGATCACCAACAGGAAAAGTCAAAGTGGCAAATTTTTATCACCACTGGCTTGTTTTCATCTCATGGGGGGAAAAGTCCACATATAAATATAAACTCATAAATAAAAAAATGAAAGAATGATTAATAAGATAATATTAGACAGACAGATAATATATAAAGTCAATTTCCCACCCTGAAAGCTGACAAGTGTCACATTTACACATGTATCTCCTCATGAGAAGTTGCGAAGAACCTCAAGGAACATACAGACAAATTAAAATTAGGAAGACAGATAAAGAGGTCATTAACAGCCTCCATCACCTTTCTTAACCTGTCTGTATATTTCAGATCTAAAATATATTTTTAAAATAGGCTAAAAGAAAAGGATGAAATAATGCCATTTGCAACAACATGGATGGACCTAGAGATTAACACGTTAAGAGAATTAAGCCAGAAAGAGAAAGACAAATCTCATATATTACTTATGAAACATATCACTTATGATATATATATATATATCATATATCACTTATGAACCTAAAATAGGACACAAATGAACTTACCTATGAAACAGAAACAGACTCAGAGACGTGGAGAACAGACTTGTGACTGCCAGGAGGGGTTGGGTGGGAGGAGGGACAGATTGGGTACCAGGAGTGGGAGGGTGGAGAGAGGGAAAATTAAAGGAAGGTGGTCAAAACTTATAAGAGTAATAAGTACTGAGGATGTAGTGTACATGATGACTATAATTAACATTGTTGAAAGATACATAAGAAGTTGTTAGGAGAGCAGGTCCTAAGAGTTCTCATCACAAGAATTCTGTTCTTCTCTTTCTACTGTATCCACTGTATACATGAGATGCTTAATGTTAACTAAGCCTATGTTTTGCTGTGATAATCATTTCACAATATATGTAAATCAAACCATTAGGATGTATATCTTAAATGCTGAGTGTCAATTATTATTCAATAAAAGTGGGAGGAAAAGAAGGAAGATTTTTTTTAAGTGTTTAATAAAAAATAAATCCCAGCAGGGCTTCTCTGGGGGCTCAGTGGTAAAGAATTCACCAGACAATGCAGGAAGTGCAGGTTCGATCCCTAGTCCAGGAAGATCCCACATGCCTCAGAGCAGCTAAGCCTGTGCGCCACAGAACCTGGGAACCACAGCTACTGAGCACACAACGCTCTAGAGCCTGTGCTCTGCAACAAGAGAAGCCATCATAATGAGAAGCCTGAGCACCACATCTAGAGAGCAGCTCCTGCTCACCACAGCTAGGAAAAAGACCACACAGCACCAAAGACCCGGAACAGCCATAAATAAATAAAAATCAAAAAAAAAAATAAGTCCCAGCAAATGTCTATGAGAACAGATTAGCAAACTGCCAAATACAAATTACATTCAAAAGCTGTTTGAACTATAATGTAACTTGGGTTTCATAGTATTCCAGTTAGTGGCGGTACCGAAGAAAGTGCTCGCAAAGACACATGGACTCCCCTGGATTTCCCAGCCTCCCTTGCAGTCTGGCGGGGGCCATGTGCCTACTTTTGGCCAATGGGCTATGAGCAGAAGTGGTCAGTGTCACTTCTAAGCCTTAACGATTATAAGCTGGGTGCTTCCTCCATACCTTTCTCCTCTTTAGCTCATCATGTCAGAGGTCATGATTTCCCAGATCTATCCACAAGATGATAGAGCTTCTTCAGCCTGGGCTCTTGGGTGACTCTGTGGAACAAGGGCCTTACAGACCCCAGATGGACATATAACAGAAGCGAGAAATAAACCTTTGATTCATTGAACCACTGAGATTTGGGGTGTAGCACCTAGCATGGCCTCACTTAAGTGAATGTCAGGGTTCCATTTTATGAGGAAGCTTCCATCCAAATCAGATTAGAGATAAAACTCAAGGCATTGGGAAAAGAAGGCTAGGGAAGAAGGATGAGAGAGAAAAGATTACATATGAATACTGGGGAAATTCATTTGGAAAAAAATTGACTTGCCACAATAACAAGAGATATTACTTTTCAGTTCATTCTCATACCTGTGGGCTACAGCATAAGCTTAGCAATGTTGAAATTAAGAGAAGGCAACAAGTTAGATTTGAAGTTAACATGAATATCAGTAGCAAGTTTGCAACTCAGGTAAGAACAGTTCCTGTCTCATCCTCAGTGAAGGAACACTAAGAACTTTGTCACATCACGAAAAAACCCCTACACCACACCAGACTGTAGAGATACACATTTTACTGAAACGTTCCTTGGAGATAGGAAAGCTGTCACAGCATGTGACACATGGCACATTATTCTTCCCCAAATTCTCTGCTCTAATGAGTCTTTTAAAAACCTCTCCCTTCAGCAGACCCTCCAAATGGAATGAGCATCTTCTCTGTTTATTATTCAATAAAATAATAAACGACATCAATGAGATTTCCGCTTTTATTATTAATTTTTTGATATTTATTTATTTGGCTGTGCCAGGTCTTAGTCACAGCATGCAGGGTCTTCGATCTTCCTTACAGCATCAGGGTCTTTCAACTGCAGCACGTGATCTCTTAGTTTCGGCATGTGGGATCCAGTTCCCTGACCTGGGATTAAACCCGGGCCCCCTGCATCAGGAGCTCGGAGGCTTAGCCACTGGACCACCAGGGAAGTTTCTGAATGTTCCCTTTTTATGCTTTATAAATAAGCTCTGCTCAGGTTCCCTCAATTCTACATTCCCAGGGAGATCACTGAAAATTACTTTCACAGCCATTTTACTGCTGATCTCATTATGCTCAATCAACAAGAATCTCCAGCTTCTAGAATTTTCTCTCTTATAAGTGTATATGCAGGGAAAGGAGGGGGGTTTAGGAAGGACTCTGCCATGAATGAGCAGTTTTATATTCATGCTTAATTTCAACCCCAAATCTTTCCCCCAATATAAGGTATATTCAGATTTTGAATAGAGGTTTACTTGCTCTAAGGTAAATCATAATTCTCTCTCCTTTCCATGAACTTATCATTTGAACACATCTTCACTAACAATAATAGGCAACATTTTTTCAAAAGTATATCCTTGGCCAAAGATAAGCTATATGTCATTTTCTGATCCATTACTAGGATAACTAGTCTTATTATCATTCGACTGAACTTTTTTCTGACAAAATTCCAGAAAAATAACATTACCAACTAAGCATTTATGAATACAACAGTTTGCATTTCTTGCTAAACTGGGTTTCTCGAGATTTAGCATTCCCTAGAAGGACCTGTCTGTGTGTATACCCCAGTGGTTCATAGCTCTCCTCGTGGGACCCACCTCTGTTCCTTCTGCTCAGAGCTCTGGTTCTTTCACAGTCACCGTTCCTTTTCATATATATATATCCTTTTATTGTGGCAAAATACATGTAACAAAATGTACCATCTTAACCATTTCAAAATGCAAAGTTCAGGGGCATCAAGTCCACTCGTAGTGTTTTGCAGTGATCACCACCATCCATCCAGAGAGTCTTTTCATCTTCCCAAACTGATGAACTGAGCTTTCCTTGGGAGCTGACAAAGCCAAGTTCAGGGAGACGTCTCGAGAAGTCGCTGACTCATCGCGAGGAGCCAGGCTCCCACACAAGCTGCTTGGTAAGCGCTCCTGAGATGACAAATGTGGGCCTTGCGAGGGAGAGGGGATCCTGCAGCAGTGACATCACATGAGGAGACCAGCACCGCAAGAGGCACTGGATGACGGAAAGGGGACCAATGGCCCCAATCTCCTGAGTCAGAGCAAGGAAAGGGCTGAAAGAATTAGGCCTGGTGGTGGGCATAGGGGGTGCACTTCTGTGCAAAATGGGAGTAGAGATTTCTAAGAAGGGAAGATTTTCTGATAACCAAGGGATATGAGTAGGACTGTATGCCTCTTTCTTGGCATCAACCTGCTTTTCCAGTTCCTCCCAGATGGAGACACTGAGGCCCTCCGTCCATCCCACTCAGGCTAACCACAGATTGGTCGCTGACCTGGGGGCAAGTCTTTCTGCCAACATACCAGCCACTGTAGGGGGGACAGCTGAGTCTTTCTGGCATCCAGTATAGTTTCTATATGACAGCGTCAATGTCTTGTCTTCCTATAGGACACACCCTACTTCTAAATGCACACCATTATATTATGACCCATGGATGCTCAAACGGACCCATCTTTGGCCAGCATCTACAAGTTTAATCCCAAAGCCTTTCAACATGACCCTAGTATTCTTCAACAGTTTCTCTGACTTTAGGTTCCTCTTGTATGTTTTCTGGACCAAACCTAGAATGGGCCATTTCTCCAAAGAATCCTACTATCTTTAAGAAAAAAATGGTACTTAAAGACCAGAATCTGACTGTGTGATCTATGCATCCTTATTGGGTTGTCATTGATTCTAGGATTTTGTTGTTCAGTTGCTAAGTCATGTTTTCAGCTGCTTTGCGACCCCATGAACTGCAGCACTCGACTACCCTGTTCTTCACTGTCTCCTGGAGTTTGCTCAAACTCATGTTCACTGAGTGATGCCATCCAACCATCTCACCCTTTGTCACTCCTTTCCCAGCTTGGCCTCAATCTAAATAGAGCTAAAAATATGCATTTTTTAGAAAAAAATAAATCATGATTTCAGATGGGTATTTCCAATTCAAATGGTAGATTACAAGGTTCTGAGTAACTTCTGTGATTTCATTTGTACCTGTTTTCTCCTATTGCTGAACTCTTGATTCCTAATCACAGTTTCTTATTGTCATCATCGATCTATAAATATAATAATTTCAAAATAACAATATAAAATCTTTTTTGATGACAATAAGATAACCAAATGCAATTTAAGATATTTTTGGTGTTTTTATCTTTAGGTTATATTCCAGTAGGCCTAGAAACTGTGTTTAAAGTCATTTGAAATAGTTTTTGTTTGAGTATGCCACCAAACTATCAAATAAGATTCATTCCTTTTTGTCAGCTCTGTTGATATCCTCCAGTCTATTTCCCTTACTTTTCTATTAGTTTTTTCTTAATTTATCCTTTTATTGGGTCTTCTTAAAAACAAAAAGGTAAATGCTTTCTATTTCCTTCTGAATTTCTAGCCTAATTTTAATGTCTGTTCTTTTTCTCCTTAATAATAGATCCTAGAGATCACTCTATAGCAGTCTACTGTCCCATTCCCTTTTTCACAGCTGCATAGTATTCCACTTTGAAAGTACCATATATAATTCATTAACCCATTCCCTATCAGTTGATACCTATTTCTAGTCTTTTATTCTAATACATTGTGATTCATCTTATACATATAGCCCTCTGAATTTCTGAGAATAGTTATTTGTTTAAAGTATATTAGGTATTACCTTTTAAATCTTTGCAACCCAGATATGCCAAAATCACATTACTTTAATATCTACTTTTCTTAGATTATTACTAAAATAATCATTCATGTGTTTATTGAAAATATATGTATGTATACATATTTCTCTGTCAGTTGTCTATTTTTGTCCCTTTTCAAGGTGTTTACATTTTTATCATTGATTCTTAATTATTCATTCAAAGATGGTCAGTTCCATGAGGACAAGTCCAGTTCTGTCTTGTTCTACATTACTCTTTCAACACCTAGCCTGGTATGTAGCAAATAGGTGCTCAAAAATCTTGGTGAATAAATAAACATTTAGGATAGTTATGCATGTCTATATGTTGTAATTTTTCTCCATTTAATAATTTTACAACCTGGGAGAAGCTACTCAGTTCAGTTCAGTTCAGCCCCTCAGTCGTGTCCGACTCTTTGCGATCCCATGAATCGCAGCACGCGAGGCCTCCCTGTCCATCACCAACTCCCAGAGTCCACCCAAACCCATGTCTATTGAGTCGGTGATGCCATCCAGCCATTTCATCCTCTGTTGTCCCCTTTTCCGTCTGCCCTCAATGTTTCCCAGCATCAGGGTCTTTTCAAATGGGTCAGCTCTCCGCATCAGGTGCCCAAAGTATTGGAGTTTCAGCTTCAACATCAGTTCTTCCAATGAACACCCAGGACTGATCTCCTTTAGGATGGACTGGTTGGATCTCTTTGCAGTCCAAGGGACTCTCAAGAATCTCCAACACCACAGCTCAAAAGCATCAATTCTTTGGCGCTCAACTTTCTTCACAGTCCAGCTCGCACATCCATACATGACCACTGGAAAAACCACAGCCTTGACTAGACAGACCTTTATTGACAAAGTAATGTCTCTGCTTTTTAACATGCTGTCTAGGTTGGTCATAACTTTCCTTCCAAGGAGTAAGCATCTTTTAATTTCATGGCTGCAATCACCATCTGCAGTGATTTTGGAGCCCCCCAAAATAAAGTCTGACACTGTTGCCACTGTTTCCCCATCTATTTCCCATGAAGTGATGGGACCAGATGCCATGATCTTCGTTTTCTGAATGTTGGGCTTTAAGCCAACTTTTTTGCTCTCCACTTTCACTTTCATCAAGAGGCTCTTTAATTTTTCTTCACTTTCTGCCATAAGGGTGGTGTCATCTGCATATCTGAGGTTATTGATATTTCTCCCGGCAATCTATTGAGCCTTCATAAATATCTATTTCTGCTGTGAAATGGGGATAATAGCTCCTAACAGGACTGTTAACTATTGTACTAATATATTTTCTGGTACTTAAGCACCCAAATGTTCGTGTCACTTATCAACATCACCATCATCAGCATCTCTGCATCATTCATCAATGCCATGGAATAATAAATTCAGATACAGTGTTTTGAAGTGAGTAAAGAGCTACAGAGCAAATGTTTTTATTGCTTGCCTAGACAGTGAGAAATGTTAATATATAATAAAAAAAAAATTATGAAATAAGCCCAACAGTTGTTTTCTTCGTAAAATATTTGTTTCGGGGATGTTTCTTATTTTCTGATTTTTATTCCTCCCTGATTAAGTATTGCATTGTAATCTTTCTTTCTTTTAAACTTTTAAATTTATACTGGCATATATAGCCTATTAACGGTGTTGTGACAGTTTCAGGTGGACTGCAAAAGGACTCAGTCATACATATACATGTATCCATTCTCCTTCAAACTCCCCTCCCATCCAGGCTGCCACATGCAAAGTTCCCTATGCAATAGGACCTTGTCGGTTATCCATTTTAAATATAGCAGTGTGTACATGTTTATCCCACACTCCCTAACTATCCCTTCCCCCATCCTTATCATATGACATTCCTCATATGTTGAAAAAAGAAATTATACAAATGAACTTATTTACAAAACAGAAACAGACTCACAGATCTCAGGTTGTAGACTTTAAAGGAAAAATAAGTTATCAAAAGAGTTGGAATACCAGTAGGAAATAGGTATTAGCTCGTTTCATTTTCTTTTGAGATGATAAAGATTTGGAAAAAGGAATTAAACATACATACAACCCAATATAAAAAATTCCCAAGGTCCCTCATAGTCCCAACATCTCTATATTTGTTTTTTGTATTTAAGATCACCCAAAATCAATAAATGAGGTAAAATCAGTCAATGGTTTTTTCATTTTAAATCCAAGTTTCCTATGATGGGAAAAGATTGTATTTATTACATAAATGACATAAATATTCTCTTTTATTGCCATCTAAGTAGTAAAACAAAGGTTGTCACAAAAACAACAGCATAATTTGAACTTTAAGGCAATTCAATGCTAGGAGTAACACCTTGGTTTCCAAGCTCCATTTTTAATTATCTGGATCCAGGCCACCACATTGCAGTGGATATACTGAAATGCAACTGACCACAGACACTCTTCCAAAATTGTGAATTCCCATATGAGTTAGGTTTCATTACTAGGAAGAGTGATTTGATTATTCACTGTGTATGAAGCAGCTCTCCGAGAACCACGGGGGAATTCAAATCGCATCCTCATCCTCAAGATTCCTCCAAACTTGAAGGATAGGTCTCCCTTGACTCCACATCTCTCTATATATATTGCACTGCACTATTTCTCACTCTCTGCATGAAAGCATGGTCTTTCCCACCTGTCTTCACTTCTTCACCTCCCCATTGCTTCTTAAACCCATAGCAATCAGACTGCTACCCCACAATACTCCACTGAAAATGTTCCTGTCAACATCTCTAAAAACAACAATTTAATCCAATTTTCTAAGCAGCACTCAACACAGTTGCTTACGTTTTGCAGTGTTCTCCTTGCTCTGCTTCTAAGAGGTGACACTCCTAGCTTTCGCCCTGTCTCACTCACACCTCCTCTTTGCTTTACATCTGAGTTTACAGCTCTCTTCCTTCATGTTCTCATTCAGTCCCTTGGCATCAATATAATCTCTATAATTCATGCTTTTCTCACCCATATCTCTAGCTTAGATTGCTTTTCTAAGCGCCCCACAGCTATATCCAACTACCTAGTCAATAATTTCTCTACTTTGATATTTAAAAGGAAAGTCCAAGCTAACATGTCTAAAATGAGATGTTTGGTTTCACATCCTTTCTCACCACTGTCCTCTCCTACCCATCATTTCCCATCTCAGTCAATGGTACCCAGTATACCCGTTGCTCAAACCAATTAACTGGGCATCCCCCTTGATTCCTACCTTTAAACTTGTTTCTCCACCCCAAAAGTGAATGCATCACTAAATCTTATCAAACTAGACCACATTTATCCATCTTTACTGCCAACATTATCTCTGGGCTAGACTAGTGAAACAGCCTCCAAACCTCCCACATCTACCTTGTTCTTTCCTGAATCTAATTTTCACTCAACAGCCAGAGGCAATTTTTGATAAAGTAAAATGGCATATCTTTTTAATGTGTTTTTTATGGATGTGAGAGTTGGACTGTGAAGAAGGCTGAGCGCCAAAGAATTGATGCTTTTGAACTGTGGTGTTGGAGAAGACTCTTGAGAGTCCCTTGGACTGCAAGGAGATCCAACCAGTCCATTCCGAAGGAAATCAGCCCTGGGATTTCTTTGGAAAGAATGATGCTAAAGCTGAAACTCCAGTACTTTGGTCACCTCATGTGAAGAGTTGACTCATTGGAAAAGACTTTGATGCTGGGAGGGATTGGGGGCAGGAGGAGAAGGGGACGACCAAGGATGAGATGGCTGGATGGCATCACTGACTCGATGGACATCAGTCTGAATGAACTCTGGGAGTTAGTGATGGACAGGGAGACCTGGTGTGCTGTGATTCATGGGGTCGCAAAGAGTCAGACACAACTGAGCGACTGAACTGAACTAAACTGAATACCTCTCAAAATTATTAAATCAACAAGGATGGAGGAAAAAAATTAGAAATAAATAATCACAGATGAGCTTAATCATATATCAAGTTGATAGCATAACCATAAAAACAAATCAAAAAATAAAGAATTAATCCTATACAAATATTGAATTACTACATTGTAAACCTGAAACTAACGTGACATTACATGTCAATTATATCTCAATAAAATTGTTTAAAGAATTAATCCAAATAACTTTAGAAAACAGTACTCTCACAGCACATTATTGATGTCTTCTTAAAGTAATAACAACAATAGTAATAATAATAAAAATCACAAAACACTCATGAACTTAACCAAAAGATTTTGTTTTGGTAGAGGTATGTTGCTGCTGCTGCTAAGTCACTTCAGTTGTGTCCGACTCTGTGCAACCCACAGACGGCAGCCCACCAGGCTCCCTGTCCCTGGGATTCTCCAGGCAAGAACACTGGAGTGGGTTGCCATTTCCTTCTCCAATGCGTGGAAGTGAAAAATGAAAGTGAAGTTGTCAGTCGTGTCCGACTCTTTGTGACCCCATGGACTGCCTACCAGGCTCCTCCGTCCATGGGATTTTCCAGGCAAGAGTACTGGAGTGGGGTTATAGGAGTGTATATATATGTATAATGGTATTACTCACCCAGAAAAAGAATGAAATTCTGCCATTTGCAATAACAGAGACAAACTTAGAGTATACTGTGTTTAGTGAAATAAGTCAAAGAAATACAAATACTGTTTTATATCACCTATATGTGGAATCTAAAAAATAAACCAAATGAATGGATAGAGCAAAACAAAAACAAACTCACAGACAGAGAGAACAAACCAGTAGCTTCCAGCGAGGAGAGGGAAAGAGGAAGGGCAATATAGGGGTATAGAACTGAGAGGCACAAGCTACTGTATATAAAACAGATAAACAACAAGGATATATTATGCAGCACAGGGAATTATAGCCATTATTTTGTAGTAACTTTTAATGGAATATAATCTGTAAAAATACTGAATCGCTATGCGATATACCTGAAACTAAAATAAAATTGTAAATCAACTATACTTGATTCTTTTAAAAATCTAGTTTGGAAATAAATAAAATATTTATTTAAAAAAATAATGATGGTAAGAATGAATTATATCTATTGAATAAAAAAAAGAAATTATGTGACCACACTAATAAGCATGACAAAATTATAGGGCAGAGGGAAAAGGAAAGCCTTTCTTCACAGAAGAATACCTAACCAATAAATAGAAAATCACCATTTTGCAGCCATCATTAAGTTAATTATCTTAACCAAGCATCATTAATTTATGGTACAATCATGAATGAAAATTTTGAGGGGTGATATGTGGGGGCTTCCCTGGTAGCTCAGATGGTAAAGAATCCACCTACAATGCAGGAGACCTGGATTCAATTCTTGGGTTGGGAAGATTCCCTGGAGAAGGGAATGGCAAACCACTCCAGCATTCTTGCCTGGAGAATTCCATGGACAGAGGAGCCTGGCGGGCTACAGTCCACGGGGTTGCAAAGAGTCAGACACAACTGAGTGACTTTCACTTTGACTTTATAATAACGTGTACAATCTCCAGGTTTCCTCTCCCAGATTACTTGTTAAATACAAGGGGAAACCAGGTAGGTACCTTGGTACCCACCATCTGACCAACACCATCTTTACCAATGACCAAACTTAACAGCACTAACAATGGGGGAGATGACATTGGCTGGCCCTGATATGATCAGGATGAGACACATCACTTAGTATTCATTCCAAAAAATGCATAATCACATATCTAATCGCAAGGATGCAATAAAAAAGTATCAAAATTGTGGGACATTCTGCAAAACGACTTTCACTGCTACCAAAGCAAAATCAACGAAAAAAGACTTGAAGAACATGTTCTAGAATAAAGGACAGAGACATCACAACTAAAAACAATGTGCAATCCTTGATTGAAACTCAAATCCAGAAAAACAAAACCAAAATCCCAGCTAGGCAGGACACTATTGGCATAACTAGTGAAATCTGCATGAGAACTATATATTTGACAAGGCATTATATCAATGTTTATGAGTGTGACAACTATATGAGAGAATGTTTTTTTCCTTAAGAGATACCTGACGAAGTTTCTAGAGGGAAGTGTCTTGATGTCTGTAATTTAGTCTCAAATGATTCAGCAAATTTTAAACTGTATAACCATAAAAGCGATGAAGCTAACGTGGCAAAACATTGAGAACTGGTGACTCAAAATGAAGGGTATATAGTATTCATATTCATTGTGCTACACCTGTAACTTTTCCGTAGATGAGGGATTTTTCAAAAATAAAAACTGAGGGATAAAAAATAATATCCTACCTCAAAGTTGACTAAAAAATAACTCATCACTGTATCTCACCATGCTGAGGAACAATCTCATGGTTTACTATCTTGGTTTGACTAGCTCTTAATCACTCAACAGATTCCAGATTAGAAATTCTTTCCTTTGCAAAGCCCTTCTGAACACCAAAGCCAGAAAGAGGCCTTCCATCTTTACTGTAAAGCATCTGTACTTCCCTTGAAATAAGTTATCATTGTGTTATTTATATCTGTTTATCTTTACCTGTTAACAAGGAGAGATACCAATGTATCATTAGCCTATTATTTCTCCAGTATCCAGCTGAACACTTGGCACTTTGATGTAGTAGACATAGGTCCAACAAATAGGTCCAGTTCTTTTCTGGACACACAGTAGGACTGTACTTTCCACTGCCCTTGGAGTACAGGAAAGTCCTGATGAAGAAAAGTCTGAGTGCAATGGGCATGTAGCCTGGAAATCTACATGCCTATGATAAGCAGGACCCCCTCCTAACCACGCTCTCCATTCCCAACTAACCATGTTGGACATACAATACAAATTTTTATTTATTTTTTTAATTTTTGTTTTTACTTTATTTTACTTTACAGTACTGTATTGGTTTTGGCATACATTGACATGAAACCAGCACGGGTATACATGAGCTCCCAAACATGAACCCCCCTCCCACCTCCCACCCCACATCATCCCTCCGGATCATCCCCGTACACCAGCCCCAAGCATCCTGCATCCTGCATCGAACACAGACTGGCAATTCATTTCTTACATGATAGTATATATGTTTCAATGCCATTCTCCCAAATCATCCTACCCTCTCCCTCTCCCTCAGAGTCCAAAAGACTGCTCTACACATCTGTTTTTTTTTTTTAAATGGTAAAACCAGGGAGATTTTGAGGTTGTTACATCAGCACATATCAGCATATCCTGACTGTTATATACATGCTCAAATACTGAAAGAAAACAATTCAAATAGACAATGTTAAATATCATCTGAAAAACTTAATCTTCATAGTTTAAGTCTCTCAGTCATGTCTGACTCTTTGTGACCCCATGGACTGTAACCTGCCAGGCTCCTCTGTCCATGGAATTCTCCAACCAAGAATCCTGGAGTGGGTAGCCATTTCCTTCTCCAGGGGATCTTCCCAAACCAGGGATCACACCCTGGTCTCCTGCACTGTGATCAGATTCTTTACCATCTGAGCCATCAGCCGAAGCTCTAGTCTTCATAGGGGACAGGTGAAATAAATCACTCTTTACTCACACAGTGGCATACCATGCTGACATTAAAAATAATGAAGTAGCTCTTCATGGAATGCTCTCAAAAATAAAGTGGAAAAAACAAGGAGATGTAGTACAGATAAAGGGCTGCACACAAAACAGTTGTGTGGAAGTGTTGACCAAAGAGCCAACGTAGAATAGATATCAGATTCCAGGACAACTTCTGGAACAAAGCACATCCAGAAACTTTCTAAACAGGTTACGACAATGAGCAAGATGACCCTAAAAGCCCTCACCCAAAGTGAGGATGTAATGGAGTCCAGAATGAGAGGACTCATGAAGATTGACAGAGGGCCCCATTGGTATTCAGTGAGCGCTGTGTATCTCTCCCGCACAACCAGGAGAAGGGCTTTGGTGGGACCACTCAGAGTCTTATTATGGTCCTGACAATTAGGGCAGGAAGTATGATGCCTGATTTTTCCCAGGAGAACTAAAAGATGAGAGACTGGCTGGCTAGTTGCTCTGATGGAGGGATGAAGGAGAAGTTGATTTGCTGGGGTTTGGTTGCCCTCCCAGTCTGTTCATGGAGAGAATATGTAAGTATTTGCATAGACTGTGTGGGCAAATGACTTCAGGGTTTGCTTTAGAAGTTCATGGAAGGAGTAAGCAACCAGGCAAAATAGAGATACAGCAACCCTCCTCAAGAAACCTGTGGGTAGGAGAAACCTGGCAAGGAGAACAGGCTCTCTACAGGACATGTGGAAGGACCTCGCTGGAGAGAGTCAGCTGGAAATGTGAGCCGTGTTTCAAAAGCTGACAGTCAGATCACCACCACACTGGTTAACACAGAACTTTCCTACTCTTCAATGCCAAAGGCATTAGAACATCAGCCAATGTGTGAGAGAGAAAAGTGAAAAAAGACCAGGCCATCCTCATATCGCTGAAGCCTGGCATCACCATATGGAATTGGAAAAGCTGAAATCCCAATCAAATCTGTGTTTTGTTACTTAAAGCAACTATAAGGCCTTGTATTATCTGTGACCTGAAGTCACAGGCCTTGTACATTTTTATCTAAGAGTAGAGAAAGAACTCTCTACAGAGCAAATTAAAAGGAGAGTGGATGACAAAGAAGTTTCCTTTGGGAGTAAACCTCAGAATCCCAAAGTCAAACTCAGTCACATGTGACCAAATGTCACTTGGAAGAACACACAAGAGACAATATATGGTAGCTGCCTCTCAAAAAACGTACTGGAGACAAGTGTGGGAGGGAAGGTAACTTTCCCTACACGGTCCTTTGCACATACTCAGTGCTTGGATCTCTTCATGCCAAAGTGCAAAAAATAGATCCCCTGTTGCAAAATACTCTGCACACTGGCACGAAGAGATCCAGACACTAAGCATGTGCAAAGGACGGTGTAGGAAAAGTTAACTTGTGAAATTACCTGGATTAGAGGTGGTATGGCTGAGTAGGTACCAACTCCAGCTGTTGGGCTCTAATTCTGGTTAGGTCACAACTAGCCATGTATTGTGAAACTTCTTAACCAACCTCTCCATACCAGTTTCAGCAACTGTAAAGTGGGAATAATGACAATGGCTCTCTGGTTTACTGAGAGGAGGAAATGTTTTAGTTCACGCAGAACTCTTCCAACTGTGCCAGTCTATATGTCCTCAGTGAGTGCCGGCTGTTACTATTACCTATAATAATAGCAACGCTAAAGGTGAGAAATCCATCAGAAAAAAAGGAAAAATTTTGAATACCATTAAGAATTAGTCCATTTTTTGGTACAGATACACCTATTTGCAGGTCAGGAATAGAGACATCAAGGCTGTATATTGTCACCCTGCTTATTTAACTTATGTACAGAGTACATCATGAGAGACGTTGGGTTGGAGGAAGCACAAGGTGGAATCAAGACTGCTGGGAGAAATATCAATAACCTCAGATATGCAGATGACACCACCTTTATAGCAGAAACTGAAGAAGAACAACTAAAGAGCCTCTTGATGAAAGTGAAAGAGGAGAGTGAAAAAGTTGGCTTAAAGCTCAACATTCAGGAAACTAAGAACATGGCATCTGGTCCCATCACTTCATGGCAAATAGATGGGGAAACAGTGGAAACAGTGGCTGACTTTATTTTTCTGGGCTCCAAAATCACTGCAGACGGTGATTGCAGCCATGAAATTAAAAGACGCTTACTCCTTAGAAGGAAAGTTATGATCAACCTAGACAGCATATTAAAAAGCAGAGATGTTACTTTGTCAACAAAGGTCCGTCTACTCAAGGCTATGGTTTTTCCAGTGGTCATGTATGGATGTGAGAGTTGGACTATGAAGAAAGTTGAGCACTGAAGAATTGATGCTTTTGAATTGTGGTGTTGGAGAAGATTCTTGAGAGTCCCTTGGACTGCAAGGAGATCCAACCAGTCCATTCTAAAGGAGATCAGCTTGGGTGTTCATTGGAAGGACTGATGTTGAAGCTTTGGCCACCTGATGCAGAGAGCTGACTCATTTGAAAAGACCCTGATGCTGGGAAAGATTGAAGGCAGGAGGAGAAGGAGACGCCAGAGGATGAGATGGTTGGATGGCATCACCGACTCAATGGACAAATGATCAACCTAGACAGCATATTAAAAAGCAGAGATGTTACTTTGTCAACAAAGGTCCGTCTACTCAAGGCTATGGTTTTTCCAGTGGTCATGTATGGATGTGAGAGTTGGACTATAAAGAAAGTTGAGCACTGAAGAATTGATGCTTTTGAATTGTGGTATTGGAGAAGATTCTTGAGAGTCCCTTGGACTGCAAGGAGATCCAACCAGTCCATTCTAAAGGAGATCAGCTTGGGTGGTCATTGGAAGGACTGATGTTGAAGCTTTGGCCACCTGATGCAGAGAGCTGACTCATTTGAAAAGACCCTGATGCTGGGAAAGATTGAAGGCAGGAGGAGAAGGAGACGCCAGAGGATGAGATGGTTGGATGGCATCACCGACTCAATGGACACGGGTTTGGGTGGACTCTGGGAGTTGGTGATGAACAGGGAGGCCTGGCATGCTGCAGCTCATGGGGTCGCAAAGAGTCAGACACGACTGGGCAACCGAATTGAAATGAACTGAGTAGAGATAGAGATGTAGAGAATGGACTTGTAGACATGGAGGGTGGGAGAAGAGGAGGGTAGCACAATTGGGAGAGTAAGATTGACACACATATACTACCATGTGTTAAACAGAGAGCTAGTGGGAACCTGCTGTATTGTACAGGGAGCTCAGCGTGGTGCTCTATGATGACCTAGAGGGGTGGGATGGGGGGTTGGCAGGGAGCTCAAGAGAGAGGGGATATGTGTGTACATATATCATTGTTGTACAGCAGAAACCAACACAACATTGTAAAACAATTATATTCCAATAAGAAATTAAATTAAATTAAAATTTTAAAAAAGAACTAGTCCATTTTTTTTCTTCTGTAGGATGTAGAAAAGAGATTTAGAGTAGAAAAAATGACAATAAAGTTGGTTAAACTGTAAAAGGAATAATCTGAGACACCAAATGGTTAAAATCAGAAAACAATAATCTCCTGATAAATATCACCTTCCATGCAAAAGAAATCACACCAAGGGTATTAAATAAAGTATTAAACATTACAATTGGAAAAATAACAATATGTCTACAGAGAGTGGCATCCAAATAAAACTAGTCACTAACTGGGAGAAAGGGAAGTGCCAATGGGGTTGGGGACATAATAAATTTTACCACCAGAAAATTAGTCATGAACTTGCAATAATTGAAAAAAAGAAAAGTGAGGAAGAATACTCTTTTGGAAAGTGTTGCAGAGGCCGACATCCTAGAACAAGGCAGGTGCTTTTTTTTTAATCAAAGACACAAAAACACAAGTGGCTGGCAGACGTTCATGTGTCTAAATGGTTCATATGTCTAAATTTCCTCATCTTCTGAGGAAAAGCAAAACAAATTTTGCAGAAGGTGGCAAGGTCACTCAAGAAAGGCCATATTAACTTGAAAAGATTGAAGACGACTGCCCTAGAATGCCCAACAGAGAAGGACATCTCTGGTAAAAGTGCTTGCACCAGGAAAGCAAAGTCCCCATGGAGCCAAGCTCTTTGTACACACAGTCCAAACAATGATCTGGAGTGGCAAAATTTTTAAGACAAATGCAAGGGATGGCATTCGGCCCGAGTCTAGAAGGCTTGGGTCTGCACTTCTTTGGAAGCCCAGGGCCCAGGGAAGATTGCCTTTAAGCATCCCTCAACCTCAAACCGATTTTGTTTCAGGCAGCTGAGGGGAGGAAGAAAGAAGTTCAGACATTCAAGTGGATTATGGGAAAGTGTAAAGCATCAAGCATCTCAATGTGAGTATAAGTAAAGTCACCAGAAGTAGAAGCACCAGACAACAGCTTCTACAAATCAAAGAAGACTAAGTATGAACCATGTGATTCAACAGCAGAAAAAGCCTTTCTCATGAAGAAGCTGAATACGAGCGCTAGGACTGACCAGGGTGAGAGGTACCCTCTGGGACCAGCAGTGTACCAAGCAGTCCAACAACGTACCAACAATCAAGTGGACCGGTCAGGCCTGTCGTGTCAGGGTGCGCAGGCTGCATACTGTACACAGGTCTCCAACTGACAGGGTTAAATAAGGTGACTGAAGTCCAGCCCCCGGGTCCAGAGCCAGGAAAGGTGTCTTTGGACAGACCACGTTTCCATAATTCACATAAAGGCATCTTCTATGTTAGAAGCAGGAGCGAAAAGGGGTAGCCAAAGAAATACAGAACCTAAAGAAAAATAGTTATGTCCCCAAATGGGGGGTGGTCACAGACCGTGATAGAAGAGTTACCAGCTAGGTGTGACAATGACGACCACTGTGCACAGACCACCCACTGTATGTCTGGGGCAACACGGCCCCTGACCAGATCCGCTCTATGATCATTACAGCAATTAGAAATGAAGCGGTGTTTATCCAAGCAAACAGTCTTTAAATTCAAAAGCAGACCTGGAAAGAGAGTGCCTGCGTGCTAAGTCACCCCAGTGTGTCCGACTCTGTGTGACCCCGTGGACTGTAGCCCGCCAGCTTCCTCTGTCCATGGGATTCTCCAGGCAAGAGTACTTGCGGGTAGCGGGTAGCCATGCCCGCCTCCAGGGGCTCTTCCCAACCCAGAGATCAAACCCACGTCTCTTATGTCTCCTGCATTGGCAGGCGGGTTCAGTACCACTAGTGCCACCGGGCAAGCCAAGTAAGTCAGGCTAAAAGACAAAAAAAAAAAAGTTGAGGAAAAATAAAGCCACAATCATAAAATAAAGAATAAAAATATATTATGCCTTATATGAGGTCTTGAAGAATGTAGTTTCCACCCCACTTTTTCCTGTATTCAGGTTAACCTTACCACCTCCCAGATGCTCAGAACTTCACTTGAGAATGGGTCACTGCTTCAGGGAGTTCAAATCCTCTCTTGTATATCAATATATCAGGTCAGGTAACACAGTGCTACGACAAGGCCAAAGACTTGGAGACAACAGGACCTCAGCTAAAATTCTGAATTTTACTACCAGTTACCTAGATGGCCTTGGGCAAGTAACCTATGCCCTCTGGATCTCAGTGGCTTAATCTAAAAAAAAAAAAAAAATCCCCATTTTACAGATGAGAAAACTGAGGCCCAGAGAAGTGAAGAGACTTGCACAAAATCACACAATTGATAAGCAATAGGGCAAGGACATCTTTTGACACTAGTCTGGTGCTGCCAGAACTTATTCTGGGTCAGAATCATGCCCAGGATGTTTCCATTTTAAAGCTCTACATGAATCTTTAAAGAACAAATATAAGAACACAGGTAATAAATGGGAAACCAAACATCTCTGATGACAAATGGATCTTTCAGCTTCCCCAAACTAAAATTAAGCTGATAATAAATCAAAGTAAAGATCTTTTCAAACGCTCCAAAATGACCTTTGTTTTTAGGTATGTATTTTGAGCATTTCTTGAAAATATATAGTTTATGAATAATAATAAATAGCCTATTTTCCACCTAGACCTAAATAAATGCTGGGGCTTAGAGGTCAGTTTGCTTTGATAATTAATAACAAAAACTGTATTTACCTATTCAAAGTCCCCATTAAATTAAAGGGTGGATTCTTCCTACAGAGCAACTGTCTTACTAAGCATATTTAAACAAATTGTGAAAAGCCCAGAAACGTTCAGTTTCCCTTAAATAACAGAACTTTATATGTCCCTGCTGTCAGCAAGCAGCCAGGGATCTTTCTGGACTAAGTTCTCATAAGTGGAACAAACAGAGAAGGATGGTGACAATCTCAGGCGGCACTGAAGTGCAGAAAAATATATTTAGGCATCAAAACCCAGAGAACAGAATCCTTCACTGGGGAAAAAGGATCTTTCATTTCTAAGTTAATTTTCAGAAGACCAGAGCAAGAAAAGGACTACCTGCACTTTTTTCAATAAGATAGGCTATCTTATTCTTATTAGAAAACAGCAATATAATGAATGCACTCACATTAAATGATTCTGTAATGATTAAAAACACAATGCATAAAGGTATAAAAATTTCAGTATAACTGGTTTGATCCAGAAAACCCAATACAAAAGTATTTAAGGTATCACTTTTTTGATCTCTAAACTCTTGAGATTTAGCCAAAACTTACTTTGAAATATCATTAAAGAAAAATTTAGCTAAGGACAATTTCCTATTCACAAATATAAAGTAGAAATCAAGCTACTCAATGAAGCATAATTAGGTAGAAATTAAGGGTTCTGATCATACACATACATCAAATCTTAAAAGGAGTTATGCAAAACGGAGCCCATATTCATTAAAAAAAATCTGCTGGAATTATATTAAACATTAATTTGGTTGTTGCTGAGGAGTGGGATTAGAAGTGAAGTATGTACTGCTTTCATTATCAGGAAATGCTCAGAATGTGCTGTGAGATAGACAACCTAACACTGACTGGAACAGAAGGACAGGAAGGTTGATTTTATTTCCACCAGTTTATTATGTATGAGATCACTGTTAACCAAATACAGGGCCCTCTGCTAGGTACAATGAGGAAAACCAAGATGAATCAACAAAATCAAAACCCATGTCCTCAAAAAGCTCACAATCCATGAGTAGAGCTAAAATACATATTCCAACAACTAAGTACAGAATTCAGAATATCCCACAGTACTGACAGTAAATAGAGAATGGTATTAGGGCAGGAGAGAAAAGAAATTAATTTTAGATAAGTGGAAACAAGGATACCTAGACAGAAATGGCCATTCCACTGGGTTTTGAAGAATGGACAGATTTTGGCAAGGGAATGATGTGGAAAGAAAACAGTACTGAGAAGTAGTTTGATTCATTCATTCAATCAACTGTTAACTAATTCATTCAGTCCTCTATTCATTAATCCATTCAATCCTCCTATGAACCCTGTAAGGCTGCTACTATTGGGTACACAAATTAGGAAGCGCAAGCTCACACAACCAGTGAGTAGAAGAACCAGAACTGAACCCAAGTTTGGCTCATCTCTCCCCTCTAGGGAGAGATGTGCTGCCCCTCTAGGCAAAGAGAAAACATGGGGAACTCTATGCCATGAAAACATGAAGGATAAGGTCACACAAGAAAAGGAAACAAATTTATTAAAAGGTCTCCAAGGATCAGCCATTTTATTCAGTGTTTTTTACATGAAATTTTATTTATTCTTCCCATGAAATGGTCATTATCACTTCTATTTTAAGGGTGACAAACCAAGATTTAGATTAAGGCCAAGAACAGGTCAAACAACTAATAAGTAGCCAAACAGAAATTTACACCAGGTCTGCGTCCAATCCCAGGTCAAAAGCCAGAAAGACGGATAGCTTTACATGTTGATATAGGCCCCAAAACAACACTGTTCTAGCATTTTTCTCATTTTAAGGATAAAAGTTTTTTAATCAGGTGAAGTAAAAGTAACTTGCTCACAGAACCGGTAAGGAGTGAACCCAGAATTTAATGTAGGCAGCCTGACTTCAGAGCCAGAATTCTGATCCCAGGATAAACTACCAGAAAGAGTAAATAGGAATGAAATCACAGACAACCTCTAATGGCAAAATGGGACTCTGTCAGCCATGCAAACTCACTGAAGATTTTTGCTGTGGAGAACATGATCAAGTTATGTTTTAGAAATTAAGTCCTTCAATAGGCATATCAAAATTCAATTCCAAACACATCTCATATGACCTACAGTACCTTATTTGTAGAGCTTTTCAAAGAGGGTTAAACACTTTCAGTTGGGTTTGTTTACCTATGAAGGTCATCTATGCAGTTATTCAGCAAGCAGTCAACTGTGTAACCTCACTAAAGGGTCAAATAAATTACATTAGATTTCTTCATCATTACTTTTTTCTACAGACTTCTTTACAGAGTGGTGTGGAAACTGCAAATGGAGTAATTGATCATTGAACCTACCTTCCCAAAGCAAAACAGGAAAGGGAAGAAAGGGGTAACAGATTAACAACCAAAATAGCTTTGCCTTTAACATTTCATTTGCCTTCTGGCTATCATGCACAGCATCTTACACTAAATATTGGCCTAAGCTACCCAGCCAAGGGGCCTGGGGCTGTTCACATATAATATCGGTTCTACACTGCACAGTGACAAGCAAGAGTCTGACTCATCTGAACAGCTAGCATCAATTCTTAATGAGTCCCAGAGCCCCCAAAGTCCTCTCCACTTCTGCCGGGGAAGTCCCTCCCTGAACCTTTCCCTGTACTTTCTCTGTACCAAATTCCTGAAGACTTTCTCCATTTCAGCTCTTAGGAATCACTGCCAATCCTTTCCATCCTGAAGGCAGACTCGAAGGCTTCTCCAAGGCTTGACTGGCCCCCAACCCCCACTCACCAGGTGCAGAGCCAGGGGCAGCAGAAGCAGGAACAGCCACAGGTAGAGGTGGCAGCTGTTGGTGAACTTGCTCTGATCGGGGTCGTGGTACCAGCCCCCGGTGAGCGCGGCCCACACGCCCTGCCGGAGCAGCTGCAGCACCTGGGACCCCATGCCTGCGCGCCGGGGCCAGCACGCGCCGCGCTGCCCGCTGCCCGCCGCTCGCCGCCCGGACGCCCTCAGCTTTAACACCCGGGCCTTCGGGCGGCGTCACCGCCACCTTCCCCGCCCCCGCCCCCTCCAGCTCCTTCCGCCCCACCATTTTTTGCCTCTGCCCACTTTCCCCTCCTTTTCGCCCCCATCTTTCTAATAGGGAATGTGAAAGGCTTAAAAATCAAAGATGTTCTAATGCAGAAGAGATAAACCAGGACAAGTTCCTTTTTTTTTTGCAGCCTGCACCAAAATAGTTATGTAACTCCAGCTCCTGTCACACATCAATGTGATTTCTTCCTCTGAGCAATGCCTGCACGGTTTCGTTCTCCTTAATTAACCGCTGACCTCAGACGTTCTTTTAGCTAAACGCTACCTCTGCCCTTGACACTGAGCTTTTTCCTCCCTGAGTTTTTTTCCTCCCCACCCACCCCCCACTTTGTCCAACTTGACAGATAAAGAAGATAACCACCTTTGGGGAATAACTTCAGAAGCCTCAGTTTGCTTGTCTTTTTACATGTTTCCTAGAACATAATCTCAGGCATCCATTGGGTATACTATTTAGAGAGGAAGATCCACTAGAAAGGTATCACTGAGCTAATAATCTTTGACCTTTTATAGTAGAGAAATTTCAGATTCTCTTCTGAAAGCAGGCTTTGGACAGGGAAGAAATAGAATAAAGGAAGGAAGCCCTCATCATTAGTAATAGATAACCTAAAGTAATGAGCTTCATATTGTTGATGAGAACAAGTTTTGGAAAGCTGGAGATAAAATGGAATTTGTTTTCCTTAGGAACAAGTAGAGGAAGCCTTGTGTGAGTTAGAATCTTTGGAGAAGAACAGGATTAGAAGATGCCAAGACCCTCAACACATGCCTTTTCTGCCTCCTGCTTGCCTCACCTGACATCCGCACCCGTGCATGCCCTGGCTATGCTCTGGTCTGCAGCAACTTTAGTGCATGGCTGCCATAGGCAGGCCCAGGACAGGCACACAGCCTCCCTGTGCAGAAATGAAACAAGGCAAAGGCCATCCTGAGGAGCAGGTCTGGGACGTGAAAGTCCAAACTCACACTGATATGTAAAACTTCAGTTTTAACCACGCCTTAATCTATTCAGCATTCATCTGCAGGAATGACTAACCAAACGTACTAATGCTGCTTTCTGTACTGGAAAAATCATTTTCTCATAGACTCAGAGGATACTATACTTGTTTTTATACGGACTCATTACTTGAAACCTATCAGGCTCTCTATAAATGTTTAATGAATAAATCAGTCAATCAACTCCACAGGAAAGATCCACATCTCATGTGCTTCGGTCTAGGAGGAATAGCCATGCAACAGATCTATTCCTGCATTGAAGAAATGCCTTTATTTATTCATGCCTGATTCATCAAAATATTTAATGAGCACCTTCTTTGTGCCAGGCATTTTGCTGAAGACAGAGAAAGCAAGTATAAAAAATATATATATAGTCACTACCATGGAGTTCACAGACTACAAGAGGAGACAGACAAATCAACAAAGATTTGGAATTAAGTGTGCTGTGTGCACATTTAATAAGACTGAATATACATCTGCTGTTGCTTGCCTGTGTGTTAGTTGCTCAGTCATGTTTGACTCTTTGCAACCACATAGATTGTAACCCAGCAAGCTCCTGTCCTCATGGGATTTTCCAGGCAAGCATACTGGAGTGGGTAGCCATTTCCTTCTCCGGGGGGGGGGCGTCTTTCCAACCCAGGGATTGAACCCATGTCTCCTGTGTCTCCTACATTGCAGGCACATTTTTTACCCGCTGAGCCATCCAGGAAACCCATGGAGATATGCAAATTGAAAGGCAGACTGTTGGAGTGTACGTTCTGCCCACTGTTCCTATGCTAGGAGCCACTTCAAGGATGCAGCCTTGAGGGAATAATATGTGGTTGAGACCATCTAGACTGTATACATTATGGCCTCTATGTAAACTCTTAAGTTTCTGGCAGGAAGTTGTGGCAATCTGCCTGTCTTGTAGCCACCCAAGACAAGCCTCGTATATAAGTTCCCTTGCTTATTAAACCTGCCACCTATCAATCTGGAGTGGCTGCCTCCTTCATCTCTTCCTTGGCTTCTTTTGAATCAGTTCAGTTCAGTCTCTCAGTCGTGTCTGACTCTTTGAGACTCCTTGGGCTGCAGCACGCTAGGATTCCCTCCATCACCAACTCCCAGAGTTTACTCAAACTCATGTCCATCAAGTCAGTGATGCCATCTAACCATCTCATCCTCTGTCGTCCCCTTCTCCTCCTGCCTTCAATCTTTCCCAACATCAGGGTCTTTTCCAATGAGTCAGCTCTTCGTGTCAGGTGGCCAAAATATTGGAGCTTCAGCTTCAGCATCAGTCCTTCCAATGAATATTCAGGACTGATTTCCTTTAGGATTGACTGGTTTGAATGGATTATCTTTTATCGTTGAAACTTTTTATATTACCTTGAAAGTCATAAACCTGTAAGCCTTTTTTTTTAAAGAGGTCATATCAAGCAAGATATTTCTAATGGTAAAATTTTGCAGTAGAAAGAATAATGCCAGGACTTGGAGGACACATATATAAAAGGAGCACAGAGGGGTGCAGGCAGGGCGTAGGTACTTTTGTGTCAGAGTTGGAGGTAAAGTGAAGATTATTTATATTCAGGGATTTCTTAGAGTATCCATAAAGAATTTGGAGAGAGCAGAGAAAAAATAGGCTAATCCTCAGTCAGTAAGCACGGAGAAGTATGGAAATAAGGACAACAAGACTGCATTTAGGAGAAATTCCTAATGAATAGAATACTAACTCTTCACTCCAAGATAACTTGAGATGTTCCCAAATATGTCTAGCTATGCATAACAGTAAACATATAAAACACATTTTTGTCTTTTTAATTGCATATTATGAAGTAGAAAACACCAATTATTATTATTACTGTCGTTATTGAAAAAAAGGCAGAGTAGCCTTTACTCATCTGTAACACTGGGTGGCACCAGAGCACTGCATCAAATGAAGTGAACTATATATAGCCTATTGCAGACACTTCAAAGCAAGACTAAGCTTGCCTCCAAAATGATACTTCTACATACCCCTGACTAGTTTGTTCACATCTTCTGAAGACCACTGTGGGTGGCCATTATTTATCTAAATCAGTTTTTAACCTTATATACCAATTAGTGTCCCCAAAGAACAGAAGTAATAGTACCCAAAGTATATTCTAAATTCTAATTTAAAACTTTACAGAAATAAAAGAGGACTTTACCTAAAAACATTAAAAGGGTGCATCATGCTCCTGTGCCCCAAAACAACAGAAAAATGAACAGGAAGATAGCTCCTACGGCAACTGACATCTCCAGGGCAGGACCTTGGTGAACTCACTCTCCCACAAAAAAAAAAAAAAGAAAGAAAAGAAAATACAGGCAGAGCAATCAAAAGCAACCATTTCAGTACTCTAAAAGTTAACCAAACCATAGACTGAACTTCAGATCATCCACAAGAGGAATTATTGAACTTAGGTAAGACAGTAGGGTCTGTGACATTTTAACAGGAGCTACTCGCATCTCTCCTTCCTTTCCAAGCTCAGTGATCCACCCTATAGAACCCTGCTGCTGCTGCTTCTGCTAAGTCACTTCAGTCGTCTCCGACTCTGTGCAACCCCATAGACGGCAGCCCACCAGGCTCCCCCGTCCCTGGGATTCTCCAGGCAAGAACCCTATAGAAAGATAAAAGGATATTTTGGGCTGAAATGAAAAGACACTGGACAGCAACTCTAATCCACACAAAGAAACAATAAGCACCAGTAAAGATATCTACCCAAGTATATATTAAAAGCATATAAATATATTCTCCTTTATAACCCCTCTATTCTCATAGCTGCTTTTATGAGAATAAAAGGGGACTTCCATAGGGATTTCCCTGGTGGTTCAGTGGCTAAAACTCCATGCTCTCAATGTAGGAGGCCCAGGTCTAATCCCTGATCAGGAAACTAGATCTCACGTGCCACAACTAACAGTTCACATGCCAGGACTTCCCCATGGTCCAGTGGTTAAGAATCCACTTACCAAAGGAGGGTTCTATCCGTGGTTGGGGATCTGAGATCCCACATGCCACAGGACAACTAAACCTGTGTGTCTCAACTAAAACCTGATTCAGCCCAAAATAAATAATATAAATAATTAATAAACATTGTTTTTAAAAGAGTTCGCATGCCTCGACTAAAGATTCTGCATGCCGCAATGAAGATGAGAGATCCCACATGCTGCAACTAAGACACGGCACAGCCAAGTAAATAAAACAAATAAATATTTTAAAAAATAAAGACAACTGCATAAAGCAGGAATTCCTAACATGCAACACACATTTTCACTTTGTTAAGTGAATAAGTTTTAGGAGTCTATTTTTACTGTAGCAAAACTACTCTAACACAGAAACTGTTAGCTTGAAATAGTATACAAATGTGATAAAACCTGAGTTGTCATTGTAAGGAAACATCTTACAGACTGGAAAGATGGAGACCCAAGTTATGCAGTTATACATTTTTTTGGTGACAATGTCCTCTTCAAGGTCTCAGATAACCTACCAACAGCTACTGGAATTATGGTTCCAAAGAAAGAAACTGGAAAAGAAAAGAATATGTGTGCATATGGACTGTTCTGGGTCCATTTAGCAAAAAATAATTGAATTATTTCCAAGCAGAACACCAGAGCCCTGAGTAGCCTCAGCATGTAGCTGATTCACCAGCCTAAATACCTTCTTCTTACTTGGAAATAGATTACAATTGAAATAAATTAATTTCTGTTGCATTAGGTCACCAAAATTGGGGGATCCATTTGCTACTGCAGTTTAACCTGCCCTAGCTAATATAAGAAACAATGAAAATAAATTAAGCATAGAAATCAAGAAAAACAACAACAAACTCAAGGAAAGCAGATAGAAGGTATAAATGAGTATAAATGCAGAAATTAATCATTAGAAAAGAGAAAAGCAATAGAATTAATAAATAAATACAAAAACACAAAAGTCTTGTTGGGAGGAGGACAATAAAGTAGATAAATCAATGGCTCTCCTGAACAGAAACAAAAGCAGAAAACATAACTAGGCAAAAAGAAATTTAAAACAAAAAAAATAGAAAGAAATTAAAATAATCATATGAGAATATTTTGCTGAAGAATATTTAAATAAATGTGGGAACCCAGGTGAAATAGGTAATTATCTAGGAAAATAAAATTATCAAATCTCAGCCCAGAAGAGAGAAAATCTAAAGCAAAAAATGACCTTATGGAATTAATAGAGAATATTATGAAATGGGCTTCCCTGGTGGCTCAGAGGTTAAAGCATCTGCCTCCAATGCTGGAGACCCGGGTTCGATCCCTGGGTCGGGAAGATCCCCTGGAAAAGGAAATGGCAACCCACTCCAGTATTCTTGCCTGGAGAATCCCATGGATGGATCGCAAAGAGTCGGACACGACTGAGCGACTTCACCTCACCTTCACCTCATTATGAAATGGTACACATTCAAGAAGCACAAAACCCAAACTGTTGCACAGCAGATTTGTTCAAACTTTTTGAGACAGGTAATTCCAGTATAATTAAACTGTTTCATAACACTGAAAAAGAAGAAAGACATTTCCAAATCCTTTATATGAAGGTAACATAACATATATTCCAAAAATTAAATAAAATATTGTAACTGTAACTAATCACAATTATGAATATTGATGCAAAAATCCAAATTATACATTAGCAACCTGAATATAGCACCACATTAAAAGCAAAGGCAGGCTCATTCCAGGAAAACAAAGATGATTGAGCCCCTAAAGGGTGCCATTAAAGGAGGTAAATTTAGGATGTCCATTATGAAAACCATTACTTGGTATAATCTGGGAACACTGGTCAATGTCTTAGAGAAGATATCATCACACGATGAAAACTTTAAAGGCTACCAAATGAAACCGACCATGGATTACCTAATAGCTCAGTTGGTAAAGAATCTGCCTGTGATGCAGGAGACCTGGGTTTGAGTCCTGCATGGGAAAGATCCCCTGGAGAAAGAAATGGCAACCCAGTCCAGTATTCTTGCCTGGAGAATCCCACGGACAGAGGAGCCTGATGGGCTATATTCCATGGGGTCACAAGAGTTAGGCACAACTTAGCAGCTAAACAACCACCACCACCAAAGGAAATAAAAAGACCTAACAGAAACTTGTGAGCCTGGAAGATTTAAATGTTACAAATTTTAGGTGAATTAATTTGCAGCCCTATTTAGGAAATCCCAATTTAGGATTCCTAATTCCTAAATCCCAATCCCAATTCCTAAATCCAAATTTAGGAAACCCAAAGGAACAAACTAAAAATACACACAACATGGATAAATCTTACAAATATAAGCTAATGGAACACAATTATCTCAAAAGAATATGTGCACATCCTGATTTCATGTATAATAAATTTGAAAAGAGGTAAACCTAATTTATGATGTCAGGATGGGAGGTTTCTGGGTTTCTACTGATGTTCTGTTTCTTGATCTCTGGGCTGCTTACACAAATGAGATTAGTTTGTGTTCTGCATAGATAAGTAAGTAGAATTGCCAGGAAAATTCTGGAAACAACTATTAGTGAGGAGGATTAGTCCTAGCTGACACTGTAGTATTGTGGTCCTGGGGCACAGGTAAACAGAAATGTCAGAGAGATAGAAGGATGGAGGGGGGACAGAGGAAGATGTTAAGAGAAAACTTATAGAAAATCAGTTTCAATAATTAAGGGATACTTTTCTACTATGACCTAGACTCCATAAAGGAAAAAAGATTCAACTACATAGAAGTTAAAAGAAAAAGAAAATTTAAAAAACTTCATTAAAAAAATCACACAGATAAACCAGAATGGAAAAGAATATAAAAAAGAAACATATGTATACGTGTAACTGAATCACTTTGCTGTACAATAGACATTAATACAACATTGTAAGTCAACTATACTTCAGTTAAATAAATAAATAAAAATGAAGTATTTGGCCAAAAAAATTATGCAGAGAAAAAAAGTCTAAACACACCAGGAAAAATATGTGTACCTCATAGTCAATAAGGTACACATATCTTGATACACATATCAATATATGTACATGTAAGGTACATGTATATTGATAAGTCATTTAATAGGCATAGACCCCCTAAATATCAACAAGAAATAAGGTCAACCAAAAATGAACAAAAGGAAAGAACAGTTCACAGAAAGGGTAATTCAAATGACTCAAATGCCTGAAACGATGTTCAGTCTCAGTCACAGTAAGGAAAAAATTTTTTAATATATACTCAGGAACTTCCTGGTGGTCCAGTGGCTTAGACTTTGCCTTCCAATGCAGGTGGTATGGGTGCAGTTGTTGGTCAGGCAGCTATGATCCCACATGCCTCATGACCAAAAAACTAAAACATGAAACAGGCAATATTGTAACAGAGTCAATAAAGAATTAAAAATGTGTATGCAAAAATGAATAATTAGAACACGTGAATACACTGAAGGTTTTTCAAGGTTCTTTGCAGGTAGATTCTAAACATGGAAAACATTTAACAACGGGGCAGTCAGTCAAGGGAATAGTAAAATGCTAGAAGAATATTAGTTTCACTTGATTCATATCAATATATGGCAAAACCCACTACAATATTGTAAAGTAATTAGCCTCTAATTAAAATAAATAAATAAATAAAAAGAATATTAGTTTCACTTGAAAAAGCAGACTTAGAATCCATCAAAGGTAGGAAAAATAAAGTTTCCAGTACCAAACTTAATATTAAGGAAAATCAGTATCTGGCATAAAAGGAAGCTGAGGCTTAGATTTTATGTGTTGAATATATCATGATGTGTTAATATTTTTTTAAGATGTTAAATTTCAAATCTTTGAGAGACTGAGGATTTGAGGGTTTTTTTTTAATGGTATTCTTACTGTTCTAGAAAAACCAGTTTGCTCAAGAGCATTATTAGATAAGACAACGCTCCTTGAAATAGATATTCCCTGAAAGGTTTCCCTCATTGAACCCTCAGCTTAATCAAGTGACTCGAGAGAAGATCAGGAAGACTTCAAATAATCCTGTAAGTAGCAAGCACAAACAATGCTTGACATTTTTAGGACATATTTCAGTTTTCACAGAACTTCACACTCACCAGTTCCTTCAGGATAATACAACTAACCCTAGAAGGTAACGATAACACCCAGAAAATCAGGAAGTCCACATGATGACGCGGATGCTGTGGCTTTGGGCCCTGAAAACCTCTTACAGAGATTAGAACTCACATTGAGGCAGGAGAAAGGGGGACAGCAGGAACGGATGGAAACAGGGTAGCTACAGCTGGGATGCACCACCTTTGTGTTTAAAGGAAGACAAGGTCAGCTGGGTTCATTTAAGAGTTCTGAAGAAACTTCCGCAGAAATGTAAAAGGACTGATAGGGGCCTTCCCCGGCAGGCCGATGGCTAAGACTCCACGCTTCCACTGCCGCAGGGCAAGGGGTCCACCCCTAGACAGGGAACTAACGTCCAACATGCTACAAGGCCAAAATCTTTTTTAATTTTTAAAAATAAAAGACGGAAAGAAAGTGGTTACTTCATGAGAGAACCCTGAACCACATAGACCAGGACTGAATTAGTGTATGCCCAAAGCAGTAATTAGGAAAAAAATTCTTGGATTTAGTTTTCCTTCCAAGAATTTCAAAAGAGCTGTTTAATTTTGTTATCATTAATTCTCATGGTATTCATCCTAAAGTGAGTATCTTAGTATTCTAATTTTATGTGTACTTTAAAAAATTGGACAGTTGAAACAAAAGCTTAAGGTCTCTACAAAGATCAGTGGTGTAAATTTGTTGTGTGTCTCGGTCTGTTTTAGGAAGCTTCCACTCCCATACTCCCAAAGGAGATTTGATGTGCAGGAAAACGATTCTTTTCATAGAATGAACATCACAAAAGAATACAGAGTAGATTTGTCCAGATTAGAAAAATCAGCTGATATAAACAGACCCATGAATCTGTGAGCCATGAATCTAAAAATCAGACATTCTGATCAAGAACATGAACTTACTGTATATTTTGTGACATAACTAGCAAGCTGCTGGCACTTAATAAAAACTACACATAGCAAGTATAAACTCATTCTCTGTGGCTTATTCACTGCAATATTAGGAGGATGAGTTGCTCTTTCTTTTTAAAATCATCTTTGTCCTCAGCATCCTCTGTTTAGTATTTCTAGCAGTTTGTTAAGAATTAGTCATTATATTTGAAAAGAGTCCAGCAAATTACAAATAAAAGAAACTAATTCTGATAGGACAAAATGTACTCAAATGGCAACTCGGTAGAATGGCGGCCTTTCTATCTCAGGTCCAAGGTCGTGAGTTTTGTAGCCTTCCTTTAGAAGGGATATCGTCAAGAATTTAAAAAGGCCTTGACTTTCCGAAACCACTCAGATTTTAACATTGTTGTATTATTCAGTGAAGTAGTTCATTGTGCATCTGAGTAGCTTTGATTGGAATTTGTAACTGTAAGCGTAGACAGGCAAGGCGCCAGTCCTGTCCAGTGATTAAAGTTACAGAAATTCTAAAAATCACGATGACTCGGTCTAAAGCTGAAAGCCAACTGAAACTTTGAGAATAAACAGCAACCTGACACACAGACTCAATTCAAAGCATCAACATTTAGAAAACATGACAGTAAGCATTAACTTATTATTTCTGATCCATCATCATCAATGTTATTATTATTCATTTAACCCTGCATCTTTAAACTTATGAAAAGGAAGCCAGAAGGCTAGATTCAGGAAAGGCTCATTTACAGTCTCAACATACAGAATTGTTAAACAACAAGGGAACTATATTTAATATCCTGTGATAAACCATAATAAAAAGAATGTATATATATATGTATGTGTGTGTATGTGTATATATATATGTATATAATACATGTATAACTGAATCACTTTGCTGTACAGCAGAAATTAACACAATTGTAAATTAACTATATTTCAATTTTTTAAAAAGTAGCCTTGAGGTGAGGTGAAGTCGCTCAGTCGTGTCCGACTCTTTGCGATCCATCCATGGGATTCTCCAGGCAAGAATACTGGAGTGGGTTGCCATTTCCTTTTCCAGGGGATCTTCCCGACCCAGGGATCGAACCCGGGTCTCCAGCATTGGAGGCAGATGCTTTAACCTCTGAGCCACCAGGGAAGCCCAAGAAGTAGCCTTAGGAAAAGAAAACCACTGAGGTCATGAGTTGGGCCTTTTCCACAATGGGGAAGTCCAAGCACAGTGTAAACTCCTTTGTGGTATCTGCTCACTTAATCTTTCTCCAGATAATGCCCCATTCCTTTCTGTCCTTCAAGTCTCAGCTCAAATCTCCCCTTCTCAATGAGGCCACCTTGTCCACACTGTTGACCACCACAAAATGCCCCAGCTCCCTGCACCTTCCCCCACCACCCCCAATTTCTGAGCTATCTTTTCTTGCTTTTCTTTTTATTTTTATATAATAAATTTATCAAATTCTAATATACAGGGTAATTTGCTTACTTATTCTATTTTCTATCTACGCTTTTAAAATATAAACTCCATGAGGGCTTCCCTGCAGATTCACTGGCTAAGACCCTGCTTTGCCAAGGCAGGGGGCCCAGGTTCTACCCCTGGTTAGAGAACTAGATCCCACCCTCCTCAACGAAGAGTTTGCATGCCGAAACTAAGATCTGGTGCAACCAAATAAACTTACTATGGGCTCCATGACAAAAAAGAACTTTCTTTGTGTCTTTCACCTAGACTGCTGCTTGATGCTCAAAAAAAAAAAAAAAGATGTTGAATGATGAACCTAGTTGTTCTGTATATTCTGTCCTATCAGTATTACATCTCTATTATTTGACTTTATTGTGGCATGGTTCATGATGAATGATAGCAAGAATACTGGTAGCAACACAGTAAAAGTTGATAATAAATTATAATAGTAATAAAAATTAGTTGCACATATGTATAATTTGGCCGACTCAAAAAACATTATATTTTGTGATGTTATATGCTCCAAAGCCTTGGAAATTACCATGCTAACTTTTGATTCTAACCACCTTGTGAATATTTTTGAATTTTTCTTAGCAGATGACATTGATCTTCGGCATAGAAAAATATACCAAATGGGAGCCAAAAAAAGGATAAATATGTTTTCTGTTGAATTTTCTATTCTGATGTCTCCTTTGTGAATAGTAATTAATACTAAAATAATAAGAGCTAACATTTATTAGCACTAGTTAAGTGTTATATTTCAATATACTAGTTAAATGAATCTTCAAAACACCACCATGGGGCGGATGCTATCGTTCTATAATTTTTCATAGACAATGGAAGAACATTCGATCATGTAATAAGTAATGACAAAGTCAAGACTGGAACCCAGGACTGTTGACAGACTCTTGCTGTAGTACCAAAGTATACCACATTGGTAAAACATTTCACACACACATCATTTTCCAAATGTTCAGTTCAGTTCAGTCGCTCAGCCGTGTCCGACTCTTTGTGACCCCATGAACCATAGCACACCAGGCCTCCCTGTCCATCACCAACTCCCGGAGTCCACCCGAACCCATGTGCATTGTGTCAGTGATGCCATCCAGCCATCTCATCCTCTGTCATCCCCTTCTCCTCCTGCCCTCAATCTTTCCCAGCATCAGGGTCTTTTCAAATGAGTCAGCTCTTCGCATCAGGTGGCCAAAGTATTGGAGTTTCAGCTTCAGCATCACTCCTTCCAATGAACACCCACGACTGATCTCCTTTACTAGGGAATGGTTGGATCTCCTTGCAGTCCAAGGGACTCTTAAGAGTCTTCTCCAACACCACAGTTCAAAAGCATCAATTCTTCGGCGCTTAGCTTTCTTTATAGTCCAACTCTCACATCCATATATGGCTACTGGAAAAACCATAGCCTTGACTAGATGGGCCTTTGTTGACAAAGTAATGTCTCTGCTTTTGAATATGCTATCTAGGTTGGTCATAACTTTCCTTCCAAGAAGTAAGTGTCTTTTAATCTCATGGCTGCAATCACCATCTGCAGTGATTTTGGAGCCCAGAAATCCAAAGTAATAATTTCCAAGTGTAATCCAAGGTAAATAATAAATGACAGCTAGCATTTCCAAAGTTCCAAGCCATCAATCAAAATGCTTTTTGTCTTAAAATGTTTGAGCAATTCTATCAAACTGTTAAACTTTCTAATATTCTGTTTTATGTCTAGAAGAAGAAGATCCAATAAAAGTAACTAAAACTTCTAAGAAACATTTTTTTAATCCGAAAGATTGTTTCATGTCTTAAACAATTTACACAGTTTTGAGGGAATATTTTTCCTCATCCCTCTTTCTCATCTCTCCAGGGTTTCTCAGCTCTCCTTACATCCAGACAACTCAGCTCATTTTTTAAGCCCGTTCTAACCTGACTTCCTTTCTCAACTTTTCTCCAGAAAATATCCTTTCCTGTCAGTGAGTCATCTCAGTGGCCCACGGACACCAGAATCCTTATTCTTTCTTCCTTATGTTTTCTTCATCCTCTTACAATCCTGTCTTTCCCGTCCACTTGTTTACTCCACCAACCCTAAAAGTTCTCTTATCTGTTACACTATCTCTCCATGAGGGCTTCCCTGGAGGCTCAGGTGATAAAGAATCCACCAGCAATGTGGGAGATCTGGGATACATTCCTGAGTTGGGAAGATCCCCTAGAGAAGGGAAAGGCTACCCACTCCAATATTTTGGCCTGGAGAATTCTATGGACTGTATAGTCTATGTGGTCGCAAAGAGTTGGACACAACTGAGTGATTTTCACTTCACTTCATCTCTCCATGAAGGTGACCAGGCATCCTGGGATTTCAGCCTGACTGGCTTCCCAGGTGGCTCCTGGCAAGGCAGGAGACCTGGGAGATGAGGGTTTGATCCCTGGGTTGGGAAGATCTCCTAGAGGAAGGCATGGCAACCCACTCCAGTATTCTTGCCTTGAAAATCCCATGGACAGAGGAGCCTGGCTGGTATAGTCCACAGGGTTGCAAAGAGCCGGACATGACTGAAGCGACTCAACACACAGGCAGTACCTTTCTAGTCTCATCTGCCTAGATGAGGCAGGAAACTCTCAGCCTCTAACAGTTTCCTGAGCCCACTGTTTATTTGTACTCACACACCATTTTTCTATGAATCCTAGACATACTTAAATGGCATTCAGCAAAGCATGTCCCAGTGACCCCAAGCATAATAGATTGCTCCTTCGACCTGAGCCCAGGACACTTGGCTTATTCTTCTGTCCTGGCACTTATTCATTCTCTCTTATTCTCTAAGACTGAGGCTTTGTAACCTCCAATCCTTAGCCTAGTCTCTTACAGAGTAAGCGCTCCCTAAGTATAATTAAATTAGATGTAGTCACACCTGGAGGGTTTTGTCCACCATCTCCGTCAACATAGAGCAGAGACCCACGGGTCTGTTCTGTGGATAATCATGGTAGAAACTGGAAATACGGGTAGCATGGAGGACTAACGGGGTGGAGCGGGGAGGCCCTGACACAGAGCTGGCGTTGCTTTCCCTTCCGCCGCAGAGGAAGAGAGGCTGACTGCATCTCAGCGGTGGTCCGTTTCAGGAGGACTAATTATGGTGTTCCCTTCCACAGACCTCATCACGGGTAAATCCTCAAAGATGCAAGCTTTTCTAAATTAATGAATGAAAAAATTTTAGAGAAGAAAGTACGTTTACACAAGAAAACCCCAAAGTTCCTATCTCTAGACCTAAAACGGTCCTTGCCCCCAAACATAAAAGCTTCCCTTTCTGACGCTGTTGGAAGGCGATCGATCATTCGCTACGCGGAGTAAATGGAAGCGTGTGAAGGCCCTGCTTCGTAAACGAGCAGCCAGCACATCGTCGAGGACCAAGCTTTCTGTGCACAGATTCTCTTGCTTTATTCGCCTTCCCTGGGCAATATGTAAGTTTACCGGCTCTAGCACCCAGTGGTTGCCAACGCCTCCTACACCCGAACCTGTGGGTTCACAGGTCCTCTCCCGTTGGAGTCCACAGTGCAGACGAAGGCAGGATTATCTGTCACCAAGGACGCGCGGCCGGGTCTTGCACACCGGTTCTCGTCGCCCCGTCAGTTCCGGGCTGCATGCCCAGGGAGCCGGTCTGCAGCCTCGCTCCATTTGTTCGACCTGTCCCAGGACTCTCAGTCCAATCTCTGTTCAGCTTAAGGCACCAGATCGTCTTCATCTGCTGCCACCGCGTTCCAGACAACAGTGGAGAACAGTATAGAGTTTCCGAGCCTAACCTTGGGCTTCATTTAAATTCTCCCGAAAACCTCTCGCAGCCCGGGGCTGGCTCCGCCTCCCCGGACTCAAGGGTAAGGCGCACCCAAAGAGGTGGAGCGCGAGCCTCGGGGGCGGTGGGACCCAAGTGGGTGGGGCCGGCGCAGGTGTGGTGGGGCCGGCCCTGGAGGTAGGGCGGCCCCTGGATGCGCGGCAGGCCCAGGTGGGAGGGGGACAGGCCTGGAGGGGGCGGGCCCAGGAGAAGGCGGACACGGGGCGGAGCAGGCCCTGGAGGAGGTGCAGGCCCTGGGGGCGGGGCGGACACAGGGTGAGGGGCGGGTCCCCTGAGGTGGGGCGGGCCCTGGATGTAGGGTGGCCCCTGAACGNCAAAGCCTCGGGGCATTTTGTGCAGAGGAGGGGCATGATCGAATGCCTGTGTTTATAAGATTACTCTGAAGAGTGGACTAGGAATTGGCCTGAGTGAAGACTGGGGAAATTGTCCAGGCCAGACAAAGCACTGGTTTGGCTGAGCAATGAAAGTGGTTTTCAGGGAAGTTACCAGGAAGGAGTGAAAAGAGAATAGTACAATATGTGAATTGCTGCTGTCTCTTATACACATCTCCGGTGGGGGGCGGGACAGGCCCCGAGGGGGCGGGCCCAGGCGACGGCAGCTCCTGGCGGCGGGGTGGGCCCTGGTCGGAGGGGGAAACAGGCCCGGAGGGGGCGGGCCCAAATGGCCACGGACCGGGAGGGCCGGGCAGGCCCTGAGTACTGTGGAGGCTTTGGGGGCGGGACGGACCCGGGTAGGGAGGGCCGGGCCGGGAGGGGGTGGGCTCAGGCGGCTGCTAGGCCGAACGTGCTGCAGGCCGGCCGCAGGCCCAGCGCACCACCATGGAGAGGCAGGGCCGGCGGCCGCGGGGACCGGCGCAGCAGCAGAGACAGCAGAGGAGGAATGGAGGCTGAAGACGGGGCCTCCGGGTAGTGGGCCAGTGAACCCTCGCCGTCCTTGAGCCCAGAGTCCCGCTCCCTGCCTTTCTGGGCGCAGGCGGGGACCCCGCTGGACGATGCGCGCCCCCGGCCGCCCGGGAGGCTGAGCCCGCCGCCCGGTCTCGCCCTTCGCCACCACCCACCATGGCCTTGCCGGGCGCCGAGGGCGCGCCTGACCGGCCGGGATCCCCGGCCCGGGGCGCCCCCAGCGGCTCCGCGTCGTCTTCGTCCGCCTCCTCCGGCGGCTCGGCCTCGGCAGGAGCCGGGCTGTGGGCCGCGCTCTACGACTACGAGGCGCGCGGCGAGGACGAGCTGAGCCTGCGCCGCGGCCAGCTGGTGGAGGTGCTGTCCCAGGACGCCGCCGTGTCGGGCGACGAGGGCTGGTGGGCCGGCCAGGTGCAGCGACGCCTCGGTATCTTCCCCGCCAACTACGTGGCGCCGTGCCGCCCGGCCGCCCACCCCGCGCCGCAGCCCGCCAGACCGCCGCCGCCGCGGCCCGGCTCGCCCGTGCACGTCGACTTCGAGCGGCTGGAACTAAAGGAGCTCATCGGCGCCGGCGGTTTCGGGCAGGTGTACCGCGCCACCTGGCAGGGCCAGGAGGTGGCGGTGAAGGCGGCGCGCTGCGACCCGGAGCAGGACGCGGCGGCGGCGGCCGAGAGCGTTCGGCGGGAGGCCCGGCTCTTCTCCATGCTGCGGCACCCCAACATCATCGAGCTGCGCGGTGTGTGCCTGCGGCAGCCGCACCTCTGCCTGGTGCTCGAGTTTGCCCGCGGCGGAGCGCTCAACCGCGCGCTGGCCGCCGCCAATGCGACCCCGGACCCCCGCGCGCCCTCCCCGCGCCGCGCGCGCCGCATCCCTCCGCACGTGCTGGTCAACTGGGCCGTGCAGATCGCGCGGGGCATGCTCTACCTGCACGAGGAGGCGGTGGTGCCCATCCTTCACCGGGACCTCAAGTCCAGCAACAGTGAGTGGGGACAGTGGGGCGGCGGGATGGGGGAGAGGAAAACTCACCTGCGCCCGTCGCAGTCCGCCTGTATAGGCTAGTCGACCCCGGACTCCCAAAAAACCTCCTGCGCAGACTTTCCAGGGCTCAGAGGTCCATTTGCACCCTGGTTACTTGCTTTGGAGCAGGTGACACACCTTGCTTTGTTGTTTTTAGGTGCCTTTTTTTTTTTTTTTTTTTTTTAATTATTTACTTATCTGTTTGGCTGTGCTATGTCTTAGTTGCAGCAGGTAGAATCTTTCGCTGTGGCATGCAGACTCTTAATTGCGGCATGCAGGATCTAATTCCCTGACTAGGGATCGAACCCGGGCCCAAGTATTGGGAGTGCAGAGTCTTAGCTACTGGACCACCAGGGACGTCGTAACTTGTTCATTTTTTAATTCATCTGTTCAACAACTATTAAGCACCTACTATGTGCCAGACAGCATTCTAGTTTCTGGGGATATGGCAATTAACAAAACAGATTAAAAACCCCTCCTTCCTGGAGCTCATTCTGGTTGGTGAAGATAGCAAAAGAAAAAAAGAGGTAAAAGTGGGTATATACATCAGTAGGGGGCTTCCCAGGTGGCACTAGTGGTAAAGAACCTGCCTGCCAATGCAGGTAGATTCAAGACAAGGGGTCCCTGGGTTGGGAAGATCCCCCGGAGGAAGGCATGTGCTTCGTGTCCTTTGACGTCTCCAAAGTGTTTTCATTCAGATGTCTCTGCCCGTGAAGTATGATTTCATTATTGGTTCAGTGGCTTGCGTGTTAGGGAATTGTCTCCAGACCAGAAACACCATTTTTGTGCCATCATGCACATTTGGATTGATTTAAGAGCAAGTTCAGTGTCTTTGTGCAGGTACTTGAAATCCAGAAAACCTGGCCTGTATCGTTCACTCTGTTTATAAATCAAAGTGCGTTTTACAGATGTCCATTAAGAACCGACAAAGGAACTCAGCCCCAATCCTATTAAATTTCATCATATAAAAGAGCTACTAGAATTAGCTTCGGTATTGAAGATCTCCTCACAGTCTTAGAATGAGGGGAAATCTCATGAAAGGTGAAAGGATGCAGCCAGAACTGGCATTGGCCTACCGCAGCTGCATGTGTTTCAACCTTGTAAAACCTGCTAGGACAGGAGCTGAGGCAAATGGAAACATTGCCCTTCTCCTGCACTGCAAGACAGGAGAGTGACAGGAAGAAAGGATACGTTTGTTGTATGTTTATGTAGACTTGTTCTCCTATTCAAAATCCTGCAGCAATGTACCTGAAAATGACTAATGTAGCATTTCGGAACTGTAAATATGAGTGTTGGTAACTACAAATAAACATTGGATTTTTTTCTTTTTTTTTTTTTTAATCTCATGACTTCTGTTGACCCCCACGTCTTACAATTTAGATTGCAGCTGCTTGAGTGACAGGAACAAATTCTAACAAAATATGGGCTAGAAAAGTGGCAGGGGTGGTGTGCGCGCTCAGAGGCCTGACAGAGGCCACATAAGGCCATTTACTTACTTTTGGACTGTGTTGCAGTAAAGACATAGCACAATTTCAGATGTACTAATTTTTGTAACTGCTTAACACCTGACACAGTTTTTGTTACCAATTCGAGCTTACTGCCTAAACTATGGTTTTACTGAAAGAAATGTTTAACCTGCTGCCAAAGAACATGACCTGTATGTCCCAGAAGCCCTACCCCTAATGGAGCCCACAAGCCTTTGTCTGCTGAGAGTTTTCTGCAGAACCAGGTATTTTAAGGATGGCAGCAGCATCCTGCTCATTCTAGCTCTTGTAAGTTGCTGTAGTTCTGTGATAGACATGGAACCTGGCATCCTACAAACTTACTCTGTTGCAGTATGTCAAATCGCCAGCACCAGCAAACAGTTTGGGTTGGACTGATCCTTAGACCCAGAAATTAAAGGGTCTGTAACTCTTACTTTTGCATTATGCTTGGGCTGTTCGGTTGGGTTTTAATAACGCGTAAGGTCCATACGACCTGTTCACAAAGGCAGAGCGTGTCTGCCAGCGGTGGTAAAAGCGCAGAAGGGCAGGTTAACCCGTGTTCCAGTGTATAAATTAAAACATTTAAAGTGCTAATCTATTAAATAGTGAAAAGAAATAGCATGACTTTGGAATAATAACATGGTGAAAAAGTTTTTATTGACACCAGAAAAACTTGTACCGTGGAACAAGTAGCTTACTGTGTCTCGGGGAGATATTATGTAATCTGAAGGTGATTATAGGCTGCAATTTAGTTTTTGAAAGACTTTTCACCCTCAGAGTAAGTTGCCAAACTTCCTGGAGCATTTTAATTTCTGTAATTGTTAGGCAGAGTGGAATTATCGCACTTTTAAAACAACTTAATTGGCTAGGTCACTCGCCTAGCCAAATATTTGTTACGATATGACCACTTTTACAGTTTTTATTTTCTATGACATAAACATTTTGAATAGGGCCTAAAAGGTGCAGAGCAGGGTCTTGCACATTGTCTTATCCTGGCTCTGGTATTATTTATTCAATGAATTAATGCAGGTCCCTTGGAACCCTCTTGTGATATATGAAGCCATAACTCCTTGTTGAGACTTCTTTCAGTACAGCAGAGACTCTATCACAGTATGTTTTGTTTGACTCTATTGGCTATTTGCTAACGGTGGTAGTGAGTTAATGATAATGTAAACAAGGTTTTAAAAAATCAATATTGAAATTTAGTTTTACTCTTTAGTCTGCTCTTGTCACAAAGAGCCAGAATACAACTCCTTGGACCCGAGCTAGTAGAAATTATTGTCTTAAAACAAATGTTTAAGTTTATCAAACTAAGATATGGCTCTTGATGTATTTTCTTTCTTTTCTCATCAGTCTTTTTTTTTTTTTTTAAGTCCTGTCATATCATTCTGAGACAGTGTTTGTTGAAATAAAAACCAATCTTGTGATGTACAAACAATTTTGTCCCTTTTTCAAGAGACAACAAAAGATTGAAAGTTGAGCCAAATGAGCAAGTTTTAAGCATCATTTATGTTATTGAAATATGCTAGGCCTTGTCACTCCCAGATGCAAAGTAAATAGAAAATGCTTTGCTAAATCTGTGTACCACAACTAGAGAGCAATACAAGGCAACCTTGGGTTACTGTGAAAAGGACCAGTTTTATATGCACTCAGAAAAGAGAAAAATCTTTGTGAGCTGGAACTCATTTATTCAACAGAGTTTGAGGGCCCACCCTCTACCAGGGACTTCTAGCCCCCAGGATATAGTGCGAAAGCAGATAGTAAACAGTGTTCCCCCAGCACAGAACTTAAGTCTCATAGGGAAGATAAATGGCAGTCATGCAAATATCAGTAAGTTCTGTCAAGAAAAGAAAGCATGATGAGGGATGGAGAGTGAGGATGCTGATCAGACGGGGTGGTCAAGGGCAGCCACTCCGAGGAAGTGACACGGAGACCTGAAGGAGGAGGAATGAGTCAAGCAAAGGTCCAGGCAAAGGGCAAATGACGCAGAAATGAGACTGGATTGTTGGATGACTGGGAAGAAGGCAGGCCGGAGGGCTGGAGCGGAGAGTAGAAGAGAGGTGTGGGCTGGGGGTGGTTTGCAGGCCCCTGGTCCACGTGGGGTTTCCCTTTGAGCACCATCCATCAGTCCAAAGCCTCGGGGCATTTTGTGCAGAGGAGGGGCATGATCGAATGCCTGTGTTTATAAGATTACTCTGAAGAGTGGACTAGGAATTGGTCTGAGTGAAGACTGGGGAAATTGTCCAGGCCAGACAAAGCACTGGTTTGGCTGAGCAATGAAAGTGGTTTTCAGGGAAGTTACCAGGAAGGAGTGAAAAGAGAATAGTACAATATGTGAATTGCTGAGGAGGCTTTGAATGATTAGAATTTAGTCTTAAGTGTTTTGTTTGTTCTGACATAGTTCAGGATAGAAAGAAGATTGCCTGGCATAATTTATGGTTCCTTTTTTGCTAATGTTGCTTACTGTGTTCTACCTTTTTTTTTTTTTTTTAACAGAAAATAAACGTTGCATGAGAAACTGAGCCACAGACCTTGTAGCTGCTTATTTGTGTACTTTTCCTTTCAATGATTAGGTATCTTTTATCCTGATTTTTTTTTTTTTTCCTCCTGGAAATGATTATTGTATATTATTATCTACAAGGACGTCTGCAGTCTATAAATAGACATAGTTATATTTATTATGAAATGCAATTTAGAGCTCTTACTAAAACTACAAAAGGAGTCTAAATTTTTTTTTTTTTTGCTTTTCTCATTAGTGCAGTGTAAATAAAGGAGCTATTTGAGAAAATTATAGCCAGCGTGATCTCCAAATAAGGTGCTTAAAAAGCTCATAAGAGTGGTTTGGAGGAGCTATTAATTATGCTATTATCAGTTGAGAGACATGCGTCTTCTCCCTTCTCTCGTCTATTCTTTTACTCCAGACATGCAGCTTCATGCCATGGCCTCTTCCTATTCTGGGGGTTCAGGGAGATCAGTTCAGAGAGCCCAGTGGTGACAGAGAGCTGTCTGCTTCTGAAACAAAATTGACTAAAGATATATCTTTGAAAGAATGGCAATCAAAATGGGTCTTGATTTTGATCAGGTCTGTCTTCCCCTTCCATTTTTATGCTTGCTTGTTGGAAAATAAATAGTCCACTTCTGATTTTTTTTTAACAGTCGTGAGTAATTTAGTGCTGATGATCATTTTATAGGTTTCCCTGGTGGCTCAGATGGTAAAGAATCCGCCTGCAATGTGGGAGACCTGGGTTTGATCTCTGGGTTGGGAAGATCTCATGGAGGAGGGCCTGGCAACCTACTCCAATATTCTGGCCTGGAGAATTCCATGGACTGTATAGTCCATGGGGTCACAAAGAGTCAGACATGACTGAGTGACTTTAACTTTTCACATTATGCTCATTTTATAATGTACATCTCAGATCGTTTTGTAGTCATTGTCAAGTGTATCAAAGTGTGGGAAAGGAAAGCCGAGATAGGAGATCTCCTCCATCATTTCAGAAGACTGTCTGTAAATCCTGCTTTCCCACACTGGCATGTGAGGGTTGGATTGTTCTAGAACCTTGCAGTACCAAAAGGAGCCTTGGCTTTGAGGTCAGACTTGGGTTTGAATATTGGTGTTGTCATCTATGAGCTGTGTGACCTTGGGCAAGTTATATGACCTCACTGAGCCTGAAAGCCTTGATTTCTGATACTGTCTACTGAATTCCTCTCTTGGAGATGGACAGGAACCTGTAGGGGGAAAATCTAGTTGTTTTTTTTTAAACCCTTTGTAGGCAATTGGGTACATTCTGCATGAAAGCAGATGGCTTTTTTAGTGAACTGTTAGGAGTCAGGTGTGCTAGAATGAAAAGTAGACAGTGGCTTTTGTTGAGAAGGAGACTGGTGTTTAGCTTGTGGCCAGACGTTAGCATGGCCTTGAATGCCTCGCCAGGAGTTGTGGACTGTCTGACGGCAAAAGCAAGCCATGGACAGTTTGGAGGAGGAAAGTGCTCTGATCTGTGAGACAAATATCTACAAAGAAAAGTGTATAAGCTTAGAGTAACTTACTTTATGACTATATCTACCAAGACCCACTATTGGGTCAGGAATGGGTCAGGAGTGGGTCAGGAATGAAAAATAAAATGCTTAGACATCAGTTTGGCATAAATTTGTTTATCACCTATGACCAGAACCTAATTTTTATAATCACTATTTATTTAGTGAGCTAATATAGGGCACTTTCTCCCTCTACTCACCAGAGTTGGAAAATAATGACCAGATTTACTATGTCAGGCTGATGATTTTAACTTGGAATTTCAGTGTGGCTTCCCAATCTCTCTGTGGTACTTGAGCAGCTCCCCCAAGGAAGAAATACCTTGATGAAGGAATTTTAGGGGGCAGAAGAAGGGTTCCTGGGGAGGCTGGGAGAACTGTGATGGCTTTATTTTGGACCCTAGAACTTATATTTGTACAACTGACCCCAAAGCAGCAAGAATTTAGTTAGCTCTGACTCCACTTCTCACAGCCAGTGGGCTCATGGGCTCAAACTTTCTGAATAGGGTCGTGTGAGGATCACTGAAACAGTGCACACCTGGAGTCAGCACCCTTTCCCCTGTAGGTCCAGATAGTAAATATATTTGGCTCTGCAGGCCGTATAGTTCCTGTTGCAGCTATTCAGCTTCCGGTTTGGCCCATAGGATGTAGTTCCCTGACTTCTGTATATGTCAAAGTACTTAATAAACTGTACGATGCAATCTAAATATAAGCTGGTGACTATACTGTTTAGAAACACTTTGAGTGCTTTAAATAGTTCCTAACTTGCTCATGTGTGAACTCATTGATACCCAAAAGCTTTCCACAATTCTTTATAACCCAAGGACATTATTATTTCTGCAGAATATAGCGCCATGTTATCATACGTTTATTCATTTTAGTTGGGGGTCAGAGTCTTCATCCTTTAATTGGCTCCGTTGATCCAGGCCAGCCAGCTGTACAAGGAAACAGTCTCGCGCTTTGTTCCGTAGGAATGCTGCCATCTGCACACTTTGGCCAGTCTGCTTGTAACTTGGCTTGATAAGTTGAGGGTCAGGGAGAAGGCATGAAGTATTCAATTGCTGCTTTAACTGTTTCACTACGGAGTTCATTGGACTTTCCTGGTGGTTCAGACGGTAAAGAATCTACCTGCAATTCAGGAGACCTGGGTTTGATCCCAGGGTTGGGAAGATCCTCTGAAGGAGGGCTTGGCAACCCACTCCAGTATTCTTGCCTGGAGAATCCCTGTGGACAGAGGAGCCTGGTGGGCTACAGTCCATGGGGTCACAAAGAGTTGGACACAACAGCAACTAAGCACAGCAGCAGAATTCATTCCTGGGACGTTTTTTATGCTTTTTGAAAAAGCAAATCATATGCCATTTGGGGAGAGTGTCTTGACTACATATAGGAGATTTGAGTTATTATTGGCTTAATTGACTTTCAAGAGTTACTTTTTTTCAGGTTGTCTGCAAATATTGACTCAAATAATATCAATTATATTACTTTCTGTTTACTGACATATTAATGTAGAATATTGCGGCAGATTTCTCCCTCTTGAGTTTGCTTTGTTCCGTACCTCGATAAAATATGGAAAATGTTCCGCCGATAGAAAGAGTGATGTGTGTGTTTCACACACAATGAAATGTAAGAAGTTTTCTCATTGAAACTGAATATTGTGTGTGTCTGCGGTGTTAAGGGCCATATGAAGTTATGATTTAGCTGATCATGCGCCCAGAACTTGCAGAGGTCTCTCTCCTTGTATATAGTGGGCTGACTCACTCATCACACCACAGTCATTTAGTGACTGTGCACTGCATGCCAGGGTTGCTTCAGGCTCTGGGTAGTCAGTGGTGAGCAAAGTAGAGAACAAGTTCTTCCCCTCATGGAATTTACATGCCAGTGGGCAGTGTGGACATTAGAGGGTAAATGGTGAAAGATGCAGTATGGTGGAGGGTGCTAATTGCTTAGTGCATGAGCGCCAAGTGACTTCAGTCTTTGCAACCCTATGGACTCTAGCCCTCCAGGTTCCTCTGTCCATGAGATTCTCCAGGCAAGAATACCGGAGTGGGTGGCCATGCCCTCCTCCAGGGGATCTTCCCGACCCAGGGATCGAACCCACATTTCTTAGTCTCCTGCATTGGCAGATGGGTTCTTTACCATTAACGCCACCTGAGAAGCCCAATTGCTTAGTAGAAAAACTAAAAGTTGAAAAGGAAGGTTAAAATCTTAGAATGAGCAGTTCAAGATTAGCGTGTGGTTAAGAAAGGCCTTCCAGAAAAGGAAGCAAAACCTGAAGAAGTGGGAAAGCGGATCACCTGGAGAAACAAACTGGTTGAAGAACAGAAATCACTCCCCAGAGCAGGAGCCTGCTCTGACAGGAGAGGCCTGGAAGGGAATCATGGGGCACCCGGGAAAGAGGGGGTGGCCCCTGGAAAGTTTCTGAACCAAGGCCTGGCTCTGAGTGACACTGCAGCAGGTCACACAGTCTGCAGTTTTGAGAACACATGAGGAACTAGGGTGGCAGTGATCACTTGGGAGTCAGCAACATGTCCATGGCATGAAAAGTCCTGAGAGTGGCTGACATCATCTGGGGACTGAGTGCTGATAGGAAAGACCAGAGGTCCGAGGGCTGAGCCCTGGGGGTCACCAGGGATTAGAGGCCCTGCAAAGAGGGAGAAACCAGAAAAGGAGCAGCTGGTAAAGGAATGAAAGTGAGAGTGTTGTGATACTTGGGGGCCAGAGAAGAACGGGGTTCAGGGGAGAACGATCAACTGCGTCAGTTGCAGCTGATGGGTCAATATCCAAATAACTACTTTGCTATCGTTGTTTCTCAAGCAGTCTGTGCTGTTTTAGGAGGAAAGGTGCATTGGTTTTCCATACTCAGCAGCTGGCTTAACATGAAAAGGTTCATCTTCGTGCTCCTCTTCCCCTTATAGTAGTCACTCATTTAGCAATGTCTATTGAGTGTATAAAAACGGTAGTTGCTGTGCAGTAGAAATAAATGAATACAGTGAGTTAGGTGCACATTCTATCCTCCAGGTGCTTATAATTTAATTAGAGATGAGACCAACAAATGAGATAAAACAGTGTTTAAGCGTAAGGGGAGTGGCACAGCTTAAGTGCCTTAGAAATGCAGAGACCATCTAGAGAAGTCCTGAGGGAAGGCACCCAGGGGGACATGGTATTTACAGGCTCGTATATTATGGGAGCAGGCAGAGAGTGGCAAAGCTGTTCGTTTTTGGTTTTTTGGTTTTTTACTAGAAGGGGAAATTGAAATTCCAAAAGCCGGTGGACCTGAAGGCCATCTCACAGTAGGTCTTGCAGCGAGAATCCAGGGCTGGAGCTGGGCTGCCTCCATGGGAAGTGGAGGCCGGGTGTGGTTTTTATGGAGGGTGCAAGGGGGAGGCGGTCCACACAGCTGGCACCAGGAGCAAGAAGACGCTAATGTAATGTCATGTTTTTTAGAAGTGGCCTTTAATGTACAGAAATTTTAGGGTGTAGGATTCCTTTTGGAAAGTCCAGGAAGAGCTGAAAAGACATGGAGATGAGATTGAGAAGGGACTTGAAGACCAAGATGGAGGCCTCCAGAGACTGGTGAGTGAATCAGTGCTACAGGTGTGGGGACAGATGGAAGAAACATGAGAAAGTTATCATTTTTTCCCTGGAAATGAATGGCTGATTGTTTCCAGAATTGAAATTCACAGAGTAACATTATTGTCTCAGGCTGAGAGATGGTGTTTTGCTAATATATTCTTTCACATTGGTGCTTTCCTCAATTGATTTCTTTCTAACAGACTTTTTTATATATATAACATAGTCCTAGTTAAAGGTTAATTGAAATGAACCTATTTGACTCAAATGGAATTTGGACTGGCACTCCCATAAATGGGGAGGAAATAGAATGGATACATTGTAATTGCTTTAAGAAATATATACATTATATACTATAATTTGGAAAATACCAAAGTGAAACTTCAAAGGAGCTGGAAAAAATCAAGTGCCTCATGGTTGAATAAGTAGACAAAACACAGGTTGTAAAGGCTGATTGTTCAAGAATGGGGCTAACAGGGGTCAAAAATCTTTACTGAAGTCGCACAAAAAGGGGCTCAAACATTCGTCGCTGGGTTGCTAGCGAGAATTGACTACTTTCTGTGGCCCAGAAGTTGATGTGCCCGCTTCATGCATGGTTGTTCCTTGGGGTCCTCTTCCTGGTAGTGGGCAGGACGCAGAAGCTCCGCCAGCCTGTCCTCTGCTGAAACCTGGCCAGGTGCCCGGTCACGTTACCTGTCGGGACACTGGCTATTTTTGGTTTCGGTCATTTTGCCCAAAAGATAAGGAATTTGAAGAATTCTGCTGAACACCTCTGAAATAGAATCCAGAACAATGGGCCTTTCATGGAACTCTAAACGTTTGACATTCAGAGTGTTATTTTAACTTGTTTTCTGTTAGTTCGAAGCTTCTGTGGAAAGCTTGGACTCCAGGTGGGGGCAGGTGTTTCAAAGCTGCCAGTGCAGTGGCCGCTAATAGTGCGTTCTGCCGCGGCATTGCTTTAGAAATGCACTCCCCTTTAAATGCTGAGTGTTTACTTCTCACTGGTAGTTCTGCCTTTTTGTAGAGTTGTCTTTCTGAGGTTTTTTGCTTCCCAAGGGCTGCCAGGGATTACCTGGGGCCTGAGGATGTGGGTTGGTTATAAGGCCCATTTTAATCAAGGCTTCCTCATGCCTTCCCGTTTGGATGTTTTTCAGAAGGAAGAGAGAAAATACGTGAAAGTGTCTTGGAAAACACAGTTATATAGAACTGCGAGCCAACTTGACCATTAATGTAGAGTCTTGATTGGTGTAAGAATATCATCATTTAAAAGTGAAATCAGTGTGTATTGTGAGGGGAGAAACATCATACAGCTGATGAAGTAGCTGTGTGTGTGTGTGTCGGTCACTCAGTCGTGTCCGACTCTTTGCAACCCCACGGACTATAGCCCACCAGGTTTCTCTGTGCATGGAATTCTCCAGGCAAGAATACTGGAGTGGATTGCCATCGCCTTCTCCAGAGGAACTGCCCAACCCAGGGATCAAACCCCGGTCTCCTTCATCCCAGGCAGATTCTTTACCATTTGAGCCACAGGGAAGTCCCTGTAGCTAATTATCTATTTTTTGTTTCTGTGGTTCAAGTATACAGGGTTTTAAAGGATCAGATATTGATGTTTTTCTTGATATTTATGAGGAATCAGCCCTGAGAAATAAATATACCTTAAGCTGACACAGAAGAAAGGAAAATTCAAAAATTAACAAAGTGAAATTTCTGATTATTCTACCAGTTATACTAATAACTGGTAGCGTTATTAGTAACAAGGAAGACTGGCAAGAATTGTCTGTTTCTGTGGCCCAGAATTTGGTGTGCCCACTTTGTGCCTGGTAGTTCAGATGCATGCCCTTCAGATGGGATCTGAAGCCAGGCCCTGTATAGTAGCCATATGATCTGGGTTACATTTCTAACTGTGACCTGGAAACTGTAAATTCTAGACTGTCACAGAATGGCATGAAGGTCCAATGAGATATGAAACAGAGACAACTCTACATAGAAGAGGATTAGTTAGTGGTAGACAATATCCTTATTATGACTGGTGATATTAATAATTATCATTAATAAAACTGTTGAGTGTTTGGTGTGTGAGGTACTGCCTTAGGTGATGTTGGGAGGATAGAAGGGGGTCCTTACTCTCTGCATATTAGTTGGAAGTTCTAGGGGAAGGAACTTTGCAGCACAACAGTGTTTATTCAGAATTGGCAACTTATATAATCAGTCCCCCTTCAGCTAGCTCATGTTGCATTAACTCTGTGACTTCCGTGACTGTCTAAATTGATGACACCAATGTGAATCCATTACAAAGTGAAATTTCAAGCCTTGCAAAGGGATAGGATTTCCTGACTTCCATGAAAGTGATTTTGAAGATTTGCTAAAAACGCTTTCAAATCCATTGATAAAGGGTGTATGTGGGTATATGTATGTGTAATCCTTACGAAACGCTTATTGTGTTTCAGACACCGTTCTGAGCACTGTGTGTGTCTTCCCTTCTCCCTCCCTGCACTGTGACGATTCCCATGACAGACAAGAATCAAAAGCACAGAGTCCAAACTGAGCAGTCCGCCCTGGCATGCATGCTTCTGTCATGATGCCGCAGGGCTGCCACTTAGATCACATGATAATTATCCAATGGCAGGAAATCAGAAAGGAGGACAACCGGCTCCTGAATACAAGGAGATTTCCAAGGGATCAAGAAAGCACTTGTGAAAAATTTATAACAGCTGTCAGCTGAGCAATGCAGGCCGTAGTTAGGACCGTGGACCCAGGGGTCAGACAGCTTGAATGGCAATGCTCCTTAGCTACGTGACCTTGGACGGATTACTCAGCATCTCTGTGTCTCAGTTTCCTTATCTATCAAGTACAGGTGATAAATAATATCCACATAGCACTGTGGTGGGGGTTATCTGATTAAAATACGGGTCAAGTGTACCGGACAGAATGTGCTCAGTCAACACTGATTATTCCTATAACGTTTGGGACAGTGCTTCCCCTTTTCCACAGATCAAACATGAAGAATGTCTTACGCGTCTTTCCAGTTTTGTTTGGATAATTTATTCTAAGAAATCTCCCATGCTTGTTCATTTTGGTCCTTTTAAGAGTTAGTGCCTGGTTTAAACAATGACAAAAATGTTAAAAAATTAAC
>SJYT01007452.1:127801-146996 GCA_006410635.1 Cephalophus harveyi | reverse complement strand
TATTTAATTAATTTACATTAATCTTGTATCCTGCACAAATATATTTAAAATTTTGTATCTCATATGTTGTTATTAGATGTCCATAGGACATTTAGAAAAATTGGCAAAAAGATTAAAATAGACTTTTTTCATGTTATTTTTCAAGGTGAAACCTGAATAATAATTACCCCTACAACACACACAGACATACACTCTATTAACTCTGAAATTTGGATTACTGTTTGATTGGATTCACTGTGTTGCTCAATTCTTTCTCAGTATTAATTATCTTCTGATCATGAAGACCTGTCTCTTGCGATTTTTGTGAGGATTAAATGAAATAACGCCTGTAAAGTACAAGGAATATAGTGAATATTGACATTTACCAATGACTCTTATGGACTCTTATTACTTCTGTTAGATGGGAATTGGCATGGGCAAAGGATAAACATAAGAATGGGCATGTTTTGTTCATTTCACCTGTAAACTCAATGCACCTGTGCTGAATCAGGCAACACAGAGTGGTTCCGTGCCGGTGAGCATGAATGTACAAGTTTCTTACCGTCTTTCTCCTCTCCTGCCATCCCCACCATGCACACTCTCTCTCCCTCACTCACACACTCACTCTTTCACACTTACTGTCTCAGAGCTCACAGTAGTGGAGGCATCAAGTAAACACAAACGCTGCGGTACCTGGTGCCTCGCAGAACTGTCACAGAAACACAGAGGCCACGTGAGTGTGGGGACGTGATGGTTCCTGACCCGGGATATCTGGAAGATGTCACTGAGCAGATACTGTTTGGGCTGGAGGAGCAGCCAGCTTGGCTTGAGCAGAGGAAGCTTATCCGTAGAGGAACCAGGCATGGTTTGAATGTAGCTTGCTGTGTGAATCTAGGGGCTGTGATTGCCCAGGTTTCAGAGTGTGGATATTATCTCTGAGCTATGGGGAATCATGGAATATTTTTAAATGCAGGTTTATTAAGATATAATTTACATAGAGTAAAACTCACCCTCTGAGGGTTCACTTTGTTTTTTTTTTTCATGTACAAGTTTTTGTTTGAACACTTGTTTTTCTTTCTTTGGGGTATGCACCTACCTCGGAGTGGAATTGCTAGGTCATATGATAATTTCATTATTCTATCTTTAACTTTTAAGGAACTGCCAAATTGTTTTGTATGGCAGTGACACATTTTACATTCCCACCAGCACTGTGTGTAGGTTCCAATTTCTATTTTCTCTTTATTAGTGTATAGGAATGCAAGGGATTTCTGTGTGTTGATTTTATATCCTGCAACTTTACTATATTCATTGATTAGCCCTAGTAATTTTCTGGTGGAGTCTTTAGGGTTTTCTATTTAGAGGATCATGTCATCTGCAAACAGTGAGAGTTTTGTATCTGTCAAAACTTTGATGAGTTTTGACAGATACATATAATCCTGTAACCACCACCACTACCAAAGAGAGAGAATTTGCATACCTTGGAAAAACTCTCCCATGGAGCACTGCCCTCAGACCTTTCCCTTCAGCCTCCAAAGCTGCTGGTCTGATTTCTGTCCCTCTTCCAGGATGTCACACAGAATCACTGTATGAAACCCTTCATATGGGGTTTCCTTTTCTTAGTGTAGTGGTTTTGAGAGTCATCCCTATTGTGACATGTATTGGTAGTTTATTCATGAGAGGCTTAAAAAGATAAAAGGATGTCACAGAGCTGTAGGAAGATGAATCTGCTTGGGGTGGTGTGTGGGTGACAGAGGAGAGGGCCAACATCTGGTCCAGAGAGAGGGACTGTAATTCGATGTGAGATAGTGGCAGGGTAGTCGGGGAGGGGCATCTGCAGGGCATTCAGTTCAGTTCAGTTACTCAGTCATGTCCAACTCTTTGCGACCCCATGGACTGCAGCACACCAGGCCTCTCTGTCCATCACCAACTCCCAGAATTTACTCAAACTCATGTCCATTGAGTCAGTGATGCCATCCAACCATCTCATCCTCTGTTGCCCCCTTCTCCTCCCATCTTCAGTCTTTCCCAACCTCAGGGTCTTTACCAATGAGTCTGTTCTTCGCATCAGGTTGCCAAACTATTGGAGTTTCTACTTCAGCATCAATCCTTCCAATGAATATTCAGGACTGATTTCCTTTAGGATGGACTGGTTGGATCTCTTTGCAGTTCAAGGGACTCTCAAGAGTACTCTCCAACACCACAGTTCAAAAGCATCAATTCTTCAGTGCTCAGCTTTTTTTATAGTCCAGTTCTCACATCCATACATGACTACTGGAAAAACCATAGCCTTGACTAGATGGACCTTTGTTGGCAAAGTAATGTCTCTGCTTTTTAATATGCTGTCTAGGTTGGTCAGAGCTTTTCTTCCAAGGAGCAAGCGTCTTTTAATTTCATGGCTGTGGGGCATTAGATTGAACTGGAATAACTGAGCTGCAGGCTATAAGGAGGGTTTTAAGGAAGGAGCAAAGAGGTAAGTTAGAAAACACAGTAGGTTTAAACCATCGATTTTGTAACAAATGGGTAGGAGTAGCATGGATACACAGCTGCATCAGAGCCTCATGGAAAACAGTGGGACATTTCTGCTTAGTTATAGGCAGAGAAATCTACCAGGGGAGAGAGAAACCCAAGGCTCTGGGAGGGGCAGGGCAGGTGGGTACAGGTGGGCAGTGATGGGAAGCAGGGTTATTTTAGCTTCTGCTACCTGAGTGTGGCAAAGGGACATGATGGAAAGGACTTAGCATGCACACACACACACGTGAGAGCTCAGGGCAGCCGTGACCTCACCTCAGCTCCTGAAAGCTGCTCTTGTACACTCTGCATTTTGTCAGGGAGCTGGGGAAACCAGCATCTGTATAATGTTTCTTAGAAATTTTTACTTTTTGCTGTATTCTGATCTTTGGTAAAGCAATCCAATCTCATAAAATAACTTAATGGGTTAGCATGTCTATTCTCATTTGGAAAACTTAAGATAATCTTTGATAATAATGATTTATGGTAATATGCCATCTACTTGCAATACTCTAATACATTCAGTAGAAAACACTACATTTTTAGATTAGGACCTAACTTCTTGGAAGAAAACCATGAATTATTTTCCTGTCACATAAACTTTCACAGACTACTGATTCTCCCTGTGATATCTCAGTTAAATGTTTCTTGCCCCTAGAAATCATTTGCTTTCTCATAAAGATGCTAAGCTGTATTGTGTCTGGATTTTTTTAAACTTGTGATTTCAGACACAAATGACCCACTAAAGGCTATGAAAAGCATGATGTATTAATAAGATAAAATGGTAAAATGCACGTTTATTCTCTTCACAGCTAACTGCAGTGAAGATTGTATTTTAAAAGCCACTGAAAATTTATAAAAATATGCAAACACTCTCCCTTTGTTTTTCCCTTAGTTTTGCTACTCGAGAAGATAGAGTATGATGACATCTGCAACAAGACACTGAAGATTACAGACTTTGGCTTGGCGAGAGAATGGCACAGGACTACCAGGATGAGCGCAGCAGGCACGTATGCCTGGATGGCCCCGGAAGTTATCAAGTCTTCTTTGTTTTCCAAGGGAAGCGACATCTGGAGGTAAGTAAGCACCATGCATTTTGCTCTTGCAGATGTTAGTGGAAACTGGTTGCTGCACTTCCATTAAATGAGTCCCAAGTGTTAGTTGCTCAGTCATGTCCAGCTTTTTGTGACCCCATGGACTGTAGCCCGCCAGGCTCCTCTGTCCATGGGATTCTGCAGGCAAGAATAATGGAGTGGGTTGCCATTTTCTTCTCCAGGGGATCTTCCTGACCCAGAGATCAAACCCAGGTCTTCTGCATTGCAGGCAAATTCTTTACCATGTGAGCCACCAGGGAAGCCCCAAATGGGTCCCAAAGTATTGAGTAAATCTGAGCATAACGAATAGTAAAGATGGTCCACAGTTTGTGGTTGTTCCACTTAAGAATTTTTTTGACTTAACAATGGTGCAAAAGTGGTAGGCACTTCGTAAAACCTGTCCTTGGGATTTGTGGCATTTTGATCTTTCCCAGCCTAGTGACACAAGGTCCAGTCCTCTCTTGTGAGGCCAGGCCAAGGCAGTGAGCTGCAGCTCCTGGTCAGCACCACCATCAGGAGGGGAAACAACCAATACACTTACAACCATTCTGAACCCAGACAGCCACCCTGCTTTTCAGTTTTAGTATCGTATGCAACCAGCTACACGAGATATTCAACACAAGATCAGCTTTAGGCTTTGTGTTAGATGATTTTGCCCAACTCTAGGCTAATATAAGTGTTCAGAGCACTTTTAGAAAGACTGGTCTAAGCTTGGTCTTCCCAGGTGGTGCTAGTGGTAAAGAACCCGCTTGCCAATGCAGGAGACAGAAGAGATGTGGGTTTGATCCCTGGCTTAGGAAGATCTCCTGGAGGAGGGCATGGCAACCCACTCCAGTATTCTTGCCTGCGGAATCCCATGGACAGAGGAGCCTTGCGGGCTAAGCCCATAGGGTCGCAAAGAGTCGGACACGCCTGAAGCGACAGCACAGCACACACACGGGCTAACCGTCTATAACGCTAGGTGCATTAAATGCATTTTCAGCTTATGATATTTTCAGCTTACTATGGAGTTATCCAGATGTGACTCCGTTGTAAGTTGAGGAAGATCTGTACGAGCCTTTTTGAAGGTTTTGTGGTTTTGATCAAGATAGTTATAATCATGACAGAATGGGTAACTTGAGATTCTGATTGTCCTAGGACTTCCATTTGATAGGAGAATCTTATTAAATCAGAGGTTTGATTAAAACTAGTTATAGTTTGAGTTAACAGTAATAGCATTTTGTAAGGCCTGTTGGTAAATAAACAAAAATCTCACTTTAAGGAAAATTTTGATTCCTCATGACTCACACACAGAATGTTAGCATGGAAGGAGTTTGAAGAAAAAATTTAGATCAGCTCCTTCATTTTATAGATTGAATCATCTAAAGATTAGAGCTGGACCAAAATGGGATTCCAGGTTATCTGAATTTTCCATTCAGCTTTGTCTCATTAGGGAGTGAAGACACCATCCACACCAGAACAACACAGAGAACAGAATAACTCTGTTTATACTTACAAGGCACCAGGAGCTTACTGGCCTTCATTAAAGGCTCATAAAATGCTGTGTGACTAGTATTAAAACTCCAGGGTTTTTTTTTTGTTGTTGTTGTTTTAACAGCTTTATTGAGATATAATTCACACATCATACAAACTATTGAATTCACCAGTTTAAACTATGCAGTTTCATGGCTTTTAGTATATTAATAGAGCTGTGTACCTTCGTCACCACAATTTAGAACATTTTCATAACCCATAAAAGAAATCCTATTAAAGGTAGCCATCTCCCTCAAAACTTCATCCCTCCCAGCCCAAGGCAGTCAAGAATCTATGTTTTGTATCTTTAGATTTGCTTCTTCTGGACATTTTGTATAAGTGGAATTATGTAATATGCAGTCCTCTGACTGGCTTTTCAGTTAGCATATTTTCAAGGTTCATGTCATAGAATGTATCAGAATTTCATTCTTACTTATTGTTGAATAATATTCCATTGGATGGATAATACCACATTTTCTTGTCCATTTATCAGTTGATGGCATTGGGGTTGTTTCCACTTATTGACTAATTCTGAATAATGCTGCTATGAACATCTATGAAAAAGTTTTTGTGAGGACACGAGTTTTCCTTCTCTTGCATAGGAATGAAATTGCTGGGTCACAGAGTAATTATATAGTTAATCATTTGAGGAACTGCCAGACTGCTTTCCATCATTCCTCATTCCCACCAGCAGTGTATAAATAAGGCCTTCTAATTTAATTGTTCTACTTATGACTTTTAAGAAATTTATCACCTGTGCCAGGGGTTCTATAGCATCTTTGGGCCATTTTGAGAAATACACTTGGGCCTCACCCCTTACGTAATGACTTATACTCTGCTGAGACTGAGCACATGTGTCTTTATAAAATATTAGATGTGTTGTTCTTGACTTAATCACAATAATTTTCTGAACAAAATACTTAAGTGAAGTAGGTGGTTGTTTTAAGAAATTATACTTCAAGACTCTGAAAACTCATAAAATGTACCATAAATCAATTTTACATTCTGTATAATTACTTAACACTATAACCATTTTACTAATTGTGTGCCTTTTAAAATAAACTATGTAATTATAAGCTATACAAATGCTGTACAATCTACATAAATGCTTTATAGCAACCTCATCGACTATAAACAGAGAATCAAGAAGTAAGAAAAAAAGAATTTCTAAAATCAGTCACAGTCTGGGTCTTGAAGTCCAAACACTCATGGAGAGGAATTCCCTCAAAATCTGTTCTTTTCTCAGTTGTATAATATAAGCTTGGTTGTCTGATTTTCAGTAGAAGCATCTAATCAGAAGAGGGGAGAAGGATGCTAAGCTAGTAAAAAAGAAAAAAAAAATTTTTAAAGGCAGTTGAGAACAGAGTAGGCGACGGGAGCAAAAGACAGCCTGAAATGTATGAGAAAGACCTGAGACTACTGACCTCCGTAGCCACCTGGTGTGGATCCAGACGTCCGCACACATCTCCAGAATGCATCAGCATGTTACAGCAGAGTCCTCGGTGTCAGAATGTGGAAGGCAGGGACGGCTGTCCCTCTGAACTACACAGACCTTTGCCTTAGAACCGCCTTTGTAATAGTCCCATAAAAATAATTGCATTCAAGAAGCATTGCCCTGGTCTGTGGGGCTGGTATTTTATATATATATATAATATATATACTAGTGTGTTAATATGTATGTATATGTATTTATACATGTATATGTATATATGTATATAATATATATTATATATATATACACTAGTGTATTTAGTGATCATCCTCATTCTGCCTCTTCCCTCCTTACCAGTTACTACCCTACAAGATAACTTTGACAGATATTATCACTGAACTTTTATTGTGACTCCTGTGATTACCCCAGTTTCACACTGACAGATTTAGACATTTCTTCAGAATTGTAAAGCTAATGAATAGCATGCTCTGATCCCCGGCTTAAGAGCCATGTTCCTGCCACCACAGCCCTTAATCATTAGATCACTTGTGTTCTTAGCAGAAGGCTTTTTATACTATATCCCACTGAGTTTCAGAGAGCAGAAAACTATGCATTATGCTTTAGAAATTGTCCCATAGAAATAGTTCCCCCACCTTTTTTTTTTTTTTCCAGATTGGTTCTCAACAGACTACTTCACTCTGGAAAAATGACCTATCCTAAATTATTCATTCTCTGAAACTTCCAAGAGGCAAAGTTGTGCTGTTATTGTTTTAATTTTGTTATTTTCTATTGAGAATAGCAAGGAAGCTTCTTTGAATTTAGGCAGTTTTCGGTTATTCTAAGAATTTTTTGGTCTCTTGCTCTGAAATGATTTTTGTTGATTGAACTGTAAATTAAGTTTACTTACTCTTGAAATTAAGTATGTGTCTCTGCTAATGCATCATCATACAGATAATTTTTAAGAAACTAAGCAGATAGCTTTTGAAAAATCCTGTTTACAACTTAACTACTAATACTTATAGCATTATGTAACTTTAAAGTACTGCATTATATATTCCTTTTATAAAAAAAAATGTAAAGCAGCGCTTTGAGAGGGTAGGGCAGATATCCGTAATACTTTGTCAGTGATTCAAGATTAGCTTCAAGGCCATGTGAGTGGAGACACAGTCAGCAGAGAGTAACAGTCCCACGGCTCAGCGCCAGGTCTGCTGCCTCCAGGTCCAGGTGCCTTTCGGTGCTGCCCTCTTACTCCTCCTGGTGGAGAAGGAGCCCTGGCCTCAGGGGCCTCAGGACAGAGCACCTCTGCTTCTGGGCCAGCAGAACACCAGCTGGAGGATCCGTGAGCCGCATTTGAATGGGCACCCTCTGTTGTTTCTACATCCCTTTCTGAATGTTTCCAATGTAGTCTAGAGTCCAGTGGGCACTCCTGGAGAGACCCATAAAGGCAGTGGCCGCGGCCAGGATGACCTGCACCGGGGCTCCAGAGTCTCCATGCAGACCAGGTCTTCTTCAGAGACGCCTTTTTGTATTTGTGATACTGTGAATCACTGTATCTCTTAAGATCAGGAAATAATCAAATGAGACTCAGAAATCCGTTCCAACGCAGTTAAATGACTTTTGTGGCTTCTGAGCTGTTTTGCCTTTGCTTGTGCATATTTTATTGCCTTTTGTCTGCTGTCTTTAAAACTGTGCTCAAGTATCATATATAAGCAGCAAACAGAAGAAATGAGAAGTTACTTCTTTAAATTTCAAGCTTTTCTCTGTTCCTGGTGACTGGCAAGCCTCTGCCAAAAAGTTATGCTTGCCTGCACTAGCGTCATATATGACACTGACCTCCCCCTACCTCTTCGGAGCAGTTTTTCAGAGCTACCTGTGCTATATAGTCCTCATTATGCTCCCAAATAAAACTTAACTCACACAAACACAAAAACATTCAAACTTTTTTAAACTTAGTTAATGAAGTTTGAAAAGATTAGAACAGTGAATAGCACTGTCCTTCTTATGTTAATAGTGGTGGTTTAGTTGTTAAGTCACGTCCAACTCTTGCAACCCCATAGACTGTAGCCGGCCAGGTTCCTCTGTCCATGGGATTCTCCAGGCAAAGATACTGGAGTGGGCTGCCGTTTCCTTCTCCAGGGGATCTTTCCAACCCAGGAGTCAAACCCAGATCTCCTGCACGGCAGGAAGAGTGAGGGAAGGAATGTACTGAGCTACAATGGAAGCCCCTTATGTTAATAGAGCTTAAAGCAAATATGCTCCTTCCTTATATGCTAATTTTTTTGCATTTCAATATTTTTTTGAATTTTTAATTGAAGGATAATTGCTGTACAGAATTTTGTGGTTTTCTGTCATACATCAACAAGAATCAGCCATAGGTACAAACCTGTGTCCCATCCCCATGCTTGTGTGTTTTAAAGTCAGGTGAGTGTCAAGAGTGACTGATGTTTTATGTAACAAAACAAAAGATAATCTGAATGCACTTTATGTTTCAAAGATGACTTTCCTGGTGGCTCAGTGGTAAAGAATCTGCCTGCCAATGCAAGAAATGCAGGTTTGAGCCCTGGGACAAGAAAATCCCCTGGAGAAGAAAATGGCACTCCAGTCTTTTTGCCTGGGAAATCCCATGGACAGAGGAACCTGGTGGGCTACAGTCCATGAAGTCACAAAAAGTCGGACATGACTTAGCAACTAAGCAACAACAACAGAGAGAAACTAAGGTTCTGATTGGTTTTGTAGAAGAAAATAAATATGTATATTCTTCAGGGCTTATTTCTATGCTTCCCTGTACTGCCTTGAACTGGACCAACTCAGAGTCTCTAGTATGGATATGAACTGAAATTTGGTCCTTCAGCTTCATTTAAAAATTCATTTCGAGATCCTTCTACTGTGAGTTTGCTGGTTCTTGTATGTAATTTCATTTGCCCTTGAACTGAAACAGCAGTGACTCAGCTGGTAAAGAATCCATCTGCAATGCCAGAGACGATCCCTGGGTTGGGGAGATCCCCTGGAGGAGGGATATGCTACCCATTCCAGTACTCTTGCTTGGAGAATCCCCATGGACAGAGGAGCCTTGCAGGCTACAGTCCGTGGGGTCGCAAAGAGTTGGACACGACTGAGTGAGTAAGCACAGCACAGCACACACCTGCATCATGTCTGCTGATGCTTTGAAGAGCTTGGCTGCTGCGGTTGTTCCTTGTTTTTTATTCTCCTTTCGCTTTTCCTCCCTCAGTTATAAAAAAGATGTGTCATGTCCTCCCAGCAGGCTCAGGGAGGCCCACAGGATTTCTTTGTCCATTGCTAGTAGGCATTAGGTGGAAACATGAGTAACACATTCCTAAATATAAAGGGAGAGGCAGAGGGAAGCAATTTCAAAAACCTGTTTTAAAACAGCATGACTGGACTTCAGTCCTGTGCTGTATAGCATGAAATTCTGTAGGGCTGGAATCTTCAGTATCCTGAAGATCTTCAGGAGGCGTGGAAAAAATGAGACAGAAGGACAAACATCAGAACAACCACATTGCTGTTTATGTGTGGCCTGGTTCTTGTTCAGTCGCTCATTCATGTCCGACTCTTTGTGATCCCACGAACTGCAACACACCAGGCCTTCCTGTCGTCACTATCTCCCAGAGTTTACTCAAACCCATGTCCATTGAGTCGGTGATGCCATCCGACCATCTCATCCTCTGTCGCTCCCTTCTCCCCCTGCCCTCAATCTTTCCCAGCATCAGGGTCTTTTCCAATGAGTCAGCTCAACAGTATGAAAAGGCCTGGTCCTGGACCCTGTTTAATTCAGTCATGTACTGCTTTTAAGCTTTCCTATCCACTAAGTAGTTTCACTTCCTCAGAAGAAGGCATAACTGATTTCTGGAAGGAGAGTAATTGCATATGTTTGGAATGTTAAGTGGAAGAACCCACCTCTCACACTGGGATAAGGGCCCCTATGGGCTTCGTTGGAAGAGAAGATTATTAGGATCTGGGTGAAGGCACTGATGTGTTTCTCCCATTGATTGTGTCATGAGGAAAAAATCCTTCCTGTCGTCACTATCTCCCAGAGTTTACTCAAACCTATGTCCATTGAGTCGGTGATGCCATCCGACCATCTCATCCTCTGTTGCTCCCTTCTCCCCCTGCCCTCAATCTTTCCCAGCATCAGGGTCTTTTCCAATGAGTCAGCTCAACAGTATGAAAAGGCCTGGTCCTGGACCCTGTTTAATTCAGTCATGTACTGCTTTTAAGCTTTCCTATCCACTAAGTAGTTTCACTTCCTCAGAAGAAGGCATAACTGATTTCTGGAAGGAGAGTAATTGCATATGTTTGGAATGTTAAGTGGAAGAACCCACCTCTCACACTGGGATAAGGGCCCCTGTGGGCTTCGTTGGAAGAGAAGATTATTAGGATCTGGATGAAGGCACTGATGTGTTTCTCCCATTGATTGTGTCATGAGGAAAAAAAACCCACTTAACTTTATGAAAACTCTACTTTCCAGCTACGGAGTGGTGCTCTGGGAGCTGCTCACGGGAGAGGTGCCCTACCGTGGCATTGACGGCCTGGCTGTGGCCTACGGGGTGGCGGTCAACAAGCTCACCCTGCCCATCCCCTCCACCTGCCCTGAGCCATTTGCCAAGCTCATGAAAGGTATTTGGGTGTCTCTGTGTGCCTGTGGGATCAAGGGGAATCACTCATTAGAACACCTGTATATGAAATAGATAACTAATGAGAACATACTATACACAGCGAAGGGAACTCTTCTCAGGGCTCTGCAGCGACCTAAATGGGAAGGAAATCCAAAAATGAGGGGATATATGTGTACATATAGCAACCAAGCGCACGCATAGCTGATTCACTGTGCTGTACAGCAGAAACAAAACATCGTGAAACAGCTATACGCCAATAAATATTCTAAAAAAAGAGAACATCTGTATATTTTTTTAACCAAAAGGGTAATTTCTGTAATTCTAATTTTCAGATGATTATAAGTAATTATGCTGTTTTAAGAAAAAGAAATCATGTCTTTGATCTAAGATGTCAGATTGTTTTGATGAACTAAGTAACTTAAAAACAATCCAGTTTAATAATAACTCATTTATACAAAATTCAGTTGAATGGTAATAAATTTTTCATCAAATACACTAATGGAGTTCAAAGGCAATATTGATTTGGCTTCATATGTGTTATTTTTAATTCTACCTAATGATCAATAATCTTTTATAGTCTCAGCTGGCATAGTTTTGCCATGACCTTATCTATTTTGGTCTTATCTTTTTAAAAACTGTTAAGTAACTCTTTTTGTGGGGAAAAGACTTTGATGCTGGGAGGGATTGGGGGCAGGAAGAGAAGAGGACAACAGAGGATGAGATGGCTGGATGGCATCACTGACTCGATGGACATGAATCTGAGTGAACTCTGGGAGTTGGTGATGGACAGGGAGGCCTGGTGTGCTGCAATTAATGGGGTCGCAAAGAGTCGGACACGACTGAGCGACTGAACTGAAGTTACCTTGCTTAGAACCTCTCTTGTGACTATAACATTTTAGAGACCTAGGTTTTCTTGGATTGAGTTTTAGAACTCTGAAACTGTAAGTCATGTGATGAGGGTGGCTTAGGCGAGACAGAGTTCATGGTAGGGCATAGGAAGCACACATCCTTATACTAATGTCGAGTCATACAGACAACAAGAGCCTTATCTAATAATAATTATTTCACAGGCTACTGACACATGCATGGTGTAAAATAAAATTTTCAAAATCATTATCAACTGATATTTAAAATCTTGAACAGACCCTGTCAACACAGGCTGACAGTCTGAACTATGCAGAGAAATGGACTTACCATGATTCTTATTTATTTTAGAATGCTGGCAACAAGACCCTCATATTCGACCATCTTTTGCTTCAATTCTTGAACAACTGACTGAAATTGAAAAGGCAGTTATGACCGAAATGCCTCAAGAGTCCTTTCATTCCATGCAAGATGACTGGAAACTGGAAATTCAGCAAATGTTTGATGAGTTGAGAACAAAGGAAAAGGTCAGTGATAAATATTAACTGCATAACATGCTCACACTCATGAAGATTATGGAGAACTTGAGTCAAGAACCACTAGACAAAACCACTAAACCATTATTTAAAGATTTTTTTCACACATCAATATTTGTTGATTCTTTCCTTCCATTTAAAACAGAACTGTACTCAAAATATATAACTGAAAAGAAATAACCTTTTACTAAAGGTTATTAAAGGAATTTTATTAAAGGAATTTTCAAATATTTAAAAAAAAACTTTGAAAAGGAGAAAGAATGACATACTAAACCCTTCGTGTGCATTAACCAGCTTCAATAATTGTCAATAGATTGTCACTTTGTTCTTTTTCTTATTATCATCTTTTTTTAAAAAAAACTGGAATATTTTAAGTTACAACATAGACACTTGTCATTTTACCTTTAAATACTTCAGAATGCATCTCTGATGGGTAAGAATTTTAAAAATATTTTTCTTGCCATTATTATCTTTAAAAATAACAGTAGTTCCTTGATACCATATGCTGCTGCTGCTGCTATTGCTGCTAAGTCGCTTCAGTCGTGTCCGACTCTGTGCGACCCCAGAGACAGCAGCCCACCAGGCTCCGCCGTCCCTGGGATTCTCCAGGCAAGAACACTGGAGTGGGTTGCCATTTCCTTCTCCAATGCATGAAAGTGAAAAGTGAAAGAGAAGTCGCTCAGCCATGTCCGACTCTTAGTGACCCCATGTACTGCAGCCTACCAGGCTCCTCTGTCCATGGGATTTTCCAGGCAAGAGTACTGGAGTGGGGTGCCATTGCCTTCTCCGTGATGCCATATAAGATTCCATATTGAGATGTCACAGTTTGTCTGAAAGATGTCTTCTTACAGTTGATTGGTGCAAATCAGAATTTCAACGTGGGCTGCATGTTTTCCATTAGGTTCTTTAAAACTTCTTTTATGCTAGTTCCCCCTTCTTTCCCCTCTTTTTGTCTTTAAAGCATTACTTTATTGAAGAAACTGGAAAATTGTATAAGAACTTTTGAGCTTTTTAATATGATGAGTGAAGCTCTAAGTGTATGCATTTTTAAGAGAAGAAAAATAGTACACTTGAGTGTTAACCATGCTGAAGCTGTGTATATGTTAGCTACATACAAAGTGTAAAGCGGGTGAAGCAGAAACACACCTAATAGGAAGGCAGACAAGTTGGGAAGTGAGTTCCTAGTAATGCCTGACTGTCCGCAGTCCCCAAAACCCCCCAAGTTTGGGGCGTGTTGCTGTGTTTCAGTGGCAGTACTTACTTTTTAAAAGCTATTTTTGTAACACTTTAGCATTTGGATGACTCAGAGTTTATCTTGGTTATCTGAGGTGTATAATTGTTCAATAGATTAAATTCTTCTCTTGTGCATAAGAACCTGAATGTGAGGTCCATGAATCAAGGTAAATTGGACATGGTCAAGCAGGAGATGGCAAGAGTGGACATCAACATTTTAGGAATCAGTGAGCTAAAATGGACAGGAAAGGGTGAATTTGATTCACATAACCATTATCTCTACTACTGTGGGCATATATATATATATGTGTGTGTTTGTGTGTGTGTGTGTGTGTTAGTCACTCAGTCATGTCTGACTCTTTGCGACCCCATGGACTGTAGCCCACCAGGCTCCTCTGTCCATGGAATTCTCCAGGCAAGAATGCTGGAGTGGGTTGCCATTTCCTTCTCCAGGGGATCTTCGCAACCCAGGGATAGAACCCAGGTCTCCCACATTGCAGGTGGATTCTTTACTGTCTGAGCCACCAAGGAAGCTGCCTTTAAAAGAAATGGAGTAGCCCTTGTAGTCAACAGAAGAGTCCAAAATGCAGTCCTTGGGTGCGATCTCAAAAATGACTGAATGATCTCGGTTCATTTCCAAGGCAAACCATTCAATATCACAGTAATCCAAGTCTATGCCTCAACCTCTAATGTTGAAGAAGCTGAAGTTGAACAGTTCTACGAAGACCTACAAGACCTTTTAGAGCTAACATCAAAAAAAGATGTCCTTTTCATTACAGGGTCTGTAATGCAAAAGTAGGAAACAAAGAGATGCCTGGAGTAACAGGCAAGTTTGGCCTTGGAGTACAGAATGAAGCAGGGCAAAGGCTAACAGTTTTGCCAAGAGAACACACTGGTCAGAGTAAACACCTGCTTCCAACAATACAAGAGATGACTCTACACATGGACATCACCAGATGGTCAATACCAAAATCAGATTGATTATATTCTTTGCAGCCAGAAATGGAGAAGCTCTATACAGTCAGCAAAAACAAGATATGGAGCTGACTGTGGCTCAGATCATGAGCTCCTTATTTCAAAATTCAGACTTAAATTGAAAAAAATAATGTACTGAGCTACAATGGAAGCCCCTTATGTTAATAGAGCTTAAAGCAAATATGCTCCTTCCTTATATGCTAATTTTTTTGCATTTCAATATTTTTTTGAATTTTTAATTGAAGGATAATTGCTGTACAGAATTTTGTGGTTTTCTGTCATACATCAACAAGAATCAGCCATAGGTACAAACCTGTGTCCCATCCCCATGCTTGTGTGTTTTAAAGTCAGGTGAGTGTCAAGAGTGACTGATGTTTTATGTAACAAAACAAAAGATAATCTGAATGCACTTTATGTTTCAAAGATGACTTTCCTGGTGGCTCAGTGGTAAAGAATCTGCCTGCCAATGCAAGAAATGCAGGTTTGAGCCCTGGGACAAGAAAATCCCCTGGAGAAGAAAATGGCACTCCAGTCTTTTTGCCTGGGAAATCCCATGGACAGAGGAACCTGGTGGGCTACAGTCCATGAAGTCACAAAAAGTCGGACATGACTTAGCAACTAAGCAACAACAACAGAGAGAAACTAAGGTTCTGATTGGTTTTGTAGAAGAAAATAAATATGTATATTCTTCAGGGCTTATTTCTATGCTTCCCTGTACTGCCTTGAACTGGACCAACTCAGAGTCTCTAGTATGGATATGAACTGAAATTTGGTCCTTCAGCTTCATTTAAAAATTCATTTCGAGATCCTTCTACTGTGAGTTTGCTGGTTCTTGTATGTAATTTCATTTGCCCTTGAACTGAAACAGCAGTGACTCAGCTGGTAAAGAATCCATCTGCAATGCCAGAGACGATCCCTGGGTTGGGGAGATCCCCTGGAGGAGGGATATGCTACCCATTCCAGTACTCTTGCTTGGAGAATCCCCATGGACAGAGGAGCCTTGCAGGCTACAGTCCGTGGGGTCGCAAAGAGTTGGACACGACTGAGTGAGTAAGCACAGCACAGCACACACCTGCATCATGTCTGCTGATGCTTTGAAGAGCTTGGCTGCTGCGGTTGTTCCTTGTTTTTTATTCTCCTTTCGCTTTTCCTCCCTCAGTTATAAAAAAGATGTGTCATGTCCTCCCAGCAGGCTCAGGGAGGCCCACAGGATTTCTTTGTCCATTGCTAGTAGGCATTAGGTGGAAACATGAGTAACACATTCCTAAATATAAAGGGAGAGGCAGAGGGAAGCAATTTCAAAAACCTTTTTTAAAACAGCATGACTGGACTTCAGTCCTGTGCTGTATAGCATGAAATTCTGTAGGGCTGGAATCTTCAGTGTCCTGAAGATCTTCAGGAGGCGTGGAAAAAATGAGACAGAAGGACAAACATCAGAACAACCACATTGCTGTTTATGTGTGGCCTGGTTCTTGTTCAGTCACTCATTCATGTCTGACTCTTTGTGATCCCACGAACTGCAACATACCAGGCCTTCCTGTCGTCACTATCTCCCAGAGTTTACTCAAACCTATGTCCATTGAGTCGGTGATGCCATCCGACCATCTCATCCTCTGTTGCCCCCTTCTCCCCCTGCCCTCAATCTTTCCCAGCATCAGGGTCTTTTCCAATGAGTCAGCTCAACAGTATGAAAAGCCCTGGTCCTGGACCCTGTTTAATTCAGTCATGTACTGCTTTTAAGCTTTCCTATCCACTAAGTAGTTTCACTTCCTCAGAAGAAGGCATAACTGATTTCTGGAAGGAGAGTAATTGCATATGTTTGGAATGTTAAGTGGAAGAACCCACCTCTCACACTGGGATAAGGGCCCCTATGGGCTTCGTTGGAAGAGAAGATTATTAGGATCTGGGTGAAGGCACTGATGTGTTTCTCCCATTGATTGTGTCATGAGGAAAAAACCCCACTTAACTTTATGAAAACTCTACTTTCCAGCTACGGAGTGGTGCTGTGGGAGCTGCTCACGGGAGAGGTGCCCTACCGTGGCATTGACGGCCTGGCTGTGGCCTACGGGGTGGCGGTCAACAAGCTCACCCTGCCCATCCCCTCCACCTGCCCTGAGCCATTTGCCAAGCTCATGAAAGGTATTTGGGTGTGTATGTGGGATCAAGGGGAATCACTCGTTAGAACATCTGTATATGAAATAGATAACTAATGAGAACATACTATTCACAGCGAAGGGAACTCTTCTCAGGCCTCTGCGGCGACCTAAATGGGAAGGAAATCCAAAAATGAGGGGATATATGTGTACATATAGCTGTATGTGGGATCAAGGGGAATCACTCGTTAGAACATCTGTATATGAAATAGATAACTAATGAGAACATACTATTCACAGCGAAGGGAACTCTTCTCAGGCCTCTGCGGCGACCTAAATGGGAAGGAAATCCAAAAATGAGGGGATATATGTGTACATATAGCAACCAAGCACACACATAGCTGATTCACTTTGCTGTACAGCAGAAACTAACAAAACATCGTGAAACAGCTATACGCCAATAAATATTCTAAAAAAAGAGAACATCCATATATTTTTTTAACCAAAAGGGTAATTTCTGTAATTCTAATTTTCAGATGATTATAAGTAATTATGCTGTTTTAAGAAATGTGACTATAACATTTTAGAGACCTAGGTTTTCTTGGATTGAGTTTTAGAACTCTGAAACTGTAAGTCATGTGATGAGGGTGGCTTAGGCGAGACAGAGTTCATGGTAGGGCATAGGAAGCACACATCCTTATACTAATGTCGAGTCATACAGACAACAAGAGCCTTATCTAATAATAATTATTTCACAGGCTACTGACACACGCATGGTGTAAAATAAAATTTTCAAAATCATTATCAACTGATATTTAAAATCTTGAACAGACCCTGTCAACACAGGCTGACAGTCTGAACTATGCAGAGAAATGGACTTACCATGATTCTTATTTATTTTAGAATGCTGGCAACAAGACCCTCATATTCGACCATCTTTTGCTTCAATTCTTGAACAACTGACTGAAATTGAAAAGGCAGTTATGACCGAAATGCCTCAAGAGTCCTTTCATTCCATGCAAGATGACTGGAAACTGGAAATTCAGCAAATGTTTGATGAGTTGAGAACAAAGGAAAAGGTCAGTGATAAATATTAACTGCATAACATGCTCACACTCATGAAGATTATGGAGAACTTGAGTCAAGAACCACTAGACAAAACCACTAAACCATTATTTAAAGATTTTTTTCACACATCAATATTTGTTGATTCTTTCCTTCCTTCTGAACTATGCAGAGAAATGGACTTACCATGATTCTTATTTATTTTAGAATGCTGGCAACAAGACCCTCATATTCGACCATCTTTTGCTTCAATTCTTGAACAACTGACTGAAATTGAAAAGGCAGTTATGACCGAAATGCCTCAAGAGTCCTTTCATTCCATGCAAGATGACTGGAAACTGGAAATTCAGCAAATGTTTGATGAGTTGAGAACAAAGGAAAAGGTCAGTGATAAATATTAACTGCATAACATGCTCACACTCATGAAGATTATGGAGAACTTGAGTCAAGAACCACTAGACAAAACCACTAAACCATTATTTAAAGATTTTTTTCACACATCAATATTTGTTGATTCTTTCCTTCCATTTAAAACAGAACTGTACTCAAAATATATAACTGAAAAGAAATAACCTTTTACTAAAGGTTATTAAAGGAATTTTATTAAAGGAATTTTCAAATATTTAAAAAAAAACTTTGAAAAGGAGAAAGAATGACATACTAAACCCTTCGTGTGCATTAACCAGCTTCAATAATTGTCAATAGATTGTCACTTTGTTCTTTTTCTTATTATCATCTTTTTTTAAAAAAAACTGGAATATTTTAAGTTACAACATAGACACTTGTCATTTTACCTTTAAATACTTCAGAATGCATCTCTGATGGGTAAGAATTTTAAAAATATTTTTCTTGCCATTATTATCTTTAAAAATAACAGTAGTTCCTTGATACCATATGCTGCTGCTGCTGCTATTGCTGCTAAGTCGCTTCAGTCGTGTCCGACTCTGTGCGACCCCAGAGACAGCAGCCCACCAGGCTCCGCCGTCCCTGGGATTCTCCAGGCAAGAACACTGGAGTGGGTTGCCATTTCCTTCTCCAATGCATGAAAGTGAAAAGTGAAAGAGAAGTCGCTCAGCCATGTCCGACTCTTAGTGACCCCATGTACTGCAGCCTACCAGGCTCCTCTGTCCATGGGATTTTCCAGGCAAGAGTACTGGAGTGGGGTGCCATTGCCTTCTCCGTGATGCCATATAAGATTCCATATTGAGATGTCACAGTTTGTCTGAAAGATGTCTTCTTACAGTTGATTGGTGCAAATCAGAATTTCAAC
>SJYT01007452.1:68465-124495 GCA_006410635.1 Cephalophus harveyi | reverse complement strand
CACAGGCTTAGTAGTTGGTGCATGTGGCTTAGTTGACCTGAGGCATGTGGCATCCTCCTGGACCAGGGATCCACCCTGTGTCCCCTGCATTGGCAGGCAAATTCTTAACCACTGGACCGCCAGGGAAGTTCCAACTGTCACATTTTTCCAGTGAAAAGAGAATTTAAAAGTGTGTAAATGCCATGAATTCTATTTTGAATCTTACACGGTGGACACCTCAGCTGTTTAACTTCTGGATATATGTAAGAAACTTCCACACATATGTGCAAGGAAATTAAGGTTATTCACTTTTAAGTATTGTTTGTAATGATGAAAAAACTGGAAACAACCCCAATATCCATTAATAGGGAAATGCCTAAACTATTGTATATTCTTACAGTAGAAATCTGTACAGTACTTAGATGAATGAACTCCAGCTGTATGTTTCAACATGGATAGTAGTGAGTGAGTGCTTAGTCGTATTTGGACTGTGATTCCATGGACTGTAGCCCACCAGGCTCCTCTATCCATGAGTTTTCCAGGCAAAAATACTGGAGTGGGTTGCCATTCTCTTCTCCAGGGGATCTTTCTGACCCAGGGATTGAACTTGTGTCTCTTGCGTCTCCTTTGGCAAGGGGATTCTAATGCCATCTAAATCTCAGACAGTATAATATTGGGCAGAGAAAGCAGTTGCAGAAGGATAATCACATTGTATAAATTTATAAGACCACATAAAACAGTATTATTCAAATGTACAGAAGGGCAAAGTATAGACAGAGGAGGGATACAAAGGATACAACCTAAGTACAGCAGGTCTGAAGGTGAGGGGACAGGATTCACTGTGATGCACAGAGGACTTTAACAGATCTGAAACAGATACGGTAAAAATGTAGCATCTGTTAAATATTGATAGTAAGTGCATGAGTATTTGCTGTTCTCTCTAGTTGTAGTATATTTAAAATATTTCATAATTTTAACTAGTTAAAAATAAAAGTTAGAGGGAAATCTGTAAGCTGCTAAAGTCCTTTTTTTTTTTTTCTTTTTTGTAAGCCATTTTTTCAAATAGTAGACTTCTAGGTGATTTACTGACTTCCTTAGATTTTTCAGTGTTTTGTGAGTTTAAAAATTCAAAACTGATAAATGCAACCTTGGACCCTGACCCCCTTAATAAGTACCTGCTGCTGCTGCTGCTGCTAAGTCGCTTCAGTCGTGTCCGACTCTGTGCGACCCCATAGACAGTAGCCCACCAGGCTCCCCTGTCCCTGGGATTCTCCAGGCAAGAACACTGGAGTGGGTTGCCATTTCCTTCTCCAATGCATGAAAGTGAGAAGTGAAAGTGAAGTCGCTCAGTCGTGTCCGACTCAGCGACCCCATGGACTGCAGCCCACCAGGCTCCTCTGTCCATGGGATTTTCCAGGCAAGAGTACTGGAGTGGGGTGCCATTGCCTTCTCCGTAATAAGTACCTAGAGCTCATTTAATAAGAAACAGTCATCCTGTTTGAGTCTGTTCAGATCATATCGTCAGCATCATGTTCAACCGAGGGCACCATGTCTTAAAGGGACTTTCCCAGTAGCTCAGCGGTAAAGAATCTGTCTGCGGTGCGGGAGACACAGGAGATGTGGGTTCGATCCCTGGGTTGGGACGATCCCCTGGAGGAGGGCATGGCAACCCACTCTAGTATTTTTGCCCGGAGAATCCCATGGACAGAGGAGCCTGGTGGATGACAGTCCTTGGGATCACAAAGAGTCAGACACGACTGAAGCGACCAAGGACAGCAGAGCAGCACCTCGTCTTACAGAGCTCCCCCAGGTGGACGGCCCGGGACACGGGAGGGGCCTGCACGCCTGAGCCCGCGGAGAAGAGCGCTGGATGCAGAAGCGGGGCTGGGCAGTACGCGGCTGCCCTCGGTGCTGGAGGGACTTTCTAGCAGGTGAGGGAGGAGATATATTCCGGTTGTCCAGGGTTCAGAAGTAGGAGGCCTCTTAGGTGAGTGCTCCAGGCATGAAGATCGGGTCTCAACAACTTCCCAGCTCTTGGAGCCGAGCGGGAGGGCAGTTGAGCCCGCTCCAGCTGTTCTGGCCCTGCCCTCAAGGAATTCAGGTGGACGGCAGGGGTGTGCACAGGGGAATCCACCAAACCGTGACTGGCCCTGCCCCCGGGTTGTATTAAGTCTTTAGCAGAATGCCAGGATCTCTAGCAGTCGAGCAAAGTGATACGGACCGAGGACTTGAGCCAGCCTGTCTGGTTGGGGTCGGGGCGCTGCCACTGGCTGACGGAGACTGTCCTGCCATCCTCCCACACCCCCACAAAGTGTCACAGCCACGCTGTCTCCCTCCTCGGGGTGGCATGGGCTTCCACGAGCGAGGTGTCCAGAGGGCTCAGGCCTGCGTGCTGCTTGCTAAGTGCTGACAAGTATGCGTGTTCACCTTGCAACAAGGAAAGCACTGGCTTTGACTGAAGCCGGGCAGGTTTCTGCCAGCACCCCCAGCCCCATCCCCAGCCCAGGTGCTTGGGAAATGGGGCTCTTAGCTGGAAAATGACTGAGTGCATTACTTTTTCAGCCTTACAGTTCTTTGAAGGATTACTATCAGTGATATTATTAACATGTTTTTAAGATTTTTTTTAACCCCTCCCCAAATGGTTTTCAGTAACTCTAAAATGACATGCTTAATAGCAAAAGTAAAAAACATTTGGGGAATGGAAGAAGACTTGGAAGAAAAATAAAACTTGGCATCACAGAATTTAAAATTTGGAAGTGATGTCATTAATAACTAACTCTTATTATTTTAAACTTGGTAATTATATATGAAACTGTAGGAGAGAGGCACAACCAGTGATTAATTCTTATCGTAAGTTAAAGTCACTCAGTCACGTCAGACTCTTTGTGACCCCATGGACTATAGAGTTCATGGAATTCTCCAGGCCAGAATAGTGGAGTGGGTAGCCTTTCCCTTCTCCAGGGGATCTTCCCAACTCAGGGATTGAATTCAGGTCTCCTGCATTACAGGCGGATTCTTTACCAGCTGAGCCACAAGGGAACCTCAGTTCTTATCATATGTGGTGAGAAAATCAAAAAAGAATGCTTTAAGACTAGATGTCTGCTTTCTCCATGTTGAGGTCTTATAAGTAGTTTCTTTGCTATTCTTTGGGTTCATTTTTGCAATATACTACAGTGGTATCTTTACATATATATATATGATTTCTGATATATTTATTATATATATATATATAAAATTTCTGTGCAGTGCTTTTTGATATACAGCATTTACCGTATGTTGTGGGTCTTTGGTTTACAATTAAAAAATATATAGTCTTTTTTTTTTTTTTGCTGGAAGGTTTCAAGTTGCATCTTTTTTGATGGAGTCAAAAGCGCAGTAGATGTGCTCTATCTCCCTTTCCTGTTCACTGATTGCTTGAGGTAGGAGGCGTCAGACCTAGAATTAATGGTCAGTGACTTGGCCGTGCTCTGTGTTATTCAGTAAACTGTGGCCTCCATAGATACCGGTTCCTCCCCAAATTCCTGGCTTCTTATCTCTGCATGTCTGTCTCTGTACACTGGGTGTGTGCACCCGTCTTTGAACCACTATACGAAGCCTTGTCACTGTTAATGATTAACACCTAGTGCCAGGAATTTGGGTTTTCCATTACTAGAATGGCCTGTGCCAAGCAATTAAACACATAGCTCTGCCTAGTAATCTCAGCAACCGAAAGAATGTTTTTGTGTGCTTCATAATTTCAGAGACTCCAAAGGGTTTCTAATACCCCAGACTATGTTTTTTTCTTATACTTTTGAATGCTTTAAAACTCATTCAGAAGGAAGAGTACTTGGCTACTTTCTCTTTGATCTTATTTTTTTCTTTTATGAAATCTTAGGAGCCAAGTGACTTTTTTTTTTTTAATTTATAAAGTCACTGCACAGGGGTTTACACTTTAGTTTGAGACCAGGAATTAAAAATGGTTTCTTATTCAATTACTGTAGCAATAACATAAAAAGCCTAAGTGAATTTATAGCCTTTATCTCTTCCTTATGCCATTTCATTCCACAATAGCTAATTGGGTTGTTATCTACACCCCTGAAAAGTAATATCTTAACAGAAGGGCAGACAGTAATGAATTAGAAGTAGACTGGAATGATCCTCTGTCCCCAAATACACTATAGTAAAACCTCTAGTTTGAACAAACTGAAAAGCCACTAGTTAAATAATGGGTTCCGAATTGTTTTTAACAGCTAGTGTTTTCTTCTTCTTTATTTTTTTCTTTTCAAATAATAAATAGTTATTTATATTTGGCACAATATAATGAAGAAATACTGGTCTATCCTCATAAATCAGCTGATACATATTAGTGGAACTGATTTGAATAACGATTAGTCTTAAGGAAATCATTTCTCTCATCATTTTGTTTATGAAATTTGTTTAGGAAAAAAATGAAGGAATGTTTCAAAGGTGAGTTTCAGTCTACTTTGGTAGAAATACCGTAAGGTCAGAATTGATCCACATAAAGAACCTTTCTTTTTAGGACTCTCCTTTTTTTCTTGATATTACCTTATTCATTTGCTGGAGGATGCTCCTCCATATTTATTTTCCCTTATGACTCCGGTTGCATGACTCAACTCTCCTTCTTTCCATGAGCCTCTGTCTTGCAGTGTTTCTTCACATCAGTACTTTTGAGGTGGCCTCTGGAAAGTGTGGCCTGCTCATATGAAGTGTGACATGTTCACACCAAGCTTGTAGCTCTCTAAGTTCACAGCCCAAGGCTCCGCCTGAGAAGGTGGAGTTTCTCACAAAGTTTTTGGCATTAGGATCTGGGCTTCCCTGATGGCTCAGATGGTAAAGAACCCGTCTGCAGTGCAGGAGACCCAGGTTTGATCCTTGGGTCAGGTAGATCTCCTGGAGAAGGGAATGGCTACCAACTCCAGTATTCTTGCCTGGAGGGGAATTCCATGGGCAGAGGAGCCTGGTGGCTACAGTCCATGGGATCTCAAAGAGTCAGACACAACCGACTAACACACACATTCTAAGATTAAACTTGTCTGGTGCAGTGTAAATAAAAGTTTGCAAATGCCTGGCTTTCTATGTGAATGCTTGATTTATGGCAGGGTAGTCTACAAAAGAAAGCAATTCAGCACCAAAAGAGGTATTTATGTCTCTGATAAAGAACGGAACACTTTACAGAAATGGAATAAGAATGGGGATGTAGATTAAAAACTGTAGAGTTCTCAGTTTTACTATTGAATAATTTTTTTTATAATAGGAATAAAAGTATTCTTCATAGATTTTCTGTTTCTTACCAGTTCAACAATTCTAAAACCAAAACTGAGAGGAAGTTATATTTTAATAAGTAAGTGTCATGACAGAGGGACTTTTGTTAGGTAATTCATGACATCTGTGTGTGAAGCCACCGTTTCCATCCATCCACGGAATCCTAAAAAATCCTCTGTGGACTGACTGTATTTTCCAGTGGCTTATCCTTTTAGGGCTGTTGCATTTTCATTTCTGATGGGCCTTTACCTGACTCATGCCATATTAGCTTTGTTTTTCCCCTTAGTCTCTCCACCATAATGTGTTAATTCCCTAAGCAAATTCTTAAATACCCTAAGGAAGTCCCTAAGGAAAGAAATCTGACCTGCTGCAGTCTTTGGTGACTAGAAGAATTTTCCTTAAAATTAATCAAGCTTTCCCTTTTGGCTTTAATGGGCCTTCTTTTTTTCCCTTAATTTTTATTGAAGTAACGTTGTGTTAGTTTCTCCTGTACAGTAAAGTGATCAGCTATACGTATGCTTATATCCCCTCTTTTTTAGATTTCCTTCCCATGTAGGTCACTGAGTAGAGTTCTGGGTCTTTTTCAAACCACAGTACCTGGTTGCTGTGTGTTGATGTACATTTTGAGTGTCAGGTGATTGTAAAGGCCAGAGACAGAGAGAGAGAGTCTTTACACTCGGGTATAAAGACGTGTGATGCCTCTTCTTGGGTCATAAAACTAGAAGGGCCATCGACAGATGGGATCGGTGGCCCCCAGCTTGACACCCTTCACTTGCTTGCGGCCGGGTGCCCTGCATGCATCCCATGGACGGGATGTGCCTCAGCCCAGGGGGATGCGTCCCTGCCTTCTTCTGAGTTGGGCTTTGAAAAAGATGGATAAAACTCTCAGAAAGAACCTTCCCGACACCTGATGGTGCTTTGCTGTCGCTTCAGTCGTGTCCGACTTCCTGCAACCCTCCAGGCTCCTCTGTCCATGGGACTCTCCAGGCAAGAATGCTGGAGTGGGTTGCCGTGCCCTCCTCCAGGGGCTTCCCCACCCAGGGATTGACCCTGCATCTCTTAAATATCCTGCATTGGCAGTTGGGTTCTTTACCATCCAGCGCACCTGGTGAGACTCAAAACCCAATACTTAATTATGCTAATGGCCTCTAATACAATTAAGCTGCTGCTGCTAAGTCGCTTCAGTCCTGTCCGACTCTGTGCGACCCCATAGACGGCAGCCCACCAGGCTTCCCCATCCCTGGGATTCTTCCCCAGGCAAGAACGCTGGAGTGAGTTGCCATTTCCTTCTCCAATGCATGAAAGTGAAAAGTGAAAGTGAAGATGCTCAGTCGTGTCATCTGTCTCTTATACACATCTAGATGTGTATAAGAGACAGCCCCCAAACAAAGCAGAAACACTTCAGAATTGCCAGATGGAGCCTGTGTGAGCCCTGGTGAGCTGGGGTCCAGCCTGGCCTGTCTTGGCCGTGGGGAGGCTCCGGGAGGCCTGCAGTGACCCTGATCCTGTCCCCTGTCCCGGCGGCAGGAGCTGCGCTCCCGGGAGGAGGAGCTGACGCGGGCCGCCCTGCAGCAGAAGTCGCAGGAGGAGCTGCTCCGGCGGCGGGAGCAGCAGCTGGCCGCGCGGGAGATCGACGTGCTGGAGCGAGAGCTCAACATCCTCATCTTCCAGCTGAATCAGGAGAAGCCCAACGTCAAGAAGAGGAAGGGCAAGTTTAAGAGGAGCCGCCTGAAGCTCAGAGACGGCCATCGCATCAGTTTACCTTCAGGTATGATCCCGCCCCGACGTCCTCTCAGACTTACGTGGTCGTCCCTCCTGTCTGCTTCTTTGTTTCATCAGAGCTGGGGGAGTGAGATTTTATGACTGAGCATCTTCACCTCTTGTTCAGCCTGGGAAGGGAGCATATTGCAGGGGACCGGAAGCGGTGTATCTGACTGCGGGCATCCTTTCCAGTTAATGACGTTATTGTTTACTCCTTTGGAAATCAAAGCGGAATTTCTCTTTAGCTCATTGCATTGAACCAGCACTACACACCGTGGTGAAAATCCAGAACAAACCCATCTTACTCAAAATACTGAAACAATCTAGAACAAAAGCAATGGAATGATTTCTTTGACCCCCACCAGTGGCAAATTTCTGTCTGTAATCTTAATAGCAAGAAAAGTGGAGTACACTGAAAGATACAAACTCAAAGTAAATTAGCAGCAAAGAGCTAATTATTTATCTATGTGATTAGCATGATACAACAGTTTAGGATTTTGGGTTTTTTTTGGGGGGGAGGGGAATAAGTCAAATGGAACATTTAACTTAAACTTGGTACTTAGTTTTTTAACCAAATCAAAGTTTGAAACTAAGAAACGGGTATATTTTAAGATCGTAATTTAAGCAAACTTTTCATTAGTCATCACAATTGTTAGGCTACAGTTACCTTTTAAAATCTGAACATCAATTTCTTGCTTCCACAAGGAGCTGGCTGTTATCTGGGGCACTGAGATTGCTGTTCGCACCCTTAGCAAAGTATATTCAGTGCCTTGATGACCACCCACCTTCATCTAAGGGTTCAAAATCATTGAGGTATAAAAATTAAAGTTGGTCAGTCATGTCCAACTCTTTGCAACCCCACAGACTGTATGCCATGGAATTCTCCAGGCCAGAATACTGGAGTGGGTAGCCATTCCGTTCTCCAGGGGATCTTCCCAACTCAGGGATCAAACCCAGGTCTCCCACACTGTAGGCAGATTCTTTACCAGCTGAGCCACGAGGGAAGTAAACCAGTAATTCTCGGCAACCTTTTAAAAAATATTTTAAATCATTGCGATATAACATAAATGGATTACGAAGAACTGACTCATTGGAAAAGACCCTGATGCTGGGAAAGATTGAAGGCGGGAGGAAAAGGGGACGACAGAGGATGAGATGGCTGGATGGCATCACCGCCTCAGTGGACATGAGTTTGAGTGAACTACGGGAGTTGGTGATGGACAGGGAGGCCTGGTGTGCTGCAGTTCATGGGGTCACAAAGAGTCGGACACAATTGAGCAACTGAACTGAACTGGATTACATATTGGGAGAAACTAAACAGAATACAAAATAGCAAACATATGTCAGTTCATAAAGTTAAGTTCTTTGATGTTATGTGTTGTACTTTGTTTGAGGTAATATCAAATATCCCTCTGTGTTTTGCAGTAGTTTTCTCGCAGGGAAGGATGATGACAGAGCAAGAGCTGGCTGCCCCTGTAGGGTTGGTGTTTGTTGCTTCAGTCAAGTTCAAGTCCAACTCTTTTGCCACCCCGTGGACTGTAGCCCTCCAGACTCCTCTGTCCGTGGGATTTCCCAGGCAAGAATACTGGAGTGGGCTACCATTTCCTTCTCCTGGTCAGGGGATCTTCCTGACCCAGGGATTGAACCTGAGTCTCATATGCCGTCTGCTTGACAGGTGGATTCTTTACGATTGAGCCACCTAGGCAGCCCAGCCTATAGAGAATACACAGTCTATGTGTGTACATCTGTATGTATCTGTCTTTCTATATATGTATTACATCTTAGAGTGCTCTTTACAGATTCCAGTGTTTTCCTGAGATGTTTGGTAATAGTGTGGAAATTTGATTTAAATTACAGTAACAGGAGTTTTGTTTTATATAAAATATGTATACATTGTCTTGTAAAGATACTACAAAATCCTTGCAGCTTGCCATGTATTGTGACTTCTCTGGTTACAGAAGAAGTCCTTAATTGATCAGAAAATTGCTGCCGTGGAGTAGTCAGAAGTATACAGAATATACATCATTGATTAAGTGGTTTGATGAGGTGAGAACTGGCTATGTGGTCCTCATTCATTTTACCTTTGACCTCTTTGGGAACAAAAAAAAAAAGTGCTTTTCCAGGTTCTCTTCTAATATTTGCTTTTAGGCAAAGTGTAATTTGAAAGACAACTCACTGGACTGTCTGATATGTCAGACATAATTTAAAATAGTCTATTTTGTTTAAGGTAAGGCTTCTTTCTGCTTTTGATATAGATAATAGACAAATTCAGAGAGGCATTCAGTGTGAGTTTTCTTCTCTAGTCCTAAGCTATATCAGTGTTCTTCTATCTGTGTTGTGACCATATTACCATAATTAATATTCACTGATTCCCTGGGGAGATTTGAAGAGGGGAGCTAGTTAGAAACTGATGGGAAAGAAACTTGGGAGAAACAATGAAATCATTCCAGTGATTCTTTAACCTTCATGAGAGAGTGATTAAACAATCATAGGATTCCTGGGGTGGTTCTTCTCAAATTTTACTTGGCTGGTGCCTTCCATTTATTCAGCGCAAAGTGAATATATTTGAATATTTTTGCTGGATTAGTATTATTCCTGGATAGTACTAGTTCCCTTTTCTGTTCCTGAGAATAGAGGGGTCATTTTAGTCACATTTTTTTTTACCTTGTGCCATTTAATAAAAGATTCTAGTTAAAACATAACCTCAAAATCTATTGCTATAATCCTAATCCATTTTAAAGGCATGAAATGCAGTTTCTGTAATTTAGGGTGGTAGTTACCTCTTCTGCCCACAAGATGGTGCTACATCGCTGTGACACTGGCACCTCTATGGAAACTCATTAGAATCCCCCGACTCTACAAGCCACCTCACCAACACACACGCACACAGAGTTTACTTACACAGTATCCCAAAGTAGGACACACATCCAAAGATCCACAGAAAAGAATCAGAACTATAAAAACAATTATTTTTCTCCTTCAGTAGTTTTGCTCAGTGGAGAAAGCAATTATTTGTACCTTACATTCAAGAGAGTTAGTGGATTCCAATATTATGAACTGTTAGAAAATTCTTTGAGTTACCAGATTTTAGTACTATTTCATGGTACATTATTAAGGAAGAAACAGCTGGTAGATGACAGATTGGAGGGTGGTGTTACTTATTTTTCCAACTACAAACTACTTAAATCCCTTTTGCAGGAATTTTTCCATGTCTATCTAGCTTAAGGAATTTCTTAGAAATGTGTCTGAGACTCCTACGAACTGGTTCTTAGTATGTATGCTTGCGTTTAGAGCTTTAATCCATTTTGAGTTTATTTTTGTGTATGGTGTTAGAAAGAGTTCTAACTTCATTCTTTTATGACAGCTATGTGTAAAAACTAGACAGCTATGTCCATTTTTCCCAGCACCACTTACTGAAGAGACTGTCTTTTCTCCAGTGTATATTCTTGCCTCCTTTGTCAAAGATACGGTACACATAGGTGTGTGGGTTTATCTCTGGGCTTTCTGTCTTGTTCCATTGGTCTATATTTCTGGTTTTGTTCCAGTAAAACTCACTAATAGTAAATAACAGTTGAAAATAAGAAAATTTTTAAAGACTCATTCTTTTTTTTTTTTTAAAGAGATGGTCTAGGTAAGATAAGTGATCCAGAGAGCTCTGGTCTCAAGGCACTGGGAGCAAAAATCAGGTTCTCCTAGTAGGAGGTATTCCCTTAGGGTAAGAATTCTAAAGATATTTTTTCCTTCAAGCTTTCTGTACTGTTTGGGAATTAAACTGGTTGGGGGTCAGTTAACCTTCAACTAGCATTATGTACTCAATTGGTGCAATTGAAGGTTCATAATATTCATAGATACCCCCTTTTCTTTTCTTTTCAATTGTTTTGAAAAATTGGTCAGCCCTTGTAACAAGGGCATTATGTGTGAGCAACTTTCACACACACACACACATCAACCTAGATTGTCTTTTTGACTAGCATAGTTCAAATCCTCACCTAAGCCTTCTAAAAAGGTGGAGTTAAGCAAAGAATCATTTTGATGGTCAGAGAATGATTTAGATGACGAGCCAGAATATTGCTTAAAAGTTCTTTAAAAAATTGTTATTAAATTTGAATAATTATCATCGTATTTTTTCCTTCATAATCACTGATAGCAGCTTTTCATTTTATGGCTATTTATAGCTAGGATGATTTATTGCTGGAAAACTCAAATGCAATTATTCCTGTTGACAATCCTGCATAGCTACCTAATAAGGAAGATGAATGCTTATACAATGAGGCGGCATAATCTAAGAGTTAGTAAGTTAAATTGTGTGCGGTCTTGGAACTTGTAGAGAGAGAAAAAATGGTTGTGGCAGATACATTTATACTGTGACCACTTTATATCACTCCTGTATTATGTTTGTTTTGAACCCAAGTTGTGTTTTTAGAACATATAAAATAGATCAAAGAGGTTTTGAAACTTTTGGGAGTTGGTATGTCTCTAAAGCCATGATGTTCTAACTTCAACCACTTCACAAGAGCCAGAGGCCTGCCACACTCACCTGCCTGGTGTGCGTGAATGTGAGCAAGCGTGTGTACATGCCTAGGGAGAGAAGGCAGAAGCCCCCAAAGGACTTTTCAATGAATACTGAAACTTTTAGTGTAAAATGAGGATTCCCACTGAGCCGTGTCAGTGTCCTTCATGAAACATAAACATTGCCAGTGAAAACATACAGGTTTAATCAAAAGCCTGTGGACCACATGATAATCTGCCATGGGCAGATACCTTGAGAACAGGTCTAGCAAGCAGTCCAGAAAAACACTGGACATCAGCCAGGACCCCTTAAAGACGTGGAAAAACAACCCAAGAACTCAAGGAGGCAGCTTTGGAACCATCGGTGGAAAAAATATTTAAAATCGATCAGATGGGAAGGTGGTTTATTGCTGGAGGGGCTGCAGTTGGTCTTGGAGCTCTGTGCTACTATGGATTGGGACTGTCTAATGAGATCGGAGCTATTGAAAAAGCTGTAATTTGGCCTCAGTATGTGAAGGATAGAATTCATTCCACTTACATGTACTTAGCAGGAAGTATTGGTTTAACAGCTTTGTCTGCCATGGCAGTGAGCAGAACTCCTGCTCTCATGAACTTCATGATGAGAGGCTCGTGGATAACCATTGGTGCAACCTTTGCAGCCATGATTGGAGCTGGAATGCAGGTGCAGTCAATATCGTATGAGCAGAGTCCAGGCCCAAAGCACCTTGCTTGGTTACTGCATTCTGGTGTGATGGGTGCTGTGGTGGCGCCTCTGACAATATTAGGGGGGCCTCTTCTCGTCCAAGCTGCGTGGTACACGGCTGGCATTGTGGGGGGTCTGGAATGCAGGTGCAGTCAATATCGTATGAGCAGAGTCCAGGCCCAAAGCACCTTGCTTGGTTACTGCATTCTGGTGTGATGGGTGCTGTGGTGGCGCCTCTGACAATGTTAGGGGGGCCTCTTCTCGTCCAAGCTGCGTGGTACACGGCTGGCATTGTGGGGGGCCTCTCCACCGTGGCCATGTGTGCGCCCAGTGAGAAGTTTCTGAACATGCGGTGCCCCTGGGTGTGGGCCTCAGTGTCGTCTTTGTGTCTTCTCTAGGATTGATGTTTCTCCCACCTACCACTGTGGCTGGCGCCACTCTGTACTCAGTGGCAGTCTATGGTGAGTTAGTTCTTTTCAGCATGTTTCTTCTACATGATACACAGAAAGTAATCAAGCATGCAGAAGTGGTACCAATGTATGGAGTTCAGAAATATGATCCCATCAATTCGATGCTGGGAATCTACATGGATACATTAAACATATTTATGTGTGTTGCCAGTATTCTGGCAACTGGAGGCAACAGGAAGAAGTAAAGTGACTCGGCTTCTGACATCCTCAATACATCAGATATCTGGCTTGTTTAATAGGGACAGATATTCATTAAATAGTTTGTACAAGCAGCTTTCGTTGAAGTTAACTACAAACTACTTAAATCCCTTTTGCAGGAATTTTTCCATGTCTATCTAGCTTAAGGAATTTCTTAGAAATGTGTCTGAGACTCCTACGAACTGGTTCTTAGTATGTATGCTTGCGTTTAGAGCTTTAATCCATTTTGAGTTTATTTTTGTGTATGGTGTTAGAAAGAGTTCTAACTTCATTCTTTTATGACAGCTATGTGTAAAAACTAGACAGCTATGTCCATTTTTCCCAGCACCACTTACTGAAGAGACTGTCTTTTCTCCAGTGTATATTCTTGCCTCCTTTGTCAAAGATACGGTACACATAGGTGTGTGGGTTTATCTCTGGGCTTTCTGTCTTGTTCCATTGGTCTATATTTCTGGTTTTGTTCCAGTAAAACTCACTAATAGTAAATAACAGTTGAAAATAAGAAAATTTTTAAAGACTCATTCTTTTTTTTTTTTTAAAGAGATGGTCTAGGTAAGATAAGTGATCCAGAGAGCTCTGGTCTCAAGGCACTGGGAGCAAAAATCAGGTTCTCCTAGTAGGAGGTATTCCCTTAGGGTAAGAATTCTAAAGATATTTTTTCCTTCAAGCTTTCTGTACTGTTTGGGAATTAAACTGGTTGGGGGTCAGTTAACCTTCAACTAGCATTATGTACTCAATTGGTGCAATTGAAGGTTCATAATATTCATAGATACCCCCTTTTCTTTTCTTTTCAATTGTTTTGAAAAATTGGTCAGCCCTTGTAACAAGGGCATTATGTGTGAGCAACTTTCACACACACACACACATCAACCTAGATTGTCTTTTTGACTAGCATAGTTCAAATCCTCACCTAAGCCTTCTAAAAAGGTGGAGTTAAGCAAAGAATCATTTTGATGGTCAGAGAATGATTTAGATGACGAGCCAGAATATTGCTTAAAAGTTCTTTAAAAAATTGTTATTAAATTTGAATAATTATCATCGTATTTTTTCCTTCATAATCACTGATAGCAGCTTTTCATTTTATGGCTATTTATAGCTAGGATGATTTATTGCTGGAAAACTCAAATGCAATTATTCCTGTTGACAATCCTGCATAGCTACCTAATAAGGAAGATGAATGCTTATACAATGAGGCGGCATAATCTAAGAGTTAGTAAGTTAAATTGTGTGCGGTCTTGGAACTTGTAGAGAGAGAAAAAATGGTTGTGGCAGATACATTTATACTGTGACCACTTTATATCACTCCTGTATTATGTTTGTTTTGAACCCAAGTTGTGTTTTTAGAACATATAAAATAGATCAAAGAGGTTTTGAAACTTTTGGGAGTTGGTATGTCTCTAAAGCCATGATGTTCTAACTTCAACCACTTCACAAGAGCCAGAGGCCTGCCACACTCACCTGCCTGGTGTGCGTGAATGTGAGCAAGCGTGTGTACATGCCTAGGGAGAGAAGGCAGAAGCCCCCAAAGGACTTTTCAATGAATACTGAAACTTTTAGTGTAAAATGAGGATTCCCACTGAGCCGTGTCAGTGTCCTTCATGAAACATAAACATTGCCAGTGAAAACATACAGGTTTAATCAAAAGCCTGTGGACCACATGATAATCTGCCATGGGCAGATACCTTGAGAACAGGTCTAGCAAGCAGTCCAGAAAAACACTGGACATCAGCCAGGACCCCTTAACAGTTCAGCCTGAGTTTTCCTCAATCTGCAACTGAGACAGAATCAACCTTTCTCTGTTTCATAGGAACAGGATGTTTATCATAAAGAATGTTTTGTTTATGTTTAAAGCACAGAGTGCTCTCTTTTTTTTCCCCTGAGTACAAGTATTTGGTTTTTTTTTCAGAAGAGCAGAAGCACTCTGAATCTTAGGTATTATTAAGATCCAGTCTTGTGCCTTTGCAACTGCCTTTGGCCTTAAAGCCTTCCGTGGTGGCTCCCTGACCTGTGCCTGTCGCCTCTTCTCCCATCACTCGTCCTTCACGGTTTGCCATTCAGATGCTGTGGCCTGGTTCTGTTATTCTGGTTCTGAGGCCTGCGCGAGCATGCATGCCTTCCACTCTGGGCTGCAGGCTCCTCTCACTACAAAAACTTCCATGTGCTTCTATGTGCTCAGTTGTGTCTGACTCTTTGTGACCCCGTGAACTGCAGCCCACCAGGCTCTTCTGTCCATGGGATTTTCCAGGCAAGAATATTGGAGTTGGTTGCCATTCCCTACTCCAGGGGATCTTCCTGACCCAGGGGTCAAACCCACATTCACTGCAGCTCCAGCATTGCAGCTGGGTTCTTTACCACTGAGCCACTGGGCTAGCTGAGCCTTTCTAAAGCTCTTCGGCCTAAATTGTTTCATCTCTTTGGGTGAGACTGTTTTTCTTTTCCTACTTATTTCCCTTCCCTCTAGTTCAGTTAGATGTCTGTTCTGATTAACTGTTTTCTTGCATCAATTCTTTCCCTTTCTTAAGCCTCTTTGCCTCGTCAGATCATTCTTTCCTAAATGGTAGGGGGACAGAGCTCCCATCTTCTATCTGCATTGTCTTCAGAACATGATCTCTGCCCTCACGAATACTGTAATCTCAAACAGAGAAAACACTCATTCAGCCAAGGTTCGCTCAGCATCTTTCCTGTGCATGGCCCTGTGCCCATTTGGGGGAGATGTTGCAGTGATGGCAACTGACAACCCTCTCAATAGAGAACTGACATTGTACTGGAGGGGGTGAGACTTAAGCTAATAATTAAACAAATGTTCTTTTGTTTTGGTTGTAATTATTAATTACTCTGAAGGAAAAGTCATGTGACAGTGATTAGTAGCGCGATGTCTCCTGAACTAAGGCAATCACAACTAGCTTCCCCAAGAAGAAAAAGTTAAATTGAGACTCAAAGTAGGAATTTGCCAAATATGTGGTCTGGCATGCATGCTCAGTCCTGTTGGACTTTTTGCAACCCCGTGGACTATAGCACATCAGACTCCTCTGTCCATGGGATTTCCCAGATCTTCAGAACATGATCTCTGCCCTCACGAATACTGTAATCTCAAACAGAGAAAACACTCATTCAGCCAAGGTTCGCTCAGCATCTTTCCTGTGCATGGCCCTGTGCCCATTTGGGGGAGATGTTGCAGTGATGGCAACTGACAACCCTCTCAATAGAGAACTGACATTGTACTGGAGGGGGTGAGACTTAAGCTAATAATTAAACAAATGTTCTTTTGTTTTGGTTGTAATTATTAATTACTCTGAAGGAAAAGTCATGTGACAGTGATTAGTAGCGCGATGTCTCCTGAACTAAGGCAATCACAACTAGCGTCCCCAAGAAGAAAAAGTTAAATTGAGACTCAAAGTAGGAATTTGCCAAATATGTGGTCTGGCATGCATGCTCAGTCCTGTTGGACTTTTTGCAACCCCGTGGACTATAGCACATCAGACTCCTCTGTCCATGGGATTTCCCAGTCAAGAATACTGGAGTGGGTTGCCATTTTCTACTCCAGGGGATCTTCCTGACCCAACTAGGAATCAAACCCACATCTCCTGCATTGGCAGGCAGATTCTTTATCGCTGAGCCACCTTGGAAGCCCCACCAATGAAGGGAAGCCAAAGAACAGGCAGGAAGCACATGGGAAGAAGTTTGGTTTCTTTCAGGAATTGAAAAAAGACCATTATGGCTTGACTCTACCTGCTGGTCCAAATTCAGCCTCGCACCTCTTTCCTGTAGCCCACAAGCAAAGAACAATTTATACACTTTAAATACTAGAAAAGAAGATTTTCTGACCCATGATCTTGCAGGAAAGGTAAACTGCAGCGTCCATAGCAGTGTTGCACTGGAACACACGCCTTTACGTTTTTGTTGGAATGTTTTCCCGCTCCGTCAGCAGACCATGTGGCTCATAGAAACTGCAGTATTTACTGTGTGGCACTTCTTAGGAAAAGCCTGCTGTCCCCTTGTCTAGATCATGGTGAGTGATGGGAGAACAGGGGTGGCACAAACAACCCAGATCAGATTTGCAGGGAATTAGAGGGGATGTTATGATTTTGATCGGTAATTTTAAGAATGATGAGAACCCTTCAAAGGACTTTAAACAGGGAATGACAAGCATGCCCCTGGTGGTCCAGTGGTTAAGAATCTGCCTTCCAGTGCAGGGGATGTGGGTTCAACCTCTGGTTAGGGAATTAAGATCCCACATGCCTCGGAGCTGCTAAGCCTTTGTGCCACAACTGCTGCGTCCATGCTGCAGCAGAGACCTGCACAGCCATAAATAAATAAGCAAGCAAGCCTCTGGCTGTTGTGAGATAGATCAGAGGAGTCAAGTGGAGTTGCTGGAAGATAGGATTAAGATAGGATGCAAAGGATTGTAGCAGCCTCAGTGTGAAATAATGGTGGTGGTGGAGATGGATAGAACAAGAAGTGTCATTAATGTGTGTTGAGTATTTTTTATGCTTACATGCTTAATCACTCAGGCACATCCAGCTCTTTTGTGATCCTATGGACTGTAGCTCACCAGGCCCCTCTGTCCATGGGACTTCCCAGGAGAGAATACTGGAGTGGGTTGCCAGTTTCCTCCTCCAGAGATGGAACCCGAGTCTCCTGCATTGGCAGAAGGATTCTTTACCGCTGAGCCACTTGGGAAGCCCAAGTACTTTCTGTACTTCTTTGTATTTAAGTCTACCTAACTGTCCTGTGGAGTAGGAATCATTCTTTTTTCCATTTTTGTCAATGAAGATGCTGTGACTTAGAGAGATGAAGTTACTTTCCCCAAATTCATGTGGCTAGTAAGTAGTAAGTTGGGCTTCACATGTGGCGTTTGCTGACTCCAGAAGCTGGAATAGAAATTTCTCAACAATAGCTCTAAGAAGAATACAGAACAGAATTTACAAGATATTTTGTGTTTGATTGGATGTGGAAGGTCAGGGAGAACACAATATCAAGGAAAGCTTCAGATTTCTAACATGAGTAATTGGATAACTGTCTTGCCTACCAAATTCAAACTCCTCATTCAATACCATGTGGTTCTTTAAAGTATAATTATTTTATATAATAAGGTAAATTATAGCTTTCTTACCAATGTAAAATGAACATGTCAAAGATTTTAATTAATAATTAATATTGATTAGTTAGTATTAATGGGGAACCCATATAAACTGGTTCACATGGGAATTTGAGGAGCTTAGTATTTATGGTCAATTTAATAAATAAATATTAGCATTTGATTGCTAGGCTAAATACAGACTTAGTTAATGCCCATTATGGCAATAAATAATAATCTTTGGGATTTTCTTTCACACCAGACAAAAACTATTTGCATCATCACCAGACAAAATCTACAAGTTAACCTTTGTTTCTGCTAAGTCACTTCAGTCGTGTCCGACTCTTTGCGACCCCATAGACGGCAGCACACCAGGCTCTGCCGTCCCTGGGATTCTCTAGGCAAGTACACTGGTGTGGGTTGCCATTTCCTTCTCCAATGAACGAAAGTGAAAAGTGAAAGTGAAGTCGCTCAGTCGAGTCCGACTCTTAGCGACACCATGGACTGCAGCCTACCAGGTTTCTCCGTCCATGGGATTTTCCAGGCAAGCGTACTGGAGTGGGGTGCCAGTGCCTTTTCCAACCTTTGTCTCTACTGAGTTGTAAAAATAGCCCCATCAATAGAAAATTAGTCAGAGGTTAAGCTCCACACCATGATGAAAGAATACCCAGTCATGTATTTTTCCTGCTTCTAAGCTTTCAATACTTTTTCTGACAGTTTACAAAGTTTTCTTTTCTCTGGTAATGTTACTTTGCTTTCATATGTTCCCATAGTTCTTGGCATTTCGTCTGGCATGACCGCTACCCTGTATCTAACTGTATCACAGTTAGATAATAGTAACCATCATTTGTAGGTACCTTAGCCACAAAACACTTTTAACTTTAGGCTGGGGGAGTTTCACTTGACCCTGACTGGGTCTGAAGATGAAACTGACAAAGCCAAATCAATAGGGGAAAGGCATAAAAATGTGTTTAATACAAGTTTCTGTGACATGGGAGCCTGCATAAAGAAATGAATACCCCCCCAAAAAAAACCAAACCTGAATATTTCCATGCTAGGTTGATGAACAGTGAACTGTCTTGTAGAAATGTAACAGGTTAAGGAGTAAATGTGGCTTCTTTGATGGCTCAGTGGTAAAGAATCTGCCTAGAGGTTGATCCCTGGGTCAGGAGGATCCCAAGGAGGAAGAAATGGCAATCCACTCCGGTGTTCTTGCCTGGGAAATCCCACGGGCAGAGGAGCCTGGCGGGCTACAGTCCATGGGGTCACAAAGAGTTGGACATGACTGAGTGACTAAACAACAGCAAAAAGGAGTAAATGTTGGGGTAGCATGTTCTGAACCCCACATTTCTGTTTTAATCACCACGGCAACCCCGTGGTGGTGTCTGCTGTACTAGCCAAAAGCCTCGGAAACCGACTCCAAGAGGCTCCTTGCTGGTTTGGGGTCCACAGTTAGTGACAGAACCAGGACTCATTTAACCCAGGGTGAAACCCTCTTTAAGTTTCATTTCAACTGTGTCAGACTGAATGAAGAAAACTCTTTTTCCCAGAAGACTGTTGGGTTCTCCAGATGCTCAGTAATAGTTGATTTCCTTGTGTGTCTGTGTGTCTCAGGGTGCTGCCTAACGTATCAAGGTTCTGAGTCATTGTTTATGGACTTGAATACTGAATGAAAGAGAAGTAACCAGGAACAGACTCTGAGACATACCATATTCTTACTGTCTGGCAATTTCTGCTTTTACTGCCACGTACCAAAGATGGGACTATGAAAATCACCTAAAACCATCAAATCTCAGTTCTCTTTTTTTCTCCCCATGTCCAACAGACTTCCAGCACAAAATAACCGTACAGGCCTCCCCCAACTTGGACAAACGAAGAAGTCTGAACAGCAGCAGCTCCAGCCCACCCAGCAGCCCCACAGTGATCCCCCGACTCCGAGCAATACAGCGTAAGCTTTCTCCCCCTTGGGACCTTCTGGGTGGGTTTCTGTCACTGGTGGACTTTGATTTAACTTAAGCAGACATGTTTTTATAGGTGGTTTCTAGGCATGTGAAATACAGGAGGTACCATAACTATTTGGAAATCAAAATTTTCTTCTTAGTCTAATTTTCTTATTTTCACAGTAAATGATTTTTAGACTCTGCACAATTGGTGATGTTACCAGGCCACAGAGTAGAAAGTGAAATAAAATCTCGAGACTTATAAGATTTTGTGAAGCCTGTACCTGCGACTTTTGTATAACCTAATTACATCAGTAGCATACTTGTGGATATTTTGAAAACTGAAATCCAGAATTTGAGGTTACTTCCAGTTGTTCTGTAAAGAAGACAGTATTCTGGTTTTGGGGATTTAGCTCTCATTTGGTGTGTATTAACCACCCTAATGCACGTGGCCCCCCACGTTAGGGTAATTCAACTTAGGGTTTTTTGGCTTTACGATGGTTTTAAAGTGACTCACATTCAGTGGTAACCATACTTTGAATTTTGACCTTTTCCTGGGGAGTGATGCGAGGCACCATCCTCTCTCAAGATGCTGGGCTCCTGGTCAGCCCCGCCATCATGAGGAGAAATAAGCCATATACTCACAGCTACTCTGTTTTTCACTTCACTGCTGGATTCTGTAAGTTACACGAGCTATTTAACTTTAGTATAGAATAGGCTTTGCATTTGATGATTTTGCTAACTGTAGCCTAGTGTGACTGTTCTAAGCGGGTTTCCCAGGTGGCTCAGATGATGTAGAATCTGTCTGCCATGCGAGTGGCACGGGTTCATTCCCTGGATCGGAAAGATCTCCTGGGAAAGGAAAAGGCCTCCCACTCCAGAATTCTTGCCTGGGAACCCCCATGGACAGAAAAGCCTGGAGGGCTGCAGTCTATGGGGTCACAAAAGAGTTGTATACAACTTGGCAGCTAAGCAAACACAGTAACTCTTCTAAGCACATTTTTTAAAATTAATTTATTTTAATTGGAGTCTAATTGCTTTACAATATTGTAGTAGCTTTTGCCGTACATTGACATGAATCAGCCATGTGGGTACATGAGCACGTTTACGGTGGGCTGGGCTAAGCCGTGTTCGGTAGGTCAGGTGTATTAACTACGTTTTCAACTTACAATGGTTTTGTGCGAGTTTCAGTTAGACCCAAAGTGTAGATTTTTCCCCCCTGTGTAGATATGTCATAATGCTTCCAGCTGTGTTTCTAGCGCCTCTGGTGTGTGACAGGATTGCTTTCTAAATGTGTAGTAATAACACCACTCTCCCCATGGTTCTCAAGCAGCGAGGGGCTGTGGGAGGAGGCAGGTGTGTGTCACACATGTGTGTCAGCAATGGGTGGAGGTCAGACGTGAATGCAAACCTCCCCGCAAGGGGATGAAATAAGGCAAGATGTGGGAAAACTTGCATATGTTCAGGTTTTAAAAGGTAATTGTAGCCAAACAGTTGTGATGACTAATGAAATGGTGGCTGAAATTACAGTTTCAAAATAGACCTTTATTCCTTAGATTCTAAACTTTGATTTGGTTAAAAAATTAAGTACTAAGTTAAATGTTCAATTTGCCTTTTTTTTTGCCTCCCAAGTAAAAAGAAGTCCTAATTATTGGATCATGTTAAATGCATAGATAAAGAAATAATCAGCCCTCTCTGGCTACCTCAAGTTTACCTTTTACTTTTCTTACTGTTATGATTAGAGACAGACATTTGCCTTGAGTAGGGTGAAAGAAATAATTTCTTCATTGTTTTCATGTTTCTCAATCATCTATACACTTTGAGTAAGATAGTTTTACAACTGATTTGATTCATCCTAAAACTTAAAGAATTGTAATTGGTTAATGAGTGATGCTCTCTGTTTAGTGACCTCAGATGAAAGCAATAAAACTTGGGGCAGAAACACCGTCTGTCGACAAGAAGAATTTGAAGATATAAAAAGGAATTTCAAGAAAAAGGGTTGTACCTGGGGTCCAAATTCGATTCAAATGAAAGAAAGAACTGATTGCAAAGAAAGGTACACGTGTGACATGTGGTGGCATTTCAGTGTGCACTGTGACGCAGAGCAGTGCTTTTTTGCTTAGTTATTTTTTATCAGGGCCTTTTAAATGTTGCATTGGCCAGACTGACCTTTTAAAAAGCAATTAGAGTAATACAAAGATACCTGAATATCAAGTTAATTTCTAGGATGGGTTTATCACGCTAAATTAATTATTATTTGGTTAAGCAGTTTAAAAAAGTTTTTACATCTCATGTTAAGGTTTTATTTGTACTTTGCTAGCTTTTTAAAACACAGAATCCAAATGTGTTCTCTTTACTACCTAAAAATCTTGTTAGTGTGTATTTACCAAAACCTAGTTTGTGTTCATGTGGTTCTCTTATATCAAAATAAACATTTTTCTCTTGTAGAATAAGACCTCTCTCAGATGGCAACAGTCCTTGGTCAACCATATTAATAAAAAATCAGAAAACCATGCCATTGGCTTCATTATTTGTGGACCAGCCAGGTAAATGGGTTTCAGGAAATAGACTTGGCATGTGAGTGCTCTGGAAGTGATGTCAGAAAGGTTAGCAGCGTCAGAGTAGTAGTGGGGCTACACTGAGCTGAAAACTTATCTTCTGTCCTGGCAGTGTTCATGGCGGAAAGTAATCATTGGGCTCCACACTGTTTACCAGGAATTTGTAACTCCTATTCTTTACCAGAAAAATTAGTATAATTTATTAGATAGATCCAAATTAATTTAGTGTAGGAAATAGTAAATATGAAAATGTAGGCACCCTGAAATTCTGCTGAGGTTGTATTCCCACCCCACGACATGATAAAATATTGTCAAGCTAGTTAGCTGTGGAAAACTACTACTGCTGGAGAGTGTTACATTGAAATCTCTAATTTAAGTAAGTAATCATTGCTTTCAATATTCAACATTCCTGTTCAGTGTTCAGATATTAAAAGATTGAAAAGATACGGTAGTTGTTGAATGATGTTAGCCTCAATGATGGCTATCACCAAAGAAGACAAAATTGGTCTTTACCCTCAACAACTTAAGGCAGCTCTTTGATACTGTGATCAAAGGAAAGATGCTTTAGCTAAACATGGTATAGACGTCTTGAATTTATTATTACTGCTATGTTCAATTTTGCACGCACCTTATCACTCATTGTTCATAGTTAGTTTTCTTCTTCTGTGTTATCACAAGCATGTGGTTTCAGCCTAAATATCTCCATAAATACATTTGGGTAAACAGAGGCAGGTCCCCTCTGAATTCTAGGTAAGCACTTTCTGACGTTAGATTCGTTACTGTGTGCTGACTCTCTCTTGCCTGTAAAGGCAAGAGGTTCTCTCATTATATACTGCAGTGCGTCATCAACTGTCATTTGAGCAGTCATGAAGGGCAATCAATAGTCACAAAACTGTTATTTCTACAGTACATCATGTACTGTAGATTGGATATTATTATTATTTGTGACTGGATAGTCCTTTTTTTTTTTTTTCAATGTTTTTATTCTTTCTTAGAATATTTTGATCCTATTAATAACTCCTCCACGGGTCACTTGGAGGAAATAAAAGGATTTATGTAACTGACCCAGCTGTCGTCTCCATGAAGTTAACCCGGTAGTCCACTGGAAGGGTCAGTGAGCAAAGGGTTCACACCGTCTGTCCTGCCTGAAGGCCCCCTCCCACCTCCCATCTGTGTGGCCTGGTGCTTCTGTGAGTTTATGCCTCAGCTCAAGCATTTCCTGAAAGCCTTCCTGGACCACCTCAACTGAAGTGGTATCTCACCCCAGCCCTCTACCTCAGTACCCGTTTTTATTTATTTATTTATCACTGCTTTTTTTTTTTTAAGGCAGATTTTTCTTTTATTTTTCAAGAAAGAAAAGCATGCAAAAGCACACAAAGGAAATTCAGAAAAATATGGTAGGGTAAAAGTGACACAAACCAGAAATTCAAGCGGCCTTATTTTTATTTTTTTGCTCCACCATTTTCCCCATAACATTTTTGGTTTTGTTTTTATTTTTTATTTTTTGATTTATTGATTTCCAGTTGCAGGATAATTGCTTTACAATATTGTGTTGGCTTCTACCATATATCAACATGAATCTGTCATAGCTATACCTATGTCCCCTCCCTCTGGAACCTCTCTCCCTATTCATCACTCTTATCTAAAATTCTTATTTGTCTACATGGAATCCATAATATATGTGTTCTTCATCACCCACAAATTAGTATGTCAACTCACAGCCAAAAAGTTTATCTGCTGTGTTCAGTGCCTGGTGCCTAGCAAGCATTCAACGTCTCCCGAATGCCTCAGTGACTCCCAAAAGGACAGTATGATCTTATGCAGATATTGATCATGTTTGCCTTGGTTTCAGGGCTTGCAAGTGCCTTGCAGGTCCCTCTGCAGGGAGCCTGAGTCAGAGCACCCTGGATACCCCTGCTGCAAGGTACCCCTGGACAAACCATCTGCTAAACTGTAAAGGACTCCATGGTCATGATGTAGAATATGTATTCATTAGATTTCAGCTTTGTTTTACAGTGTAGTTTTCATGGTTTTTACTGGAAAATGGTCCTAGCGTGTGTGTGTTTATCCTTCTATGTAGGTGCTTGTGAAGAGCCAAAACTTGCCCCTGACGGATTGGAACACAGAAAACCAAAGCAGATAAAATCGCCAACTCAGGCCTACATCGATCTACCTCTTTGGAAAGATGGCCAGAGAGAGAACCCGGTGGAACCCGAAAGCTGGGAGGAGGGAACCCCAGTGAGCCCTGCTGCCGACACTCCTCAGGGGACCCCTCCAAACAGTCTGAGCAGATCCCCCCAGAGAAAGAAAACGGAGTCTGCTCTGTACGGCTGTACCATGCTGCTGGCTTCGGTGGCTCTGGGCTTGGACATAAGAGAGCTCACGAAAGCACAGGTTCCCGAAGACCCGTTGCCCAAGGAAGACAGGAAGAAACGTGAAGGCATCTTCCAGCGGGCATCTAAGTCTCGCCGCAGTGCCAGCCCCGCCGCAAGGCTGCTGGCCGTGGGCGAGGGAGCCAGCAGCAGCGGCCCCCTCCCACCGTCCACCCCAGCAAACCTCCTGTCCGTGCCTTCCCTCTCCACCAGGTGCCTGCTGCAGACCGACGGCGAAGACTCCGAGAGCAGCACACACATCTCTTGTGCCCCTCGGGTGCCCACTCCAGATCCTTGCCCTGCCTTTGGAGGGAGGGGCCAGAAGTCAACCCCCATGCCAGGACTGGAGACCAGCCGTGATGGGTGGAGAGACCTGCCTCCTTCCTTCATGGAGCTGACACATGGGGCCATTTCTTACGCTGCTGCTTCCAAAGAGAGAGCAGCAAGTCACCGAAGGACCATGTCTGATGGAAGTGCTCCCCCGCCCCCAGGTAGGCTGCATTCATGGGCGAAAGTACCAGATACCACTGCAGAGACTGGACTGTAAAATTGTGTGACTCTCTGATTCTCTTTTCCATATGATTACATTTACAAATTTCTTCTCACTCTTTACAGAAATCTTTGCATTTTACCCTTTCATTTGACTGTCATTTAATTTTACTCTTTCATTTGACCTTAACTATCATTTAGACTCTGGGGAAAATACAACTAAATTTCAACAACTTAAATACTTAATAGCGTATTAAAACAGAGCGAGCATGTGGAGAGTAACTGCTCCAAGCCCCTCATGTTAGGAAGACAATCATTTGACAAAGTCTGAACCAGTAATTAATGGGAGAGCTGCTGCTAAAACTGGTTGTCCTACCTCCCCGTGGTACCATGTCTTCTGCATCACTTGACTTCACTGTCCAGTTAGTTATGTTGAGATTGAGTTTAAGAGGTATAAAAATCAAAAGGACAGTAGGTGCTATGTGGGGATTAACTATTATATCTTTTGTATGTAAATGTGATTACAATCACATCAGCTATAGATCATAAGGATGAAGTGAGATAATGTATATGAAAAATGCTTTTTAGATTATAAAATGTTATGCTAGGATTGGTTATAAAGTGTATTAAAACTGAGGCTGCTTTCATTTGCTCTATCTTTTCCTTTATCTCTTTAAGTGTGCTACAAGTAGGCACATTGTTTTCTAATATTATTTTTCATTGTCTTTAAGTAAATTGGTTTATTGCTCTTTTATGATGCAATGAATATTAGTAATTTATAATTGTCCATGGTGAAATCCCATCACGATAATCCCATAAGAACTCTTTTTCTTAATTTGAAGCCAGTAATTATCTGCTAGAGTGGTAATAGGCCTTCCCTGATGGCTCAGCAGTGAAGAATCCCCCTGCCAATGCAAATGACATGGATTCAATCCCTGGGTCAGGAAGACCCCCTGGAGAAGGAAATGGCAACCCACTCCAGGATTCTTGCCTGGGAAACCCAACAGAGGAGCTTGATGGGCTACAGTCCCTGGGGTCGCACAGAGTCAGATGCGAATGAACAACAACAGGGTGGTAATAAGTCAGTTCTTCAGAACAAAAAAGGGAAGGTGTAACATGTAGAAACATAGCTGCCTCCTTATTTCCATTAATATTTTCAAATTATCACCTGAAAGTGAATTCAGTCATATTCACCATCATTTACACCTTAATTTTAGTCCAGTCTAATCCCATTCTGAAATCTATCCTGTTTATTAAACAATTCTAATGATCATTGTTCTAAGCATCTGATGATGATTTAGCTCTTTACAGTTGTAGTGTCCACAGATTCAAGCAATCTTTCCAACTTTGAGGTACTTTTCAATAAAAACAAACCTTATATCCTAACAGTTTGTAAGGTAAGGTTTGTGTTCAGGTTTTTTTGTCAAAGCTTACTTTAAGGTGAAGTCACCCAGTTTATTTTTCTTGATATGCATCGTTTTCAACGTCACTGTCTAATCACACACTCTCTTTGCCAGCTGGTGCAGCTCTCATCTCAGCCCCCGGAGCCTCTGAACTGCCCCCTGAGTGGGTGTGGGGGATGCCCCCCTCCCTGTCTGGACCTCACAGTGACCTGCCAAGTGAGGTCCCGCCTGAAAAGCAAAGAGCTGTCCATATGGTGCCTCTGCCTCGCCCTCCCCCTCTAAGAAGCCGAGGAGGTGCCCTGCAGGCCTTCCCGCCGAGAACAGAGTCTCAGCCCTCACAGGCTGGCCCTGCAGTGGGTGGTCCAGCACCAGCCCACAGCTGTCCCCTTGGCCCCAAGAAGAGAACTCAGCCCCACATGCCTTCCTTGCTGGACACCGACGTGGAAGGCCAGAGCCGGGACCGCACTGTGCCTCTGTGCAGGATGAGAAGCAGAGCGAGCCGACCATCCCTGTACGAACTCGAGAAAGAATTTCTGTCTTAAGTGCCTTCTGTTGTTTAAGCATTTCTTTTTGTCTTTTTAAGGTGAACAAATGGAAACAAGGTGTCTACCTTTTAATTGTTTCATGCTGCTGTGTTTTCAAAGCTGTGGCCGAGTCACTGAAATAGTAGTGGATGTCTAACTTCTCCAGAAATGGAAGTCATTGCCGTTGGCTGACTGTATTGTTGGTCCACGGGATTCTTACCTAGCAACTTGAAATACTCCATACACTATAAAGCAAGAACTGTACAACAAAGTGAATCTGTGTTTAAGCACAACTTTAAATGCTTTTTCTCCCCATTTATATTCTTTTCTGGTGGTGGTGGTGGTGTTCAGTTGTGCGACCCCACACACAAAACTTGTTAGAGTGCCATTTTTGTTTCCTTCCTTCCTGTTGCCTTCCTGCATTTTCTATTTTCCTTTCCCTTCTTTTCTTCATTTCTCACTTTTCTTTTGTTACTTGTGCAACAAAAGCCAAGAATAATGTGATATTAGTGAGTAAAGGTGTCTGTTTTTAAAACTTTGATAACTAGAATAGATGAAGAGTCCTATTTAAGCTACTTAAGCTCAGCAATGGGCTTATAATGCACAAGCATGTCCAAGTCTCATCCAAAATATGCAATACTTCTCTTTGAGAAAATTTTACTGAATGTAGTTTATAAAAGTTTTAATGAATGTAACTTCTAAAAGTTTTATCCATTGGAACTCCAAAATAGATTTAAAACAAATCAGTCATTAACATTTGACTTAGACCATACGGTGTACAGCTGAGACACACTTACCTGTGGGTTCTCCCTGTAAAAAAAGGTCCCCCGTCATCAGTAGCCATTGATTTGGTATCCAAAAGTGTAAAGCTTTTCTTTTGCCATGGAGTTTTTAAAAATTAATTGACACGTGTGTCATGCATCGTAAACATTGATGTCATTTAATTTTTATTTTCTCTCTTTAAGTGCATAATCATCCCGGTAACCTCAAATACAGTCAGTGAGAAACACTGCAAAGTCAAGAAACAGCAGTACTGTTAGAATTTAAGTATTTTCCAGTAATAGTTATTTCACATTTCACTTAATTGTGGATAAGTGTTAGATATCTGCTGGGTGAGATAAGTTGATGTCGTAGAAAGGAAAAATATAGATTATTTTCAGATGTGGATTTATAAAATGAGTCTTTGGATAGCAGATCAGATTTTTAAATGATTTAAAATTATTTTATGAGTCACTTTTATGAATTATACAGATTGCTACAAATAGACTACTGAGTTAGTAAGCTATGAAATGGCTATCCAGGAGCTTGGTAAACTTGTCTGGGTTCTTCTGTTAAATATATTATGCTTCTATCATTAGAATATGATTATTTGGATGAAAAATAATAACTATCTTAAATTTTCCATACAGTGAGAAACTTTAATTGCTAATATTACTTGTTACTTCATTTAAAATTTTTCCTTGGTTAAGAGTTACTGAATAATTGAAAGGTCAGCAATTTAAATTAAATCAAGTGTGATAAAATATCTACCTATAGTAGATTTTTAAAAAGTAAAATTGTACTATTTAGCCATTTTGGAACATCTTAGTCATGTAACAAGTATGCCCCAGCAAATAAAGAACAGGGCATGAAAGGATTATGTTAACATAAGCGCATTTTTGCCCTAAAGAAAACAGTCTTGTATTTAAGATTCTTGCAGCAAAATCTCAGGTACTTAATTACATTTTGTTGTGTTATGGTCCATTCTGTGATTTGACTTCCCTTTGAGTTGGCTGTTGAATTATGTAACAGAGATTTGGTTTCCTCAAAACTGTATCACACTTGAAAATATGGTTGACTACTTCATACTCAGTCACTTGGGGGCATGTAACTTCCAGCTAAAAGTAAAGGAAATATGTGCCTACAATGATACATGAAACACGAAATATAGAAATTATGTTTTCAGTTTTGCTTCTGTCAAAACACTGTGTGCGTTTGTGTGTGTGGTGTGTGTGCGTGGCATGTGAGGGTAGGAGAGGGATGGGTATCCATCTGTCTTGTTCTTCTACTCTCTTCCTGTTTGGCTTTATTTTCGTCAACTTTACATTATGAATTTAGAAATGAAGCTCTATTAAAAAGACACATATGATAAAAAGACTCAATCTCACATGTTACTGCAGATAGTTATTTTTTTGCTGAGATCCACTGTACATCTGTGATTTTCTATGTATGTTAGTATACTTAGCAGAATCTGCTTATTTATTTTCACATAGACTTAATAGCTCACTGAAAGATAAATTAAACTGATTCTTATTAGTCAACAATTAAGGTGCTCCCACTGCAGAGATTTGAGGCCTGGGCCTGATATGCTGTATTATGAAGCTTTGTGACTGAAAAGATGTTTATATATGTTGTCTATTTTTTTAATAAACTTTTTTTTATAGCTTGTCTATTTGCTCAGTGGCTTTGGTCTACTCCTGATGATTGTGACTAGTTTGTAATAGTTCATTTTTTATTCAATAAGGGAAAGTATGTTAATAAGATTATTAATAAGCCAGGTATTAACCTGCTAAATTGATTAAATGGAAGGATCATGAAATGAGCCATGGGATTAAATATCTTTTTTTTAAGTATAATGAAATGTTTTCTTTCAAATGTTGTTTGGTTTACATGTGCCTTGAAACATTGCATTTAATTTCACTGTGAGAATTTTGCAACTCTAGCTTTTCAGAAGGCACATTTTGGCAGAGTGAATTACTATATAAAGTAAATATCAGTTGATGCTAGAGAGATGTGGTTAATGAGACATGTTCATTATTAGCATGTTTAAATCAGAAGAATTTCAAAAAACAACCTAACCTCACCTCTGGTGATTCTTGGTAGGCATTAAAGACTTGGGTGAATTAGGAAAGAAGCCAATAGCTTTTCATGCAGATAAAAGAAAAATGTGACATCTATTGTATAGCTGCGAAGTGTTAAGGCCTCTCCTAGGTGCCATATAAGGCACTCCCTTTAATTCTCTTCAGCAGAGTTTGTGAGAGAGGTAGTAGTATCCCTATTTTATTAGATATAAAACAGGCAGAGAAATTTGATAAACTTCCAAAGACCCACCAACATTTACCTGTTCACAACTGTCGTATAGTGTAGAAGATGGATGCATCTGCAGGGTGACTTTGTGAATGGAATCCAAAGCTAAGGTAATTTTTCACTCATCAGAAAGTTCAAAATTCTAGGGTTCTCCCTGGGGGTCAAGTGGTTAAGACTTGGAGCTTCCAGAGCAGGGAGTGCAGGTTCAATCCCTGGTCAGGGAACTAAGATCCCATATTCCTTGCGGTGGTCAAGATATTAAGGGAAAAAAAATTTAATTCTAGAAATAGATGAGTTCGTTTTTAAAGACAAAGTCAACACTGTAATATGGTGGGATACTTCCTAAGTAATTGTAAAATGAAAGTACTACAAACTGCATATCTAATGGATCAACTCAGATAAAAGTAGGATTCTGTTTGATGGGTTTCTTTTTTCTTTTTCGATGGATTTATAAGTATGGTGAAATTATTTAGGAACTGCAATATAAATATATTTGGGCTTAAGCTGTCTGTACTCTTCTGAAAAGGTCAATATGCTAAAACATGAGACTTTCATGAGTGAAACAATGTAATAAGTACCATACAGCAGGGCAAAATTTTGTTATTGTTTAGCAAAAAATGAATTAAGGACTTTCCATAGCCACTGGGAAAAGCTAAAGGAATTCAGTGATGAGCAAGAGAGACACTAATTGTGTACTTTGCTGCATGGTTCTTAAGATCCAGGAAGACAGACATTGAGAAGCTCAGCAGGGCCAGTTTTGTGGGTTCATGCCTTGGGCGTCACACTCGGAATAGCCCCTGAGCTTGATTTTAATGCTTTGCTAACACCATCTTGAAATCCTTAAGAGATCTTGAACATGAGGCCCCTCATTTTTATTTTGCACTGGGTCCGACAAATTCTGTGGCCAAACCTGACTACCAGGCTTCTCTGTAGCTTAAGTGGTAAAGAATCTGCCTGCAGGGCAGTAGACCTGGGTTCAGTCTCTGGGTTGGGAAGATCCCCTGGAGAAGGGAATAGCAATCCACTCCAGTGTTCTCGCCTAGAGAATCCCATGGACGGAGGCACCTGGCGGGCTACAGTCCACAGGGTCGCAAAAAGTTGGACACGAGCGACTAAGACAATGACAACGAGTGAAGAGAGTGTTATAAAGGTGAAGCCGTCGCTGCTCAGTAGCACCCGCAGAGCAGACCCGACCAGGGGTGTTCAGAAACCAGGTAAGAGGCGATCCCCGGAGAGTTGCTGGCTTGTGACTCAAGTCATGTTTCTCCTGGTAGTTTCAGGATTGCTTCTTTGCCTTTCAGCATTTTCACCACGGTCTGTCTTAGTGTGGATCTCTGCATATATCATACTTGGAATTTTTTAATGTCTTGGATATGTAGTTTTTTTTTTTTCTAGCAAATTTGGGGTTTTCAGCCATAATTTCTTCAAATATTTTTTCTGCTCCTTTTACTCTCTTCTGGGACTCTTATCACACCTAAATTGGTGTACTTACTGGTGTCCCACATTTCTCTAAGGCCCTGTTCATTTTCATTCATTCTTCTCTTTCTGTTTACAGATTACATAATCTATACTGAGGGCAAGAGGAGAAGGGGGCGATGTGAGATGGTTGGATGGTATCATTGACTCTATGGACACGAGTTTGAGCAAACTCCGGGAGATAGAGAACAACAGGGAAGCCTGGTGTGCTGCTGTCCGTGGAGTCAGACACAACTTAGCGACTGAACAATCTATAATGATTTCAAATTCTCTTACCTTTCTTCAGCACCAATCTACTGTCAAAACCCGCTAATGACTTTTTTTCATTTTAATTATTGTGTTTTCAGCTCCATAATTTCCATTTGATTCTTTCTGAAAACTTTCATCTCTTCATTGATAGTCTCTTTTTGATGAAACATCACTATCCCTTCCTTCTTTAAGTGTGTTTTTCTTTAACTCATTGAACAAACTTATAATAGCACTTTGAAATCTACTAAATCCGACATCTGGAAATTTTCACATGCCATCTTTGTTGCCTCTGTTCTCCCCAATATATGGATCATACTTTTCTGTTTTTTTTTAATGTCTCATTTTTTGTTGAAAATTGGACATTTTAGGCAATATGTGGTAGCAACTATGGATAATGATGACTGCTTTTAGCAGTTGTGCTTGTTGCCTTGGAGAGTGGGTCCTCAGAGCTCCTCATGCAATCATCCCATAATGGAACCTCTTTATTAATATTTTACAAAGCTTCTCACCCCTGAAGCATTTTGTCCTATTGGTTCATGTGACACCACACATCTGAAATCATGTGGCCTATCTCATGACTCTAAAAGCATTTCAAGGCAGACCACTTTCCTCTGGCCCTGTTCTAATCTTAGAGCTCCATTTGTACATATTCTGCTGCTTATTTATCATCTCTCCTTAGGTATCTATGAGACCTTTCATCCTGCTGCTGCTGCTAAGTCACTTCAGTCGTGTCTGACTCTGTGCGACCCCATAGACAGCAGCCCACCAGGCTCCCCCATCCCTGGGATTCTCCAGGCAAGAACACTGGAGTGGGTTGCCATTTCCTTCTCCAATGCATGAAAGTGAAAAGTGAAAGTGAAGTCACTCAGTCGTATCCGACTCTTAGTGACCCCATGGATTGCAGCCCATCAGGCTCTTCCATCCATGGGATTTTCCAGGAAGCATACTGGAGTGGGGTGCCATTGCCTTCTCCTTTCATCCTGAACATGGCCCAGATAAAACTTGCAATTCACCTCCTTCCCTAAATTTGCTCTTCACTAGTCCTCTTCATGGTAGCCCACTCCAGTACTCTTGCCTGGAAAATCCCATTGGACAGAGGAGCCTGGTAGGCTACAGTCCATGGGGTCGCAAAGAGTCGAACACAACTGAGCGACTCCAATTTCCACTTTCCAGTCCTCTTCTTAGTAAAGGGCACTTAGTAAATAGTAAAGACTAGTCAGTCAGAGGCCTCCACTGAGTCTTTAAAGTATCAACATCATGAATGCATCTGTCTCACCCACAGTGGTTCAACAACCGCTTGTAGAATAATTGGCTGAATCATTCCCGTTTTACAGATGAAGAAACTGAAACTTAGAGAAATTAAGTGAATTGCTGGATTAGTCATTTTAGATGACAGGAAAACATGTTTCTTAAATGTTAACTAGTTGGTTTTCAATAAATATTATTGTTAACATCAAAGGATAATTGAAAGAAAGTAATATAAAGTGTAACTGGAGTGGGACTTTGGAAATATCGTAAAGGAGTTTGATTACTTGTCTAAAAATTTGGCACTGTATTTTGCCTTAAAGCAATCAGGGTTCTCCAGAGGACCAGAACAAATAGGACATACATATATCTATTTCAGAGAGAGGGAGATTTATTTTAAGGAATTGTTTCACACGATCGTAGGGACTAGCAAGGTGGAACTCTGCAGGGTAGCCTGACAGACTGGAGACCCGGCGCAGGGCTGACACTGCAGCTGGAGTCTGCAGGCCATCCATCTAGAGGCAGAATCCTGAGACCAGGATGTTGGCCGGGTTGGTTTCTTCTTCTTTATTTTGAACTCAGTTTATTTTTTGAAAGTCTTTATGGAATTTGCTACGTCTCCTGTTTTATGTTTTGATTTAATTTTAAATGTATTTATGTTTTAAATTGAAGGATAATTTCTTTGCAGAATTGTGTTGGTTTCTGCCAAACACCAACATGAATCATTCATGTTTGATTTCTTCTCCTTGAGTTATGGGATCCTAGCTCCCCTGCCAGGGATTGAACCTACACCCCCTACCTTGGAAGGTGAAGTCTTAACCCCTGGACCACTAGGGTTGGTTTCTTCTGAAGCCTCTCTCCTCAACTTGCAAGTCTTCGTACTGTGTCTTCATGTAGCCCTCCCTCTGTGCATGTCTGTTTCCCCAGTTTCCTCTTCTGTTAAGGATACAATCAGATGAGAGCCTGCTCCAATGACTCGTTTAAACTTGATTACATCTGGAAAGACTCCAGCTCCAAGTACAGTCATATTCTGTGGCGCTGGGCATCATGCCTCTGCACTCATTGGCCTGCAAGCCTGTACTTGCCCAGCCTCAAGAAAGAGCCCTGGGAGGGTGGGGAAGATGGGGGAGGAATAAGACAGGGAGATCGCCTGCCTCCCTGCAAATACATTAAAAGCTCATCAGAAGATGGAATAGCTCCTGCAGAACAACTTCTAAGCGACAGCAGAAGACCCCGGGCCTCCAAAAAGGCAAGCTAATCTCCTTGGAATGAGAAATGAAACCAATATTGTAAAGCAATTATCCTTCAATTAAAAATAAATTCAAAAACTTAAAAAAAAAAAAAAAAGTCCTGGAGCCAGCAACAGAAACATCCATGGCTTAATGAATGAGGGGGGATCTTACATGTCTGAAGCAAAGTCCTGGAGTGGCACCCCACCACGTGCAGCAGATGGCAGGCAGGACACAGCCTCAGTCTTGGCTCCAGGGATTGCCAGTGAAAGGTTGGCTCACTGGTTACCAGGGAAACCAGCAGAGGGCCTGTCCCTCACCGCCCCTCAGGCTAACGACCTCCACAGGGCAGATGTCTTCCCTTTGGTGAACTATCATAGTGGGGCTGTTCTCATCTAGAGATTAAAATAATCACTGTCTGGAGCAGGGGGCCAGTGTGCAGGCATTTACCAGTTAGGCTTTATGAAGAAGAAGGAAGGTCAGTCAGGCGAGTAGGGCGTGGGTGAGGCAGGGGCTGACTGAGCAGGAGATGAACAGAGATCAAAAGAGCAGCCATCTTGGGGGCCTGACCATATAGCCTCCCACATACAAAATTGGGGGCATGCAATTTGTTCATGACAGGCTAGAAGATGCTTCCAAATACTAAATATGACAGTGATGTGTAAAATAGAGAGGGACTAGAGGCAGTGATTTTATCAGGTCTAATAGTAAGAATAATGAGGAAAGGAAGTTCAAGAAGAACTTTACAAGCTCAAATTGGAGACAACCGGTAAAGAAGCAAGAAGTCAGGACGAAACAGTTAGCCAATGGGGATGTTATGGATAAGCCAGAAATAAAACAATGGGAGGAGAACTGGTGCTTACATAACATGAGGATTTGGGTGAAGCGAAAGAGGGAGGGAGGCAAAGTTTGCAGTTCTGAATAATAGAAAATTCTAGAGACATTCAGGGAGAAAGAAATGGCAACCCACTCCAATATTCTTGCCTGGAGAATCATGTGGACAGAGGAGCCTGGTGGGCTGCTGCCCATGTCACACAGAGTCAGACACGACTGAAGCGGCTTAGCATGCATGCATGCATTGGAGAAGGCAATGGCAACCCACTCCAGTACTCTTGCCTGGAGAATCCCATGGACAGAGGAGCCTGGTGGGCTGCAGTCCATGGGGTCACTAGGTGTCGGACACGACTGAGCGACTTCACTTTCACTTTTCACTTTTCTGCATTGGAGAAGGCAATGGCAACCCACTCCAGTGTTCTTGCCTGGAGAATCCCAGGGACGGGGGAGCCTGGTGGGCTGCCATCTGGGGTCACACAGAGTCAGACATGACTGAAGTGACTTAGCAGCAGCATCAGTGTTCTTGCCTGGAGAATCCCAAGGATGGAGGAGCCTGGTGGGCTGCTGTCTAGGGGGTTGCACAGAGTCAGACATGAATGAAGCAACTTAGCAGCAGCAGCAGCAGCAGCAGAGACATCCAACTCTCAGCCCAAATTTGTAGCTGGAATTTGAGACTGGGGTTGGAGTTGCAGAGAGATTTTGCAGTCATTTAAATTTTGGTGATAAAGATGCTGAATGGGACAGGTGAGAAAGGCACAGAGAAGAAAGCTGAAGAAAGCTCTTTAGGAAAGTGAGAAGATCCAGAGGGTGATGGAAAGAGGATGGACAGCTCATATAGGTAAAAAAAAGACCCAGAAGAGTATAAGGCAGGGACTCCCCTAGCAGTCCAGTGGTTAAGACTCCACATTTACACAGGAAAGGGCACAGATTCAATCCCTGATCAGGGAACTAAGATCCCACAGGCCATGTGACACAGTCATAAGAATAATAATAAATTTAAAAAGAAGAGTGCAAGGCAGAAGATCACATCTCCCCAAATACCTTCCCTTAATCCATAACAACTTTCAAAGAACCAAATACTAAAAACTTTTCTTAGGAACAAAAAGCTAAGCTTTTTAGACTACTGTTGTCTGGGAATGACACCATTCCCTAGAGCTATCAGCACTTATTTCCCTTCTGACTGGAGTGGACACGCTTCAGTTTTATTCATGGAATTCTTATATTCCTTTTGACTCCTGAGGGCAGTCAAAGGTATATAAGACCATGAGCCAGAGCACCGTCTACCCATTACCCCTTCCTCCTTTCTGTGCTTTTCCAAAGTGCGAAGAGACAGTGTTAAGGCACAATCCAGCTATAATTCTGCATGCCTAAAACTGGAGAACAGGGAACTAATGTTTTACCATTATCTGATCTTAGACGTGTTGATTAACTTTCCAGCCTCAGCGGCCATCTTGCCCCTTGCCACTCCCTACCAATGGTGTGTGGATCTGTCTGCAGCATCATTTTCCTCGAGGTGTCAGCACTGCCTGGCACTGGTTAGTGGCAGGAGAAACCCCTGGACACATCTACAGAGGTAGCCTGCTGCCAAGGAGCTGTACCTAGGAAGTACTTCTCTCCCCTGGATCATAGTCTCTCCAAAAACTTTTACTGTTAAGGAATATTCTCCCTGGTGGTTCAGGTGCTAAAGAGTCTGCTTGCAATGCAGGAGACCCAGGTTCAATCCCTGGGTCAGACAGATCCCCTGGAGAAGGGAATGCCTAGCCACTCCAGTATTCTTGCCTGGAGAACTCCATGGACAGAGGAGCCTAGCGGGCTACAGTCCATGGGATCACAAAGAGTAGAATATGACTGAGTGACTAATAACACACATTAAGGAATATTTTCCATAGGAAATACAGGTCCAATTTTATTACATGAATCTGTCGGAAAATATACTATTTCAAATAAGTTTCTATATAAGAATAAACTCTTTATTAACTGAGTGTGATCACGTGAGTTATTTGATGTGTGAAAGCTCTAAAATCTGGCAAAATTTCTGCATCTTATGGCTCAAATATTGAATTTTTCAATAAGCCAAGTCTTTTTTGCTGGAACAGATGTAAACATAATACAAATCAATGGAGTTGGTAGTAATTTTCCCTCCAATCTGTGTTTTGCCCAAATTCAGCATTGTGGTGGTGGTTGTCTCCAAGTCGTGTCTGGCTCTTTGCAACCCGACAGATGGCTGCACTGCTAGGCTTCTGTGTCCCTCACCAGCTCCCGGAGTTTGCCCAAGTTCATATCCATTAAATCGGTGATGCCATCCAACCATCTCATCCTCTGTCGCCTTCTTCTCTTTCTGCCTTCAATCTTTCTCTGCATCTGGGTCTTTTCCGATGAGTCGGCTGTTGGCATGAGGTGGCCAGAGTACTGGAGCTTCAGCATGAAAGTGAAAGTGAAATCGCTCAGTCGTGTCCGACTTGTTGCGACCCCATGGGCTGTAGCCGACCAGGATACTCTGTCCATGGGATTTTCCAGGCAAGAGTACTGGAGTGGATTGCCATTTCCTTGTCCAGGGGATCTTCCCAACCCAGGGATTGAACACGGATCTCCCGCATTGTAGACAGACGCTTTAGCTTTACCGTCTGAGCCACGGAAGCCTCCTGTTTGCTTTGAGTTAGATTTTCTGCTATCTGAACACTAGGTGGCACTATATACACATAGTTTCACAGACAAGGAGCACACCTCGCTCGATTATTTGATGAATTGCAGCCAAATTTACACCCTTAGGAGAAAAAGGGAAAACAATGGTTGTGATTTGAAAGGTATCCGAAAGATGAAGGGAGCAAAGGAAAATGGTTTCCCAGTGACAGTCACAGAGGAACAAGAGGATGAACTTTATTTTTTATTTTATTGAAATATAGTTGATTTACAATGTTGTGTTACTTTCTTCTGTATAGCAAAGTGACTCCGATATATATATATATATATCGATATATATATATATATATGACTTCTTCTTCATATTCTCTTCCATTATGGTTTATTACAGGATATTGAATATACTTTCCTGTGCTATGCAAGGACGATCTTTATAAAGTGATCTTTTTTATATACATTTTTTCCAAATAGGGAGATAAGAATGGAGTTTTATAGCTGTAAGCTGCTGCTGCTGCTGAGTCGCGTCGACTCTGTGTGACCCCACAGACGGCAGCCCACCAGGCTCCCACGTCCCTGGGATTCTCCAGGCAAGAACACTGGAGTGGGTTGCCAGCTAGCATCACCAATTCAATGGACATGAATATCTTTTCTAAATAGGGAGATAAGAATGGAGTTTTATAGCTGTAAGCTGCTGCTGCTGCTGCTGAGTCGCGTCGACTCTGTGTGACCCCACCAGGCTCCCATGTCCCTGGGATTCTCCAGGCAAGAACACTGGAGTGGATTGCCAGCTAGCATCACCAATTCAATGGACATGAACTTGTGCAAACTCTGGGAGATGCTGAGGGACAGGGAGGCCTGGTGTGCTGCAGTCCATGGGGTTGCAAAGAGTAGGAAAGGACTGATCAACAACAACAACAAAACTAGGTCAGATCTCCAACTGTCTATCTCCAGCATAGGCAGAATTGAATCAAATGCCTGAAATCCTAAGGGTCTCACCATCATCAGACACTGGCTGAAAACAGAATTCTGCATTCAGACGGGGGAGCCTGGTGGGCTGCCGTCTCTGGGGTCGCACAGAGTCGAACACGACTGAAACGACTTAGCAGCAGCAGCAGAGCCAAGGTATGAACAAAATACAGTCCTGTGTTGTTGGAGGTCTGAATGTAACTGTGTCCAAAGTTAGCCTTACATCAAGAATTTTGACTTTGTGTGATCTAATATATTCCCCTTTTACTTAAGCCGTCCTGAGTGTCTTAGCCTGGAAACTGCAAGCACTTCTGCAAGACTACATCTGATGAACTGGGATAAGCAGAAGGCAAACTGGGCAGAGTAAACAGTCAACATACACATGCAGAAGAGGGTTATGCTTATGTTTATAACTTGGGTCAAGTGTTCAAATGTGACAAAATTATTCTCTTCAGAAAACTAGAGGCGCAGAATTTCCCATTCAGTGCAGCAGGAGTCTTAAAGTGATTCTAGATATATAAAGGAGAGGAGACTGTTAAGATGAATTGCTAAAGAGATTCTGCAGGTTTGGAGCAAAATGCTCAGCTATATTTCAGCTATATGTGAATAATTCGATAGAATTCTATACATTTGGCTTCCTTATGAAATTTCTTTCTTGTATAGGATGCTTCGGAGTTGCTCTTCCCAAATAACAATTTTCACATCTTTGTAGATTCTTGTTATGTATTCACTTTCTGCGTGGTAGCAAGAGTCACAAAGCTGGAGTCATCATTTGTGAACTCTCTGTCTGCTCAAGGGATGAATTTTCAGTGGAACACTCAGGCTTCCGCTGTAAAAGATGTTTAATTAAATAAATACATTTAATTTAAATAAAATTGAATGAAAATGACAATCTAAGACCGCCTCAAGAAGATGGATAATATATTTTTCTTCTTTAGCATTTTCAGAGATTGCATACAATTAAAAACTGTGACAGTTAATTTGAGATTGTGGTAGCCAATTTGCAAATGAGTAGTAAAACAAAAAATATTTATACTTTAGAGAAATGAGTCCAGTGAGCTCACATCCACAAAAGTGAGGCCTTTTTTCATTTTGAAACCTTTCATTTTCCTTGAACACGCCGTGATTGCCTCTCTGCTCAGCTCACCTCTGTGAAGACCTCTTCTGCACAATGGCACCGCTCACTTCTCACCCCTGTAATTCCCCTTCCCTCTCGGGACTTTGTTCCAACAGTCAGGTCCTTCTTCTCATATTCAGTTTCTTTCCATCCATTGAGTCTGTGGTGGTTAATTTTATGCATCAGTTTGATTGGGTCACGAGGTGCCCAGATGTTTGGTCAAACATTATTCTGGGTGTTTCTTCATAGATAGATGATAAATTAAATAGATAGATAGATAGAGTGTATATATATACTAATGGTTTTGCTTTTCCAAGAATTTTGACTAATATATGTTCCTTCTCTATCCTAAAAAAGAAAAAGAAAATGTTTTGGTAAGTGAATTTTGTTGCCTCTTAGAAAAATAAAATAAAATTTACCATCCTAGTGGACCTACGTACCCTATTTATCATCCTGTTTCCCATCTTTAGCCGTGATCTTTCTTTTCCCCATTTCGCTGTCTCTCTTAGGTATGGATCTGTAGTCTGGGGTCACTCTCCCGCTTCTTAATTGCTGTCTTTGGGATTCCTTACAAATCTGGCTTCTCTCCTTTCCATGAAAACTATAGCCTTAAAGGACCTCAATGGGCTTTTGATTGCAAAGGTCTGTATCCCTTTTCAGTCCTATTTTTTGGGTCTTTTTCATGCTAACATGGCTAGTCAAAGGTTCCTTTAAAATTACAAATGCTTCCTTTCAGGAAATTTGAAAAGTTCTGAAAAGTGCAGAGGAGGAAAAACCTTGTTTTCTTCCCATATTTTTTCCCATAGTATATATACTATTTTAAATCAGAATTGGGATCACACTACATGTCCTTTGATCATCTGTTTTCTTTTTTCGTTTATTATGGATATTTTTTGTGCCAATAAATATTCTTCTGCAATACCTTTTTTCATACCAGCATATCTGATCATCATATTGATATATTAAAACTTATTTTATCTCTTTCCCACTCTTCGGTGTTTGTTTCCATTTTAAAAACATATTATCGACAAGACTGAAACTCAAGCAGGAGTAATGTTGACTAATGAGTTTTTACAGATCCTCTTGGAGAAGGAACAAGCCAGGTCTGAATTAAGCACAGCTAACGCTTATTTGCTGTCATTCTGTCCTTAGGGGAGAAGTGAATTTAATCCAAAGAGTATTGAAAACCTCCCTCTCAAAACTGGGTTAATCCCAAGTTAAGATGTGTTGGGAGCATAAATGATCTTGAGAAGTGACAAATGGGCTTGGCATTGAACAGAATATTTTTTCCATCTTTAGTTAAGTCTTCTCTTCAGAAACATTCTGTCTTGGAATAAGGTGGGAGCTTTTCTAAGTCCTGTGAATGCTGTGCTGTGCTTAGACACTCAGTCGTATTCGACTTTGTGGCCCCATGGGCTGTAGCCCACCAGGCTCCTCTGTCCCTGGGGATTCTCCAGGCAAGAATACTGGAGTGGGTTGCCATGCCCTCCTCCTGGGGATCTTCCCAAACCAGGGATTGAACTCAGGTCTCCCAGATTGCAGGCGGATTCTTTACTGTCTGAGCTACCAGGGAAGCCCAAGAATACTGGAGTGGGTATCTTATCCCTTCTCCAGGGGATAAGATTCCTGACCCAGGAATCAAATCAGGGTCTCCTGCATTGCAGGTGGATTCTTTACCACCTGAATTACCAGGGAAGCCTGCTTGTGAATGCTATCAGAGAGAATTTTAGCAATTTAGAAATGGGTAGCTCTGGGGGAGTACATTTACCTCTCTGGATTTCAGTTTCCTCATAGCTAGGGGGGAATGTATGTTTAGATGTTCTCTCTCCTGTAATTCCGTGATCCTGTACACAGAAATGAATGAAGTTCTCCTTCTGTTTTGTCCACATGGATGACTCCGACAGCTGCTCACAGCCAGTTAGCACATCTCAGGGAAACATGGAGACATGGTCCGTGGAATACCTGGTGAGAGCTAGGTCCTCACAGGAGAACAGGCTACATGGATAAGGAGCAGACATTGCAGGAATCAGAGGGAGCCAAAGTGTTGTGTTTTATCAGATGTAAAGCAAGAAGGAAATAAACCATTTGAAGGGTACAGTAAAAGTCAAGAGAGGAGTCCTAGCTTAGAATCAATAGATGTGCAATTGCAGGAAGGGAGGGTACAGCAACCCATTCCAGTATTCTTGCCTGGAGAATTCCATGGACAGAGGAGCCTGGTGGGCTACAGTCTATAGGGTTGCAAAGAGTCAGACACAACTGAAACAACTTAGCATGCACACACATCCTTTGTTTAAAAATTTTCAGCCTTAGTACGATTGAGATTCTGGATCTGATAAGTCTTTGTTGATGGCAGGGTGTGGGGGGGGTCATTTCCGTGCATTGTAGGATGGCTAGCAGCACCATTAGATACCCATAGCACACTCCCCCACAATTTGACCATAGTGTCTCCAGGTGTCTCCTGGGGGGTGTGGTGGGGGACTCCCTAACCCATTTGGGAACCACTGCTTTAAAATTATCATCCTTAGCAAATAGGGATCCAATCAGTCAGGAAGGAATTCCTGGGGAACTTAACCTTATAATGAACCACCAAGTTAAAGTAAAATAATCGAAAAGGGCTTAATTTTCGTTAAGTAAAACGTTTGGTTTGCAAGAGCAAACAGCATGAGATTAATTCCAAGCAATTTAGGTTGTCTTTTAATAATGTATGATAAATAATCTTAAAAAGAAGTACTAACATTTGACCCTTGAAATGTCAAATAAAATGAGAAATAATTTAAATAAAATCTCTGTCAGGATAAGGAAGGAACATAAACCACTGTAAATTTTCAAGTAAAAAAGGACTTGATAAAGGGAATTAGATGTTTAGAAAACCGTTGGAAGGGCAGCAGAAGTAAAAGTGAGGAAACTACACAATATTTCAGGTCTACCACCACTGGCTTGGTTACAGTCAGGGCATAGCTTTTGTCACCTCTAGGTCAGAAATCTGCAGAAAACCTCTTATCAGTGTCCTGAGTAGATGACCAGCAGGAGACAGAACTGATCAGGAATCTCAAAGACACTGATCTATACAGAACCCATATATCCATGCCTTCTGATGGACAGAGTGACTTGGTTTAAACTTCTCATTCCTAAATCTAGCATGAGTCAACCTCATTGGTAAAACCATATTTAGAACTCTGCTGTCAAGAGTCTAGAGAATACAACTCCCAAACATCCAGCTGCTGTAAGACAGGAGAGGCTATAGGAAGGAGTGGGAATGTTGCTGACTGCCGGTAGATAATACCCAACTCAGAATCATTCTCAACTGTCTTGTTTACTGAACTGCACAGTTTATTTCCCAGTTTTTCTTGTTTCTTGCCTCTTGGGCCAGATTTTTTTCCAAGCTTCTATCAACTTGGGATACTACTCAAGCATATGAACTCAAGTGAGTGTAAAGTGAAAGTTGCTCAGTCATGTCTGACTCTTTGCAACCCCATGGACTAGTCCATGGAATTCTCTAGGCCAGAATACTGGAGTGGGTAGCCATTCCCTTCTCCAGGGAAATCTTCCCAACCCAGGGATCAAACCCAGGTCTCCTGCATTGCAGGAAGATTCTTTACCAGCTGAGTCACTGGTAGGGAAGACTCAAGTAGTTCAAATCAATTACCTGGATAAGAGACGAATAATAGAAAAGTTCTCTAGTGATGATTAATTGTACATAACTACAATTAGATCTTTAATGAAGGCATTTTGAAATTGACTTAAGCAGGTAGGTAAAGGCATGAACAAAAGTGGTTATTTATCTTTAAATTTCAAATCTAATTAATCATCTGAAAATTGCCATGACATATGAAAGTTTTTTGGTGATTTCCTTCATGCTAGTAAGTTACCATAGGAAGCATTTCCCTAGCATTTCCTAAAAACAGCATCACCAAAAATATCTCTTGACAGTAACTTCTTTGCTGCTATCATTTATGGAAGAACAATCTCTGGGTGCTTATCAGACTGTCACCCATAACACTAGAAAGTCTGGCTATGTCTTTGCTGGGCATGAAGGAACTATTGAGGAGGCTGGAAAATATAATCACATGTGGGACTGAGAGATACAAGAAGAGCATGCACACAAAGAAAGGTCAAGTTTGGATTTATCGCTCCCTAGGATTTTTCCAATTGGCTCAAGTGATGGGGTAAAATGGACAAAATTGTTTCTGAACAAAGATTTATTCCAATTTAAATACAGAAATAGAGACAGGGGAGAAACACAATATTTTTTAAAGGGAAAAGATTTGTTTTCCTCAAAGAAGGTGTAAGAACTCCTAAAAGCCTTGAAGTGTGTGGGATACTTGATTAGTATAACCACTGGCTGTATACCTTCTGATCTGGAACAGAGGTGATTTCAAGAGATAGGAAAGGCTAATAAGAACAATAACCTACAAAACTATTGCTATTACGGATCATCAAGGAAAGGTACTGTGAAGCCATCTAGTTCAGTGAAACCAAGAGCTGGCTTTTTTGAAAAGTCAAACAAAACTGTTAAATATCTAGCCAGGCTCATCTAGAAAAAAAAAAAAGGTGTTTGTTTCCACTTTAAAAACATATTATCAAAAAGACTGAAACTCAAGCAGGAGTAATGTTGACTAATGAGTTCTTACAGATCCTCTTGGAGAAGGAACAAGCCAGGTCTGAATTAAGCACGGCTAACACTTATTCGCTGTAATTCGGTCCTTAGGGGAGAAGTGAATTTAATCCAAAGAGTATTGAAAACCTCCCTCTCAAAACTGGGTTGCTGCTGCTGCTGCTGCTAAGTCACTTCAGTCGTGTCCGACTCTGTGTGACCCCATAGACGGTAGCCCACCAGGCTCCCCCGTCCCTGGGATTCTCCAGGCAAGAACACTGGAGTGGGTTGCCATTTCCTTCTCCAATGCATGAAAGTGAAAAGTGAAAGTGAAGTCGCTCAGTCGTGTCCGACTCAGCGACCCCATGGACTGCAGCCCACCAGGCTCCTCCGTCCATGGGATTTTCCAGGCAAGAGTACTGGAGTGGGGTGCCATTGCCTTCTCCGTTCATCATATTGATATATTAAAACTTATTTTATCTCTTTCCCACTCTTCGGTGTTTGTTTCCATTTTAAAAACATATTATCGACAAGACTGAAACTCAAGCAGGAGTAATGTTGACTAATGAGTTTTTACAGATCCTCTTGGAGAAGGAACAAGCCAGGTCTGAATTAAGCACAGCTAACGCTTATTTGCTGTCATTCTGTCCTTAGGGGAGAAGTGAATTTAATCCAAAGAGTATTGAAAACCTCCCTCTCAAAACTGGGTTAATCCCAAGTTAAGATGTGTTGGGAGCATAAATGATCTTGAGAAGTGACAAATGGGCTTGGCATTGAACAGAATATTTTTTACATCTTTAGTTAAGTCTTCTCTTCAGAAACATTCTGTCTTGGAATAAGGTGGGAGCTTTTCTAAGTCCTGTGAATGCTGTGCTGTTCTTAGTCACTGAGTCGTATCCGACTCTTTGTGACCCCATAGACTGTAGCCCACCAGGCTCCTCTGTCCCTGGGGATTCTCCAGGCAAGAATACTGCAGTGGGTTGCCATGCCCTCCTCCAGGGGATCTTCCCAAACCAGGGATTGAACTCAGGTCTCCCAGATTGCAGGCAGATTCTTTACTGTCTGAGCTACCAGGGAAGCCCAAGAATACTGGAGTGGGTATCTTATCCCTTCTCCAGGGGATAAGATTCCTGACCCAGGAATCAAATCAGGGTCTCCGGCATTGCAGGTGGATTCTTTACCACCTGAGTTACCAGGGAAGCCTCCCTGTGAATGCTAGCAGAGAGAATTTTAGCAATTTAGAAATGGGTAGCTCTGGGGGTGTACATTTACCTCTCTGGATTTCAGTTTCCTCATAGCTAAGGGGAATGCATGTTTAGGCGTTCTCTCTCCTATAATTCCGTGATCCTGTACACAGAAATGAATGAATTTCTCCTTCTGTTTTGTCCAACAGCTGCTCACAGCCAGTTAGCACATCTCAGGGAAACGTGGAGACATGGTCCGTGGACTACCTGGTGAGAGCTAGGTCCTCACAGGAGAACAGGCTACATGGATGAGGAGCAGACATTGCAGGAATCAGAGGGAGCCAAAGTGTTGTGTTTTATCAGATGTAAAGCAAGAAGGAAATGAATCATTTGAAGGGTACAGTAAAAGTCAAGAGAGGAGTCCTAGCTTAGAATCTATAGATGTGCAATTGCAGGAAGGGAGGGTATAGCAACCCATTCCAGTATTCTTGCCTGGAGAATTCCACGGACCGAGGAGCCTGGTGGGCTACAGTCTATAGGGTTGCAAAGAGTCAGACACAACTGAAACAACTTAGCATGTACACACATCCTTTGTTTAAAAATTTTCAGCCTTAGATTGAGATTCTGGATCTGATAAGTCTTTGTTGATGGCAGGGTGTGTGTGTGGGGGTCATTTCCGTGCATTGTAGGATGGCTAGCAGCACCATTAGATACCCATAGCACACTCCCCCACAATTTGACAACAGTGTCTCCAGGTGTCTCCTGGGGGGTGGAGTGGGGGGCTCCCTAACCCTTTTGGGAACCACTGCTTTAAAATTATCATCCTTAGCAAATAGGGATCCAATCAGTCAGGAAGGAATTCCTGGGGAACTTAACCTTATAATGAACCACCAAGTTAAAGTAAAATAATTGAAAAGGGCTTAATTTTCGTAAGTAAAACGTTTGGTTTGCAAGAGCAAACAGCATGAGATTAATTCCAAGCAATTTAGGTTGTCTTTTAATAATGTATGATAAATAATCTTAAAAAGAAGTACTAACATTTGACCCTTGAAATGTCAAAAATAAAATGAGAAATAATTTAAATAAAATCTCTCTGTCAGGATAAGGAAGGAACATAAACCACTATAAATTTTCAAGTAAAAAAGGACTTGATAAAGGGAATTAGATGTTTAGAAAACTGTTGGAAGGGCAGCAGAAGTAAAAGTGAGGAAACTACACAATATTTCAGGTCTACCACCACTGGCTTGGTTACAGCCAGGGCATAGCTTTTGTCACCTCTAGGTCAGAAATCTGCAGAAAACCTCTTATCAGTGTCCCGAGTAGATGACCAGCAGGAGACAGAACTGATCAGGAATCTCAAAGACACTGATCTATACAGAACCCATATATCCATGCCTTCTGATGGACAGAGTGGAATTGGTTTAAATTTCTCATTCCTAAAGCTAGCATGAGTCAACCTCATTGGTAAAACCATATTTAGAACTCTGCTGTCAAGAGTCTAGAGAATACAGCTCCCAAACATCCAGCTGCTGTAAGACAGGAGAGGCTATAGGAAGGAGTGGGAATGTTGCTGACTGCCGGTAGATAATACCCAACTCAGAATCATTCTCAACTGTCTTGTTTACTGAACTGCACAGTTTATTTCCCAGTTTTTCTTGTTTCTTGCCTCTTGGGCCAGATTTTTTTCCAAGCTTCTATCAACTTGGGATACTACTCAAGCATATGAACTCAAGTGAGTGTAAAGTGAAAGTTGCTCAGTCATGTCTGACTCTTTGCAACCCCATGGACTAGTCCATGGAATTCTCTAGGCCAGAATACTGGAGTGGGTAGCCATTCCCTTCTCCAGGGAAATCTTCCCAACCCAGGGATCAAACCCAGGTCTCCTGCATTGCAGGAAGATTCTTTACCAGCTGAGTCACTGGTAGGGAAGACTCAAGTAGTTCAAATCAATTACCTGGATAAGAGACGAATAATAGAAAAGTTCTCTAGTGATGATTAATTGTACATAACTACAATTAGATCTTTAATGAAGGCATTTTGAAATTGACTTAAGCAGGTAGGTAAAGGCATGAACAAAAGTGGTTATTTATCTTTAAATTTCAAATCTAATTAATCATCTGAAAATTGCCATGACATATGAAAGTTTTTTGGTGATTTCCTTCATGCTAGTAAGTTACCATAGGAAGCATTTCCCTAGCATTTCCTAAAAACAGCATCACCAAAAATATCTCTTGACAGTAACTTCTTTGCTGCTATCATTTATGGAAGAACAATCTCTGGGTGCTTATCAGACTGTCACCCATAACACTAGAAAGTCTGGCTATGTCTTTGCTGGGCATGAAGGAACTATTGAGGAGGCTGGAAAATATAATCACATGTGGGACTGAGAGATACAAGAAGAGCATGCACACAAAGAAAGGTCAAGTTTGGATTTATCGCTCCCTAGGATTTTTCCAATTGGCTCAAGTGATGGGGTAAAATGGACAAAATTGTTTCTGAACAAAGATTTATTCCAATTTAAATACAGAAATAGAGACAGGGGAGAAACACAATATTTTTTAAAGGGAAAAGATTTGTTTTCCTCAAAGAAGGTGTAAGAACTCCTAAAAGCCTTGAAGTGTGTGGGATACTTGATTAGTATAACCACTGGCTGTATACCTTCTGATCTGGAACAGAGGTGATTTCAAGAGATAGGAAAGGCTAATAAGAACAATAACCTACAAAACTATTGCTATTACGGATCATCAAGGAAAGGTACTGTGAAGCCATCTAGTTCAGTGAAACCAAGAGCTGGCTTTTTTGAAAAGTCAAACAAAACTGTTAAATATCTAGCCAGGCTCATCTAGAAAAAAAAAATGAGAGAGGACCTAAATTAACAAAATAAATAAAAGAGGAGCAATAACAACTGATATCATGTGAAAGCAAAAAGTCATAAGAGACTGCTACAGTTAAATGCCAACAAATTGGACAACCTATGAGAAATAGACAAATTTCTAGAAACATTACAACCTTCCAAGACTGAATGAGGAAGAAGAAGAAAACATGAACAGACCTATCATAAGCAGCAAAATTGAATTTGTAATTTTAAAAAAATCTCAGCAAACAAAGGTCCAGAACAAGATGGCTTCACAGAGGAATTATACTAAATGTATAAAGAAGAGCAAATTCCTATCCTTCTCAAGCTATTCCCCCAAACTGAGGTGCTGGGGGCACTCTCAAATTCATTCTATGAGGCCACCTGATACCAAAAACAGACAAGGACAATACATAATGGAAAATTGCAAGCAAACATATCTGATGAACATAGACGAAAAATTCTCAGTAAAATATTAGCAAACTGATTTCAACAAAATATGAAAAGGATCATATACCATGATCAAGTGGGATTTATCCCAGAATGCAAGGATGGTTCAACATTCACAAATAACTCAATGTGATACACCACATTAACAAAAGAAAGACTAAAAATGACATGATCATCTCAGTAAATACAGAAGAATGTATTTGACAAAACTCAATACCCATTTATGATAAAAACTCTCATCAGAAAAAAAAACTCTCATCAAGGTTAACATAGAGGAAAAATATTTCAACATAATAAAGATCATTTATGATAAACCCACTGCTAACATCAAACAAACCTTTTGTTTGTTCTTGCTCCCCTCTGCTGCAGCAGGGACCCCAATAAAGCCTTGCTTGAATTTCTTGTCCGGCCCTTAGTCAATTTCTATCTATTAGGGAAGGCCAAGAACCCTGGTCGGTGTCCAATTTATGGCACTCAATGTGGGGCAGTTGTCCCTTTCTGGCAAGAGGATTTGGGCACCTCTGGGACCACTGAACACAGCTTCCCCTTGGGTGACAAGTGGCCACTTGAACCTCTTGTTTCAGCATTACCATGTTTGTTAAGGCTGCCTTCCCAGCCCCTGGAAGCCTCAGGACCCTCATTCATGAAATTCTTCCCCCTCCCTTTGTTTTTACCACTCCTGATAGCTATTTCTCCTCCCTCTGTCTTCTCCTCTCTCTGTCCCTGCTTACTCCTGTCCTATCCTTCTGAGGGAGTGGACATTGGGCAGCTATAGCATCCCTCCTTTCAGGTTGTAAGAACTGCTCCCTCTGGTTGGCAATGGTTCACCTTGAAGAATGACAAGCAGAGGTGGGAGAAGCTTGCCTCACATCATGCAGTCCCTGCTTCAGCAAATTCTCCCTGATGAGAGATTAATGAGAGCCACAGAGGTTTAAACTTCATATTGTGTAGTGGCTGGCAGTCCTATCGTCCCAGAAGCTTCCCTTTATCTTCTTGCTGTCTCTTCCTCTTTTTCAGTCTTATCTGTTTCTGCTCCCTTGATCCTTATACCTGCACTCTCATCACCTTTATCCTAAAAAAAAAAAAAAAAAATTTTTTTAAATTTAAAATGAAGACTCAAATTTTAGCTGAAGACCAAGATAATGTGGTATGTCCTTGTCTTGATTCACAGTTTTCCCTTTCCTTGATTATCTAATTATAGTACATTCTTTCATCATTAACGAAAGACTGTCAGAACCCAAATACTGATTTGTGGAAGTCCATGTTTACTCTACAAGTACCAATGAGCATCTAGACTGTGGCCAGGCTCCTGTGGGCTCCTCCTGAAATGAGAATGGCCCTCGTTTGTCAATACTGAGCACAATCTCCCCGGATGTCTGCAAAACCTTTTATCAGATCATTTAGAATTGCCTTAAATCTATTAGTTGCCAAAATCCACCTATTTGGCAGTCACTGGGCTTTTGAAAGAAAAACAGAAGTAGTAAATAGGCATGACCCAGCCTAAGTAGGAAACAGCAACCCACTCCAGTATTCTTTCCTGGAAAATCCTTTGTACAGAGGAGCCTGGCAGGCTGCAATCCATGGGGTCACAAAGAGTCAGGCATGACTGAGCAACTGCGCATGAGCACACAAGCCTAAGTTTCAGTATCTTAGAAACTAAACCCACCAGAGTGAGACAGACTAAACAATTTCATTCATCAGTCTGGACTAATTCCTTTATCCAAAAAAGATCCTTTAAGACAAAGATCAGGTCTGCCGCTGAAAGCATGCAATAAGTCTGCTCAGTGGTTTAGGACAGAGGCACAGATTTTATGCATATAATTGACTTTTGAAACCAGAGAACATGACTTCACTGCTTTTTAATTCACATCCAAAAAGTCAAAATTCATAAGATGGATAAAAATCAAGTGGGTGACTCTTTGCCTTACAAAACCATTAAGCCTTGGAGCTATTTGTTGTGGAAGCCCTTAAATATGTCTACTCTTGAGAGGAAAACATGTGGCCACTTCAGCTTAAGAGAGTTTGGGAGTCAGAGAAGTTACTGCCAAAGGGAAATTAATCAACTATTCAAGTGAAGACAGAGTAGGTCTGAATTGCTGGGACAATGAACTGCCATATACATGCACAATGAAATGTTAATACCATTATAGTAATACAACAAACCTTCCTAATACATCATGTTATCCTGTATGCCTTTGGATAAAATCTCAGTGGCTCCTCTCAGGTACAAAATTTGGTAGAAGTTCACTCAGCACCAAGGATTCCTGCAGCACCAGTGGCAGCTGAAGTTTTGAGCCTGTCTCCTATAACTCTCTCCCTCCCTGAACTCAGGAACGTGTGTCTCCCTCAACTTGCTATGTGGCTATGTGGCTCTGGCCATCATGCAGGCTCATACATCTGTTGAGACTGTTTCTCCTCATTTCCCTCCATCCCTGGTCTCAGTCGCCTCTCCCCCCTGAGGCCAAAATACACTTTGTCCTCCTGATAAGCTCCTACACATCCCTTGAGAACCAGCTTAAGGATTCACTTTTATGCAAAGCTTTCACTTGTTTCCCAGATCTGATCCATCACTGGAGCCAGGGACTGAGGGTCCCTGAGGAGAATGTGAAGTGGGATGGCTTTCCAATGCTTTCAGACCAAGCTGAATTAAGAAGGCTGATGCTCTTTCAGTGACCTTGCTGCCTTGGGGAATTCATAGTAAGTTGTGCAGTGGGGACCCCAAACTATTCAGAATCCAATATATTTGGAACTATGTTTGGCTGCTCAGAGTCCTCATTGCTGCATGGGGGCTTTCTCTAGTTGTGGTGCACAGGCTTCTCATTGCAGTGGCTTCTCTTGTCGTGGAGCACGATCTCTAGGGAGCGTGAGCTTCAGTAGTTGTGCCACATGGGCTCCAGAGCCAGGGCTCAGTAGTTGTGGTGCATGGGCTTAGCTGCTCTGCAGTATGTGAGATCTTCCTGGACCAGGGATAGAACATGTGTCCTGTACATTGACAGGCAGGTTCTTTACCACTGGGTCACCAGGGAAGTACCTGGAACCCAATATCTTGAAGAAGGGGGCTTGAACAATGGGTGTATCAGGGCTTTCTCACAAAAGAAGATGAACAGCTTTGATAACAAAAATAGTTACTATTTTATAACAGAAGGGGGGAAATGAAGATATACAGATAGAGATTCTACAGTTAATTACTATTTACAAAAGTTTACTGCTGCTAAGTTGCTTCAGTCGTGTCCGACTCTGTGCGAGCCCATAGACGGCAGCCCACCAGGATCCCCCGTCCCTGGGATTCTCCAGGCAAGAATACTGGAGTGGGTTGCCATTTTCTTCTCCAATGCATGAAAGTGAAGAGTGAAAGTGAAATCGCTCAGTTGTGCCCGACCCTTCGCGACTCCATGGACTGCAGCCCACCAGGCTTCTCCGTCCATGGGATTTTCCAGTCAAGAGTGCTAGAGTGGGGTGCCATCGCCTTCTCATCTTCTTCTGGTTACATTTATGTTCTAAATGTAACCAGATCAATGGCAGAATACTGCACGGGACTAAATAGGCAGAGAGATCATTTTATATTTGTAACTTCAAAGCATATAGGGCTTCTCTTGTGGCTCAGCTGGTAAAGAATCCACCTGGAAATGTGGGAGACCTGGGTTTGATCCCTGCTTTGGGAAGATCCCCTGGAGAAGGGAGAGGCTACCCACTCCATTATGGAGAATTCCGTGGACTGTATAGTCCATGGGGTTGCAAAGAGTCAGACGATCCTGAGTAACTTTCACTTTCACTCAAAGCATATAGATAACTCATATTTTGACCAGACAGTGGTAGAGGTACATTTCTCTCTATTATCTACCTATCTGGTGTTCCCAGAGCACTCTTACCTTTTCGGTGTTGTCCTTTCATTGTTTCAGTCTCTGTTGAACTGTCAACATCTTGAGATCAGAGTTTTGCTCACTCTGATGTCTCCAACAATTAGCAGAATTTGGGGCATAGGGTAGGTATTTATTAAATATTTGTAGAATAAGTTGATTTGTATATGTAATGTCATAGTTTTGTTCCTTTCATTGACTGTTGTTTATCTAGACCCTAAAAAAAAAAAAAAAATCAGCATATTGAATGCTCTCAGGAAATATTTCTTTAACAAGTGAATATAGCAGGCTGGTCCTTTCTGCCCCTCACCTTTGAAGTGAGATCATATTGCATGCTATGAGGCTAACACAGTGCCTTAGCTGCTCAATGTGTTTGCTTTTTCTTTTTTAAAAAATTATTTATTTTAATTGGAGGCTAATTACTTTACAATAGTGTGGTGCCCTACATTGACATGAATCATTCAAGGGGGTACATGTGTCCCCCTCCCCGAAACTCCTTCCACCTCCCTCCCCATCCCATCCCTCTAGATTGTCCCAGTGCACCAGCTTTGAGTGTCCTGTCTTATGCATCGAACTTGGACTGGTGATCCATTTCACATATGGTAATATACATGTTTCAGGGCTATTTTCTCAAATTATCCCACCCTCGCCTTCTCCCACAGAGTCCAAAATCTGTTGTTTATATCTGTGTCTCTTTTGCTGTCTCGTGTATAGGGTTGTCGCTACCATCTTTCTAAATTCCATATATGTATGTTAATATACTGTACTGGTGTTTTTCTTTCTGGCTTACTTCACTCTGTATAATAGGCTCCAGTTTCATCCACCTCATTAGAACTGATTCAAATGTATTCTTTTTAATGGCTGAGTAATACTCCATTGTGTATATGTACCACAGCTTTCTTATCCATTCGTCTGCTGATGGACATTTAGGTTGCTTCCATGTCCTGGCTATTATAAACAGTGCTGTGATGAACACTGGGGCACACACGTCTCTTTCAATTCTGGTTTCCTCAATGTGTATGCCCAGAAGTGGGATTGCTGGGTCATAAGGCAGTTCTAGTTCCAGTTTTTTAAGGAATCTCCACACTGTTCTCCATAGGATCTGTACTAGTTTGCATTCCCACCTACAGTGTAAGAGGGTTCCCTTTTCTCCACACCCTCTCCAGCATTTATTATTTATAGACTTTTTGATGGTAGCCATTCTGACTGGCATGAGATGGTACCTCATTGTGGTTTTGGTTTGCATTTCTCTGATAATGACTGATGTTGAGCATCTTTTCATGTGTTTGTTAGCCATCTGTATGTCTTCTTTGGAGAAATGTCTGTTTAGTTCTTTGGCCCATTTTTTGATTGGGTCATTTATTTTTCTGGAATTGAGCTGCATGAGTTGCTTGTATATTTTTGAGATTAGTTGTTTGTCAGTTGCTTCATTTGCTATTGTTTTCTCCCATTCAGAAGGCTGTCTTTTTACTTTGCTTATAGTTTCCTTTGTTGTGCAGAAGCTTTTAATTTTAATTAGATCCCATTTGTTTATTTTTGCTTTTATTTCCAGTATTCTGGGAGGTGGATCATAGAGGATCCTGCTGTGATTTATGTCGGAAAGTGTTTTGCCTATATTCTCCTCTAGGAGTTTTATAGTTTCTGGTCTTACGTTTAGATCTTTAATCCATTTTGAGTTTATTTTTGTGTGTGGTGTTAGAAAGTGATCTAGTTTCATTCTTCTACAAGTGGTTGACCAGTTTTCCCAGCACCACTTGTTAAAGAGATTGTCTTTACTCCATTGTATATTCTTGCCTCCTTTGTCGAAGATAAGGTGTCCATAGGTGTGTGGATTTATCTCTGGGCTTTCTATTTTGTTCCATTGATCTATATTTCTGTCTTTGTGCCAGTACCATACTGTCTTGATGACTGTGGCTTTGTAGTAGAGCCTGAAGTCAGGCAGGTTGATTCCTCCAGTTCCATTCTTCTTTCTCAAGATTGCTTTGGCTATTCGAGGTTTTTTGTATTTCCATACAAATCTTGAAATTATTTGTTCTAGTTCTGTGAAAAATACCGCTGGTAGCTTGATAGGGATTGCATTGAATCTGTAGATTGCTTTGGGTAGTATACTCATTTTCACTATATTGATTCTTCCGATCCATGAACACGGTATATTTCTCCATCTATTAGTGTCCTCTTTGATTTCTTTCATCAGTGTTTTATAGTTTTCCATATATAGGTCTTTAGTTTCTTTAGGTAGATATATTCCTAAGTATTTTATTCTTTTCGTTGCAATGGTGAATGGAATTGTTTCCTTAATTTCTTTTTCTACTTTCTCATTATTAGTGTATAGGAATGCAAGGGATTTCTGTGTGTTGATTTTATATCCTGCAACTTTACTATATTCATTGATTAGCTCTAGTAATTTTCTGGTGGAGTCTTTAGGATTTTCTATGTAGAGGATCATGTCATCTGCAAACAGTGAGAGTTTTACTTCCTCTTTTCCAATATGGATTCCTTTTATTTCTTTGTCTTCTCCGATTGCTGTGGCTAAAACTTCCAAAACTATGTTGAATAGTAGTGGTAAGAATCAGCACCCTTGTATTGTTCCTGACTTTAGGGGAAATGCTTTCAATTTTTTGCCATTGAGGATCATGTTTGCTGTGGTTTATGGCTTTTATTATGTTGAGGTATGTTCCTTCTATGCCTGCTTTCTGGAGGATTTTTATCATAAATGGATGTTGAAGTTTGTCAAAGGCTTTCTCTGGATCTATTGAGGTAATCATATGGTTTTTATCTTTCAGTTTGTTAATGTGATGTATCACATTGAGTGATTTGCAAATATTAAAAATCTTTGTATCCCTGGGATAAAGCCCACTTGGTCATGGTGTATGATCTTTTTAATGTGTTGTTGGATTCTGATTGCTAGAATTTTGTTAAGGATTTTTGCATCTATGTTCATCAGTGATATTGGCCTGTAGTTTTCTTTTTTGGTGACATCTTTGTCAGGTTTTGGTATTAGGGTGATGGTGGCCTCATAGAATG
>SJYT01007452.1:48591-59817 GCA_006410635.1 Cephalophus harveyi | reverse complement strand
CTTTTTCTCAGAGAAACATTTCTGCAGAATGTTTGCTCCAGAAAGACTTCATAGGAGTCTGGTATGAGGTTGAGTTGAAGGCAGAAATGAAATTTTCTTTCTGTCTATGCTCCATTCGGGCTTCCCATATATCCGAAGTGGTAAAGAATCTCCCTGCCACTGCAGGAGACTTAAGAGACGTGGGTTCAATCCCTGGATTGGGGAGATTCCCTGCAGGAGGGCACAGCAACCCACTCCAACATTCTTGCCTATAGAAACCCATAGACATGACTGAAGTGACTTAGCATGCAAGCTGCTGCTGCTGCTGCTAAGTCGCTTCAGTCGTGTCCGACTCTGTGCGACCCCACAGATGGCAGCCCATTGGGCTCCCCCATCCCTGGGATTCTCCAGGCAAGAACACTGGAGTGGGTTGCCATTTCCTTCTCCAGTGCATGAAAGTGAAAAGTGAAAGTGAAGTCGCTCAGCCGTGTCTGACTCAGCGACCCCATGGACTGTGGCCCACCAGGCTCCTCCGTCCATGGGAGTTTCCAGGCAAGAGTACTGGAGTGGGATGCCATTGCCTTTTCCACATGCAAGCATGCTCCCTTTATTTAAAATAAGCTCGGCCCCTGAATTGTTGGACTTTCTGGCCCCCCACCCTCCATGTCGCCTGAATCCTGAGGAGTTGTTCTATTGTGGAGGCCCTTCTGACTCTGGCCAGGCTGTTTTGTCTGTGAGACACCCTCTCCTTTCCCCTGAATAACTCTTTATTGGTCTTTGCTACAGTAGTCGAAGTATGTACCACACACCAGCTGCTGGTCTAGGCCAATCTGTTACTGGTTTGTGATGAGGTAAGAATATAAAATGACTGGGTCAGTAAGCACACCATTTAGTTCAGTTCTTTCTTTGTTAGTAATGAAACTGTGCAATTCAAGCTGGAACTTGAACCCATCAGCCAGGACTCAAACCCAACCAAAACCGAAACTGGGACGTGGACTCACTGTCTTTTAATTGAGATCACACAGCTATATTTCTCAGGTGGTGCAGTGGTAAAGAATATACCTGCCAATGCAGGAGATGCAGGCTCAATCCCTGGGTCACTGGAACTTGAACCCATCAGCCAGGACTCAAACCCAACCAAAACCGAAACTGGGACGTGGACTCACTGTCTTTTAATTGAGATCACACAGCTATATTTCTCAGGTGGTGCAGTGGTAAAGAATATACCTGCCAATGCAGGAGATGCAGGCTCAATCCCTGGGTCAGGGAAATTGCCCTGGAAGAGGAAATGGCAACTCACTCCAGAATTCTTGCCTGAAGAATCCCATGGACAGAGGAGCCTGGCGGGCTACAGAACATGGGGTTGCAAAGAATCAGATACTACTGAGCGACTAAGTGTGCGCACACACACACACACACACACACACACACACACACACACACACACACTAGATTTATGGCTCAGGATGTGATCTATCCTGGAGAATGTTCCGTGTGCTCTTGAGAAAAAGGTGAAAGTCATTGTTTTGGGGGTGAAATATCCTATAGATATTAATCAGGTCTAACTGGTCCATTGTATCATTTAAAGTTTGTGTTTCCTTGCTAATTTTCTGCTTAGTTGATCTATCTATAGGTGTGAGTGGGGTATTAAAGTCTCCCACTATTATTGTGTTACTGTTAATTTCCCCTTTCACATTTGTTAGCATTTGCCTTACATGTTGAGGTACTCCTATGTTGGGTAAATATATATTTATAATTGTTATATCTTTTCTTGGGTTGATCCTTTGATCATTATGTAGTGTTCTTCTTTGTCTCTTTTCACAGTCTTTATTTCCAAGTCTATTTTATCTGATGTGAGTATTGCTACTCCTGCTTTCTTTTGGTCTCCATTTGCATGAAGTATCTTTTTCCAGCCCTTCACTTTAAGTCTGTATGTGTCCCTTGGTTTGAGGTGGGTCTTTTGTAGACAGCATATATAGGGGTCTTGTTTTTGTATCCATTCAGCCAGTCTTTCGGTTGGGGCATTCAACCCAGTTACATTTAAGGTAATTATTGATAAGTATGATCCCATTCCCATTTACTTTGTTGTTTTGGGTTTGAGTTTATAAGCCTTTTCTGTGTTTCCTGTCTAGAGAAGATCATTTAGCATTTTCAAAGAGCTGGTTTGCTGAATTCTCTCAGCTTTTGCTTGTCTGTAAAGCTTTTGATTTCTCCTTCATATTTGAATCATATCCTTGCTGGATACAGTAATCTGGGTTGTAGGCTTTTCTCTTTCATCACTTTAAGTATGTCCTGCCATTCTCTTCTGGCCTGAAGAGTTTCTATTGAAAGATCAGCTGTTATCCTTATGGGGATCCCTTTGTTTGTAATTTGTTGCTTTTCCCTTGCTGCTTTTAATATTTGCTCTTTGTGTTTGCTCTTCACTAGTTTGATTAATATGTGTCTTGGGGTGTTTTGCCTTGGGTTTATCTTGTTTGAGACTCTGGGTTTCCTGGACTTGGGTGGCTACTTCCTTCCCCATTTTAGGGAAGTTTTCAACTATTATCTCCTCAAGTGTTTTATCATGCTCTTTCTTTTTGTCTTCTTCTTCTCAGACTCCTATGATTCGAATGTTGGGGTGTTTAACATTGTCCTAGATGTCTCTGAGGGTGTCTTCATTTCTTTTAATTCTTTTTTTCTGTTTTCCTCTCTGCTTCATTTATTTCCACCACCCTATCTTCCACTTCACTTATCCTATTTTCTGTCTCAGTTATTCTACTGTTGGTTCCCTCCAGAGTACTTTTGATCTCATTTATTGCATTATTCATTATTGACTGACTCTTCTTTATTTCTTCTCAGTTCAGTTCAATCTCTCAGTTGTGTTCAACTCTTTGCAACCCCATGGACTGCAGAGCACACCAGGCTTCCCTGTCCATCACCAACTCCCAGAGTTTACTCAAACTCATGTCCATTGAATCAGTGATGCCATCCAATCCTCCCATCCTCTGTTGTCCCCTTCTCCTCCTGCCCTCAATATTTCCCAGCATCAGGGTCTTTTCAAATGAGTCAGTTCTTCACATCAAGTTGTCAAAGTATTGGAGTTTCATCTTCAGCGTCAGTCCTTCCAATGAATATTCAGGACTAATTTCCTTTAGGGTTGACAGGTTTGATTTCCTTGCAGTCCAAGGGACTCTCAAGAGTCTTCTCTAACACCACAGTTCAAAAGCATCAATTCTTCAGCACTCAGCTTTCTTTATAGTCCAGCTTTCACATATATACATGACTACTGGAGAAACCGTAGCTTTGATGAGACAGACTTTTGTTGGCAAAGTAATGTCTCTACTTTTTAATGTGCTGTCTAGGTTGGTCATAACTTTCCTTCCAAGGAGTAAGCATCTTTTAATTTCATGGCTGCAGTCACCACCTGCAGAGATTTTGGAGCCCAAGAAAATAAAGTCTCTCACTGTTTCCATTGTTTCCCCATCTATTTGCCATGGAGTGATGGGACCAGATGCCATGATCTTAGCTTTCTGAATGTTGAGCTTTAAGCTAACTCTCCTCTTTCACTTTCATCAGGAGGCTCTTTAGTTCCTCTTTGTTTTCTGCCATAAAGGTGGTGTCATCTGCATATCTGAGATTTTTGATATTTCTCCCGGCAATCTTGATTCCAGCTTGTGCTTCATCCAGCCCAGTGTTTCTCATGATGTACTCTGCATATAAGAAAAAATAAGTAGGGTGACAATATATAGCCTTGAAATACTTCTTTTCCTATTTGGAACCAGTCTGTTGTTCCATGTCCATTTCTAACTGTTGCTTCTAGGTCCTTGTTAAACATTTCTTGCATCTTCTCAATCCTTGTCTCTAGTCTATTTATCTGTAACTCTATTTTGTTTTCAAGATTTGGAATCATCTGTACTATCATTATTCTGAATCTTTTTCAGGTAGACTGCCTATCACTTACTCTTTGGTTTGGTGGGCATTTATCATGTTCGTTTACCTGCTGAATATTTCTCTGCCTTTTCATTTTGTTAAGATTGCTGTGTTTGGGGTGCCCTTTCTGTAGGCTGAAAGTTTGTGGTTCCTGTTTACTGTGGAGCCTGCTCCCTGTGGGTGTGGTTGGACTAGTGGTTTGTCAAGGTTTCCTGGTTAAAGGAGCTTGCGTCTGTGTTCTGGTGGGTGGAGCTGGATCTCTTCTCTCTGAAGTGCAATGAAGTGCCCAGTAGTGAGTTTTGGGGTGTCTATGGGTTTGGGATGGCTTTGGGCAGCCTGTCTTTTAATGCTTAGGACTGTGTTCCTGCTTTGCTGGAGAATTAGCGTGGTATGTCTTGCTCTAGAACTTGTTGGCTCTTGGGTAGAACTTGGTTTCAGTGTAGGTACGGAGGTTTTTGGGTGAGTTCTTGTCTATTCATGTTCCCTGGAATTAGGAGTTTTCTGATGTTCTCAAATTTTGGCGTTAAGCCTTCTGCCTCTGGCTTTCAGCTTTATTCTTACAGTAGCCTCAAGACATCTCCATTCATACAGTACAGATAATAAAACATCTAGGTTAATGGTGAAACAATTCTCCACAGTGAGGGACACCCAGAGAGGTTCACAGAGTTATATGGAGAAGAGGGAGAAGGGAGATAGAGGTGACCAGGAGGAGAAGAGGGGGAGTCAAAATGGTAGAGAGCAACCTAGTCAGTAGTCAATTCCCTAAGTGTTCGCCACAGTCTGGAACACCCAGAGAGATTCACAGAGTTAAGCAGAGAAGAGAAGGGCAAGGGAAGAGATAGAGGGGATCTGGGAGAGAAAAGGGAGGGTCAAAAGGGGAGAGAGCAATTAAGCCAGTAATCACACCCCTAAGTGAAAATGGATACTGGACATTAGATTCTTAAAAGTATAAAATTGATAAGAAACAGAAAAAAGCAAAGATTAAAAATCTAGAGTAGAGGTTAAACTCTAAAAAACAATATTAAAAATATAAAACGAAATCAATCACAAAATTATTTAAAAAATATATGAAATTTGCTTTAAAAATAGGGTCTTTTTTTGCAAGGTTATAGTAGGTTATAATCATGAAAATTAAAGGTGCAATAAAGGACTTAAATTTTTTAAAAAGTTAAAGAGTGATAATAGGAAAAATATATCTACAAATTTCTCTGGAGCTGCTTGGGCAGTGTAGGGTCAGTTCTTTTTCAGATAGTTCCTTGTTTCAGCTTGTACTTGTTCTCAAGGTCTATAGGCCCCCTCCGATGCTTAGGCAATGTTAACTACAGAGTTTTAATCTGTTGCACCTGTCACTTCCAGAGCGGTTCCCTCTTTGTTTATTTTGGCTTCTTCTGTAAGTCTCTTTAGTATCTAATTTCCACCCTGACACAAGGGGTGAAGGCGGTCACTTATTTAGGCTCGCTTGTTCAGTTGTGCTGTGGGGAGGGAGGAATACAGCAAACAAATATCACTGGCATGTGTGGGGAGTGTTCGCAGTGTGTGGACCACACTGGATTTGCCCCAGCTCCAGGCAGTGTGTGCTTCCCGGGTCTACATTGCTCAGGCTCCAGGGTTCTCTGCAGGGGTACTGTCCAAAGCGGACGCTGTGTTTTGTGCACTTCCCAGGTCTGAGCTGCTAGGTTCAGGTTCTCAGGGACTCCACAGGAGCACAGACTCAGTTGGGTGTGTGTTTGTGCCCTTCCCAGGTCCGAGCAGCTCAGGCAGCCGGGTGTGTGGCGAGTGCACTGTCCCAGGTGGGCCGTGCATCTTAATCAGCTCCCCGGTCCTAGCCGCTTGGTTTCCCGGGTATGCTGCGAGAGCCCCGTCTCAGGTGTGCTGTGTGTCTCCTCTGGGGAGCTGATCTCAGGCTGCGACCCTCCTGGCAGATGTCAACCGTCCAGGATCCCAGGAACACGTGGTTAGCAACTGGGAACCTGCTCACAGTTTGGTGGAGGATGCTGGTCTTGGGGCAGAGCATGGAGCAGCCCCTTGCCTGCCGGCTCTGGCCGTCACCCTGTCTTCTGGCGGTGGGGAGGGGCTGGTCAGCCGGTCAGCTCTCCTTTTGTATTAGCTCAATCCTTTGTTCTGTGAGCGGGCCAGGCTGCGAGTTACGGGAAAGTTATCTCACATTAGCTCCCTCAGATTGTCCTCAGGACATTCAAGCCCAGTCCTTATGCTAAGCACCGATTATGCACCCCGCTCCTCCCTGTCCAGCCCCCCACTCCCTGGTGGCCGATGCAAGCGTTTGGGCTACTTCTCAGCTGGCAGTTGTGGTTAGGCATGTGTTCTGTGGGTTTCTTTTTTTTCTCCCGGTTATGTTGCCCTCTGAGATTCCAAAACTGCCCACAGACCCGCCTGTGAGAGGGTTTACTACTGTTTGGAAACGCCTCCTCCTTCGTGACTCCCTCCCCAGGACGGGCCTCCGTCCCTAACTCTTTTGTCTCTCTTTTTGTCTTCTGTATTTTGTCCTACCTCCTTTTGAAGGCAATGGACTGCCTTTCTGGGTGCCTGGTGTTCTCCACCAGCATTCAGAAGTTGTTTTGTGGAAGTTGCTCAGCATTCAATTGATCTTTTGATGAATTTGCGGGGGAGAAAGTGGTCTCCCATTCCTATTCCTCCACCATTTGGGGCTTATTCCTGTGTGTGCTTTTTCTTCTTGTCAGCTTTGAAAAACAAACAGGTATTCTGGGAGAGGAAAAAATCCTCCTCATTAGCATACCACAGATCCTCAGAGGTTGTCCCAGAGGGTCTGTGAACCTGAAACCAAGAGGGACCTTGTGGGGTTCCTGGGTGTGGAAGGATGCCTATCTCCCTCATTTCTTATTTATAGAGAACAGAGCCAACCTCCATGACCTTCCCTGAGTTCCAAAGGGCAAATTTGAACAGTTACTAATCAGGGAAGGTAGGGGATGCGGAGACAAGGGAGGAGCCGTCAAGAAACAATAGTGAAGGCTTGGGGCAGGGTCCTGGCTCCACCTCAAGGGATACATAAAACATGCATTAAAAAATATTTAAGCTCTTTAAGAACTAAGTTCATTTCAGTTCAGTCACTCAGTCTCAGTTGTATCCAACTCTGCAACCCCATGGATTGCAGGACACCAGGTTTCCCTGTCCATCACCAACTCCCCGAGCTTGCTCAAACTCATGTCCATTGAGTTGGTGACACCATCCAACCATTTCACCCTCATCGTCCTCTTCTCCTCCTGCTTTCAATCTTTCCCAGCATCAGAGTCTTTTCCAATAAGTCAGTTCTTTGCAACAGGTGGCAAAAATATTGGAGTTTCAGCTTCAGCATCAGTCCTTCCAATGAATATTCAGGATTGATTTCCTTTAGGATTGACTGGTTTGATCTTGCAATCCAAGGGATGCTCAAGAGTCTTCTCTAACACCACAGTTCAAATGCATCAGTTCTGCGCTCAGCTTTCTTTATAGTCCAATTCTCACATCCATACATGACTACTGTAAAAACCATAGCTTTGACTAGAGGGACCTTTGTTGGCAACGTAATGTCTCTGGTTTTTAATATGCTGTCCAGGTTGGTCATACCTTTTTCTCCAAGAACAACTAAAACCCCCAACAAATATAGTTATAGAACTATATTATAGAACTTATATATTATTTAGTTATTTTATAGAATTTAATTTATTTAGTTACTTATAGAATTTAGTTATATTATTTAGTTATAGAACTAAAACCCCCAACAAATGGAAGATGTTAGCATTCTTCATTCCAGAGAAGATCACCTGAGTTCAGATTAAAGGAGTACAGGCCCTGCACATACCATAATCTTATCAGCAACCCCATTCTTGAACCATTGCAACATATCCTCCTGGGTTGGGACACACAACTTTTCAGGACAGGAGCCTACTGTGGCCCCCTTTGTCTGACAAAGCAATGAAGCTATTCTTTCTTACCTCACCCAAAACTCTATCTCTGAAATTCAATTCAGCTCTGGTACAGAGAGGCCAAGTTTCAGCATCAAACCCACTGAACAAATCTTTTTGTTCCCAGCGGGAAGCAGTTAACTTAGTCTCTGGATTTAAAATGAAGTCAAGCTTAACCATGTCCTTTTCCAGGAAGATTTGGATTTTAAAAATTAATTATTAGCAAGAACATACATAATTCAAAGGAAAGGGTTCATAAACATGGCACTTCTAGCCACAGGGAGGAAGATATGTGGCAGTCCCCACCCCAGAAACCCCATCCTTTCCACATTCTCTTTCTTTGTAAAGTAGCTAAACTTTCTCAGTTCTCTGATTACTCAACAGACAAAGCAGATGTGTGTGTTCAGTTGCTTCAGTTATGTCCAACTCTTTGAGACCCCATGGACTGTAGCCTGCAGGCTCCTCTGTCCATGGGTTTCTCCAGGCAAGTATACTGAAATGGGTTTCCATTTCCTCCTCTAGGGGATCTTCCTGACCTGGGGACTGAACCGACATCTCTTACGTCTCCTCCATTGGCAGGCAGGTTCTTTACCACTAGCGCCACCTGGGAACACCCTACCTCCCCACCCCCCACTGCCCCAACAAAGCAGATAGGAACTGCAATTTTTTCTTAATTTATTTGTTTTTTAACTGAAGGAGTATTGCTTTACAGAATTTTGTTGCTTTCTGTCAAACATCAATATGAATCAGCCATAAGTATACCATATATCCTCTCCCTCTTGAACCTCCCTCTCATCTCCCTCCCCATCCCACCCTTCTAAGTTGATACAGAACCCCTGTTTGAGGAAATGCAATGTTTGAAGACCAAAACCTGGGGGGACTGGCCCATAGGTATCGCTGTTGAGTTTTATCTTGTTTCTCCTTAAACGCAAGATCTCCCTTGAAGGAAGGGGGACCTTGGGCCTCTGAGGTTAAGGAAGAAATCTCTGGATGAAAAATGTCACCTGCCATATCAGCAAACAAAAGATGCTGTCACCAAGCCATTAGCACTGCAGCCTGAGAGAACTCAGCATGGAAAATGCAGGATACTAGAGAGTTAAGGTGCATATGGAAGAAATGATTTCAGTGAGCCCAGACTCTTGCATCTTCCTAAACATAGAAAAGAACTACATTCATTAATTTGAGATGTCTGGTTTTCTTTAATTAATTATAATTAACATACATTCCAACTATCTGGTCTTTGTTGCAAAAATCCCTATATAACCTGGCTCCTCACTTACCTCTTTGGATCAGTCCTTCAGAGCTACCTGAGAGGCTGCCTCCCCGGCTCAAGTCCTCAGAAAGTCCACCAAATAAAGTATAATTCTCAACTTTTAACTTGAGCCTTTTTTTTTTTTTTTTTAACATTTTCTTTTTCTCAGAGAAACATTTCTGCAGAATGTTTGCTCCAGAAAGACTTCATAGGAGTCTGGTATGAGGTTGAGTTGAAGGCAGAAATGAAATTTTCTTTCTGTCTATGCTCCATTCGGGCTTCCCATATATCCGAAGTGGTAAAGAATCTCCCTGCCACTGCAGGAGACTTAAGAGACGTGGGTTCAGTCCCTGGATTGGGGAGATTCCCTGCAGGAGGGCACAGCAACCCACTCCAACATTCTTGCCTATAGAAACCCATAGACATGACTGAAGTGACTTAGCATGCAAGTTGCTGCTGCTGCTGCTAAGTCGCTTCAGTCGTGTCCGACTCTGTGCGACCCCACAGATGGCAGCCCATTGGGCTCCCCCATCCCTGGGATTCTCTAGGCAAGAACACTGGAGTGGGTTGCCATTTCCTTCTCCAGTGCATGAAAGTGAAAAGTGAAAGTGAAGTCGCTCAGCCGTGTCTGACTCAGCGACCCCATGGACTGCAGCCCACCAGGCTCCTCCGTCCATGGGAGTTTCCAGGCAAGAGTACTGGAGTGGGGTGCCATTGCCTTTTCCGCATGCAAGTATGCTCCCTTTATTTAAAATAAGCTTGGCCCCTGGATTGCTGGACTTTCTGGCCCCCCTCCACGTCGCCTGAATCCTGAGGAGTTGTTCTATTGTGGAGACCCTTCTGACTCTGGCCAGGCTGTTCTGTCTGTGAGACACCCTCTCCTTTCCCCTGAATAACTCTTTATAGGTCTTTGCTACAGTAGTCGAAGTATGTACCACACACCAGCTGCTGGTCTAGGCCAATCTGTTACTGGTTTGTGATGAGGTAAGAATATAAAATGACTGGGTCAGTAAGCACACCATTTAGTTCAGTTCTTTCTTTGTTAGTAATGAAACTGTGCAATTCAAGTTGGAACTTGAACCCATCAGCCAGGACTCAAACCCAACCAAAACCGAAACTGGGACTTGGATTCACTGTCTTTTAATTGAGATCACACACCTATGTTTCTCAGGTGGTGCACTGGTAAAGAATATGCCTGCCAATGCAGGAGATGCAGGTTCAATCCCTGGATCAGGGAAGTTGCNAATTCAAGTTGGAACTTGAACCCATCAGCCAGGACTCAAACCCAACCAAAACCGAAACTGGGACTTGGATTCACTGTCTTTTAATTGAGATCACACACCTATGTTTCTCAGGTGGTGCACTGGTAAAGAATATGCCTGCCAATGCAGGAGATGCAGGTTCAATCCCTGGATCAGGGAAGTTGCCCTGGAAGAGGAAATGGCAACTTACTCCAGAATTCTTGCCTGAAGAATCCCATGGACAGAGGAGCCTGGTGAGCTACAGAACACGAGGTTGCAAAGAGTCAGATACTGCTGAGCGACTAAGTGTGCACACACATACACACACACACCTGGTCTCAGGACTAAATGAAGCTCAGTTCTTGATGTCTCATTGCAGAAAGAATTCAATGACAAAGTGAGAGGTAAGAAGGAGATTTATTTAGAGGGGAACACACTCCATAGAGTGTGGGCCATCTCAGAAGGTGAGAGCAGCCCCCAAGTATGGTTTGGTTAGTCTTTATGTGCTCGGTAAGTTCATAGGCTAATGAGTAGGAGGATTATTTCAACTATTTCAGGGAAGGGGTGGAAAATTACAGCAGCTGGGCCACCCACTTTTTGGCCTTTGATGGTTAGCCTCAGAACTATTGGTGCCTATTGATGTGTTATTTAGATGCTAATAAATTCCTATAAGTGTGGAACTAGGCTCAAGGTCTAGTGGAAGTCGAATCTCCTGCCATCTTGGATCTTGTTGGTCCTAAACAGTTTTTGTCATGTCCTACGGCTATGTCATTCTTTTAAAGGTTGTACCCTGCCCTCTTCCCTCCTGTTTCAGTAAAATTCCCTTGATGAAGGAGGCAGTGTGTGGACTTCCCTTCTAACACAGCTCTTTTTGGTCACAGGTTGGCTCTTGAGTAGGTCAGTCAGTTCAGTCCAGTCATTCAGT
>SJYT01007452.1:15510-46606 GCA_006410635.1 Cephalophus harveyi | reverse complement strand
ACCATTTCTGTCCTTTATCGAGCCCATCTTTGCATGAAATGTTCCCTTGGTATCTCTAATTTTCTTGAAGAGATCTCTAGTCTTTCCCATTCTGTTATTTTCCTCTATTTCTTTGCATTGATCGCTGAAGAAGGCTTTCTTATCTCTTCTTGCTATTCTTTGGAACTCTGCATTCAGATGCTTATATCTTTCCTTTTCTCCTTTGCTTTTCACCTCTCTTCTTTTCACAGCTATTTGTAAGGCCTCCCCAGACAGCCATTTTGCTTTTTTGCATTTCTTTTCCATGGGGATGGTCTTGATCCCTGTCACAGCTTAGGTGCTAGATTTTTTAATTTGTTCTTAATGTTAGTACAGATCTTCATTTAATTCAGAGAACATGTTTAGATCATCTATTATTCTGAGCAAACAGAATGAGTAAATGAAGAAACGTTTAGACAAGATTATAGATTAGAAGCCTATGCTTAAATTACTATAATATCATATAAAGGAAAAAATCCTTGAATATTGAAGTTTTTAGTTTAATTCCCAGCAATACCAACCATTAATTGTGATCTTGGGGAAATCATACAATCTTTCCTGTATTTAATAAGCAATAAATGCCAACAAAGTTCCGTATAGTGAAGGCTATGGTTTTTCCAGTGGTCATGTATGGACGTGAGAGTTAGACTGTGAAGAAGGCTGAGCGCCGAAGAATTGATGCTTTTGAACTGTGGTGTTGGAGAAGATTCTTGAGAGTCCCTTGAACTGCAAGAAGATCCAACCATCCCATTCTGAAGGAGATCAGCCCTGGCATTTCTTTGGAAGGAATGATGCTAAAGCTGAATCTCCAGTACTTTGGCCACCTGATGCGAAGAGTTGACTCATTGGAAAAGACTCTGATGCTGGGAGGGATTGGGGGCAGGAGGAGAAGGGGACGACCGAGGATGAGATGGGTGATGGCATCACTGACTCGATGGATGTGAGTCTGAGTGAACTCTGGGAGATGGTGATGAACAGGGAGGCCTGGCATGCTGTGATTCATGGGGTCGCAAAGAGTTGGACATGACTGAGCGACTGAACTGAAATGGTCTTTTCTAGCTATATTTTTCCATCTTTCTTTCTAGTATCTCTTCTTATCTTTATCTATTGATCTATTATCCCAAGAAATATTGATCTATTATCCCAAGAATTCAAGATTCTAAATCTGAATACTACGAAAAATCTTCATATAGCTACCTTCACATCACTAACTCCCAGTAAGAGTTGTTATTTCTACTGTATCACACTGACTTCTGAAGAGATCACAAGTAAAAAGATGAAAAACAATAAACTTCATGAAGTAATGGGTAATTGAATATATTAGTTTTAAAAAGTCATATTTACATCTCTTTCCTAATTAGATCACAACAAGATAGTTGTTGGAGAATGTGCCCAGAAGACTTTCAGAGATGGTATTATTTGAGGACAAATATTTAGTTATATTGTCTGGAAAATTCCATGGACAGAGGAGCCTGGTGGGCTACGCCAAGAAAAAACAAACAAAAAAAAAGAGTTGGCTACTATTGAGAGACTAAACAATAGCAAAATTTTTATCTTAGAAAAGTTAAGCAGAACCCATCACTCAGAAGGTCACTGAGACAATACATAAGCAAATGCACTGACCAGACCAATACTGTTTACAAAAAATATCAAAGTCTTTCTAGGTATTTACACACAAAAAGCATTATTTATGTAAATCTTGAATAGCAAAATAATCTTTTTAGGGGTCTTCAAAGAGAGCCATTAATTACAAGAAAGCAGTAAAATAACAAAATAACACTTTGACAATTTGCAATATAGATACACATACAGAAATAAAGAATGTGTTTTCACATGTTTATTTTATTAACTTTATTTCCTAGTAACAACTGGAGATAAAAGCTTGACAATATGAGAATATGGAGAAATGGAAATGCGTGCTTCAGGGCATGAGAAAATATTGTTGAACGTAGTGGCAGCATTCACTATCTCCGTAGAACTAGTTTTGACTCAAATAATGCATAATCAGCCTTGTTACTAAGAATGACAAATATTGAAGAAAAAAAAAATGGAAATCTGAAATCCTATAATAATAATCTTAGAAAATATCTTGCTCTCATAAACATCAATTCCAGAGAAGAAATCTTTAGTAAGATCACAAGAAATTGAATTAGCAGAGCTCAATCACATTCTGTATTTAGTTAATCATGGGTAGCAAAATAGAAATTTTTTATAACTCATTTTCCTCTTATTATGAAATGTCTTCTGTATGTATTCCACAAGTCCCACAGGAAACTTATTTATTGTTAGGGAAGATTAATGACACATGGTACCATTTTTATTTCACATTTGTATGTCTTATTAGAGCATTGATATGTTTAGAGCAATTATTTCCATGCATTAAACAAAGAGAACAGATAAATAAATCCGGTCCTGTGACCATCTGTCACAGAACAATTTGTCATCTATACAAATTACTGCTTTTTACTTCCTATCAGCATACTATTTTTCAAATATAATATTCTTAAGAATTGTCAATTTTTAAATAACATTTAATGGATGTATGATATGATGATGATCATAATGAAACAAATAACATATTGGTTTATAATCCTGTACTGTGCAAATAAGATAAATTAAAAAATTAAAATCCAGAGCATCAGGCCAGATCCTAAATGAATGAACAAAGGAAAAATAATTCCAATTAGCTAGAATTATAAAGGGATTCCCAGGTGGTGCTAGAATGGGTGGTGGTAAAGAATCTGCCTGCCAACTGAGGAGACATAAGAGATGCAAGTTTTATCCCTGGGTCAGGAAGATCCCCTGGAGGAGGGCATGGCGACCCATACCAGTATTCTTGCCTGGAGAATCCCATGGACAGGGGAGCCTGAGGGGCTACAGTTCATAATGTTGCAGTCAGAGATGACTGAAGTGACCTAGCACAGACTCCAAGTATTACGTATTTTATCTCTTAGAATTTTACCTGAGTTGGTAATTAATGCAGATTTTGGAGAGACTGTCATAATAGTGATCTTGAATACCACTGCCTTTTCTTAGATACACTTCATATCTTTCCTTCAGATTATTTTCTTAGACACACTGAAGTAGATGTTTGTCATATTTTTCTGAAGGTCCATATTTTTTGCCCTTTTTCTATGTTCAGAGAATTCCTCATATTACCAGAAAGAATACTCTTAATACACAGCCTGAAAATTTCAACTATGCATTTGCCAAATATTATAGCTGAGAATAAGCACACCTTATGGGCATTGTCTTTCCCACACAATCTCCTCAAACACTGGATCAGAAGCTAGTTTTGAGAAGAAATAGGAACAGTATGGATTCCATTCTGGCAATGGTTATATTATTTGAGCCAGGTACTCCTGGCTTCCAAAGATTATAATGATACTGGTCCATTGGTTTGCCCAAAATGGCAGAAAGCAATATTTAGTGTTGGTGATCAAACTGTTCCAGTGACAATAGTGATAAATCTTCAGGGGACCAATGCTGTGGTATAATTTGAGTCATTGTTCTAGCCTGCATGATCTTCAAAGACAATTCCCTGGTCCTCTTAGAAATGATTGAAGCTACCATATGTACTTTTAATAAAGAGTTTTCAATTAAAATTATCTAGAATTGTTTTAGTTGGCTTTCACATAAAAACTGTGAATATTATAGCTGAATATAGTGATTAGCATGGTGCTGGTGGTAAAGAATTCGCCTGCCAGTGCATGAAACGTAAGAAACACAGGTTTGATCCCTGGGTCAGGATGATCCCCTAGAGAAGGAAATGGACATTCTTGCCTGAAGAATCCCATGGACAGAGGAGCCTGTGGGTCACAGATCACAGGGTCCCAAAGAGTCAGACACAATGGAAGCAAATAACTTAGCACACAAATAGTGATTAACAAGAATTTTAGTTTGTGTGACTTTGAGAAACAAGTGAAAATATATAAGTATGGAAAATATGTAAGTATGTGTGTACATACATTCTATATGTACAGGGAAAGTCTGTGTAAGGCCAAAGGGACGGACAGTGGCAGATGTTCTTGACTGCAAACCAAACAGCTATTTCCTTATTCTCCACTCTAACCAAAAGTGTTTTGCTTATAGTCACAAACTCATTTCCAAATACAGAGGTTGCTGCTGCTGCTGCTAAGTCACTTCAGTCGTGTCCAACTCTGTTTGTACCCATAGACAGCAGCCCACCAGACTCCCCCATCCCTGGGATTCTCCAGGCAAGAACATTAGAGTGGGTTGCCATTTCCTTCTCCAATGCATGAAAGTGAAAAGTGAAAGGGAAGTCACTCAGTCGTGTCTGACTCTTAGTGACCCCATGGACTGCAGCCCACCAGGCTCCTCCATCCATGAGATTTTCCAGGCAAGAGTACTGGAGTGGGGTGCCATTGCCTTCTCCAAAATACAGAGGTTAAAAACATCAAATATTTGTTTCACTAGCCTCCTGTTGAGTTTTGCATGGTAAGAAATAATCATTTGAACCAATCCAAAAGAATAGATGAAGGTGAAGGTGAAAGGTGAAGGTGAAGTTGCTCAGTCGTGTCCGACTCTTTGCGACCCCGTGGACTGTAGCCTACCAGGCTCCTCTGTCCATGGGATTCTCCAGGCAAGAGTACTGGAGTGGGGTGCCATTTCCTTCTCCAGGGGATCTTCCCGACCCAGGGATCGAACCCAGGTCTCCTGCATTGGAGGCAGACGCTTAAACTCTGAGCCATCAGGGAATAGATATGATGGGAAATATGTGTTCACCTTTTAGTAAAGCTTTCCCTCTTTAGTAAAAAGAAGCCTTTAAAAAGAAACATCTGTTGTCTTTGCCCAGTGACTTTTGCTTAAAATGTGATTCCTGAATCTGTAACCACCATCTTAAAACTTTAATAGTCAAACCTAAGAAACAAGTCATGAATAAACTCTGAAACTACCCTTCATTCAGAATCATGAAACTGAGAAAAGACAAATACCCTAATACATAACAGAGTTTTACTTGTGTATCCTGTAACTTGTGGCTGAAAAGAATGTTAAATGATATTCACAGACAACAAAGAAATTCCCTAAGAAATGGAGACTAAATAAATGGGGATTTATGGACTAAATGATGGGGATTAATGGACTATACTATTAGAAAGAAGTCTTTCTAAAAGTATATATTACAATTTTGGGCCCATATGTAAAACTCAAAGAAAGTTCCAAGTCATTTTTTGCCAAACACAAAACGTATGCCCATTGAAGAAAAAAGAAATTCTCTTCTAGAAAACCCCTTCAAAGCCACAGTTATACAGAGTATACTTAAGTGATTTTTCCTTTCATAATGTATTGTTTAATCATTTGAATGTGGTATCAACTCACTTTCAGAAAGCAAACTTTTTTCACTTATAGTGAATGTAAATTTGAAGAAATATGCAATAAATTTATATGCTATGTCAAATATGCAGAATTAGAATCTTGAGTGTTTGTTTAAAATAGAGTTACTTTTAAAGATGTTATATAAGCTGAAACTGTAATCAAAAAAAGGTAAAGTGACTTCCAGATTTGCAATTATAAGAAGATCCAATTATCCTGGAGCTTGAAGGGATAGAAAAAGCAGTATTGATAGAATAATGAAGCTCATCTAGAACCCACTTGGCATTTCTGTTCAGGCTGGATTATGAAGGAGTCCTTGTTTGTTGTCTGGAGCCACAGAGAAAATGCAGCTGCCGCTGGCCACCTAGTAAAAAGAAAGAGGCTTCTCTGTTCCCCTTGCCTTCTAATCTTTCTTCTGTTCTCTCCTCTGTCTCTCCATTGGCCAACTCTAATCAGAAAGTAACTGAGAAGTTAATTTCTTTGTCTATTTATATAGTAGATTGTTGGTTTCATAGAACCGATTTGCTCACTGTTTGGTCCTTAGAATTACAGTGTGACTACCATAGTGATCAGGAAGTATTTCTTGAAAGAATAAATACAATTTCTCTGTAGAGTTTAATAATTTTTGTCTATTTATATAGTAGATTGTTGGTTTCATAGAACCGATTTGCTCACTGTTTGGTCCTTAGAATTACAGTGTGACTACCATAGTGATCAGGAAGTATTTCTTGAAAGAATAAATACAATTTCTCTGTAGAGTTTAATAATTTAAGATAGACCAAAATAATGATGACATAATCAGAGAATTTGCATAAACTGATAGGTACCAAAACTGCAGTCTACAAGTGTATAATATGCTATGTATTCAAGTATACATAAAAGACTTTTAAAAACTGATAAAATAATTGGTCACAAAATAAATATTTACATCTTGAAATATAGAGCTCTATAAGTCATGGTTTCTGATTTAATTATTAATTAATAATTAGAGTGTTAAAAAGGAAAAGTAAAATGTCAATTTGAGTCTGATATTAATATTAATCTAAATACATTAATAAATGTGAGAAAAGTATAAAGAATTAATTAACTACTTCCAAACAAGTCACAAGTCTTTAGACACAGGGCTTAAGTAGTGGATCCTGGTAGCCAAGTATGAAGAGAAGTAACAATTTTAAGACTGTGGAGTTTGAAAGTACAGAAAGACAAAAATATATAAGACTTAGAAATATAAGAAGACTCAGACACACAAAACAAGACCATTAATAAGTTTATAAAACCGTAATAAGTATACCATTATAGAAAATAATTATATATCATTTTAATATGTATTAATGTTAAAATTAATATAAAAATACATATATTCTAGAAAAAGTAATAAATATATAGAAACTTTGGCCTTTGGTAATAAAATTCCTTTTGACTCTGTAAAATAGATAATTATTTCAAGAAATATACATATATGTTTATAAATATATATGTATAGCAGGAGCAGCAGCTATGCAGTACAGGAGTGGCAGCTGAGAGGAGCTACCCTGCACTTCTAAGGCCAGGAGGGGAGGCCATGAGGAGATAACCCACCTCCAAGAAAAGGAGCAGCAGATGTGCTTTGCTGGAGCAGCCCATGAAGAGATACCCCACGTCCAAGGTAAGACAAACCCAAGTAAGATGGTAGGCACTGAGAGAGGGAATCAGAGGGCAGATAGACTAAACCACAATCACAGAAAACTAGTCAATCTGATCACACAGACCACAGCCTTGTCTTACTCAGTGAAACTAAGCCAGGCTATGTGGGGCCACACAAGATGGATGGAGCATGGTGGAGAGGTCTGACAGAATGTGGTCCACTGGAGAAGGGAATGGCAAACCACTTCAGTACTCTTGCCTTGAGAACCCAATGAACAGTATGAAAAGGCAAAAAGATAGGACACTGAAAGATGCACTCTGCAGGTCCATAGGTGCCCAATATGCCACTGGAGATCAGTAGAGAAATAACTCCAGAAAGAATGAAGGGATGGAGCCAAAGCAAAAACAACACCCAGTCGGGGATGGAACTGGTGATAGAAGCAAGGTCCGATGCCGTAAAGAGCAATATTGCATAGGAAACTGAAATGTTAGGTCCACGAAGAAAGGCAAATTGGAAGTGATCAAACAGGAGTGAACATTTTAGGACTGGAATGGGTGAATTTAAATCAAATGACCATTCTATCTACTACTGTGGGCAGGAATCCCTTAGAAGAAATGGAGTAGCCATCATAGTCAACAAGAGTCTGAAATGCAGTATTTGGATACAATCTCAGATTGACAGAATGATTTCTGTTTGTTTCCAAGGCAAACCATTCAACATCAAGGCAATCCAAGTCTATTCCCCAACCAGTAGTGCTGAAGAAGCTGAAGTTGAATGGTTCTATGAAGACTTACAAGACCTTTTAAAACTAACAACCAAAAAAGATGTCATTTCATTATAAGGGACCAGAATGCAAAAGTGGGAAGTCAAGAAACACCTGGAATAATGAGGAAATTTGGCCTTGGAGTACAGAATGAAGCAGGATAAAAGCTAATAGAGTTTTGCCAAAAGAAGGCACTGGTCACAGCAAACATCCTCTTCCAACAACACAAGAGAAGATTCTACACATGGACATCAGCAGATAGTCAACACCAAAATCAGATTGATTATATTCTTTGCAGCCAAAGATGGAGAAGCTATATACAGTCAGCAAAAACAAGACTGGGAGCTGACTGTGGCTCAGATCATGAACTCCTTATTGCCAAATTCAGACTTAAATGGAAGAAAGTAGGGAAAACCAGTAGACCATTCAGGTATGACCTAAATCAAATTCCTTATGATTTTGCAGTGGAAGTGAAAAATAGATTTAAGGGACTAGATCTGATAGACAGAGTGCCTGAGGAACTATGGATGGAGGTTCATGACACTGTACAGGAGACAGGAATCAGACCATCCCCAAGAAAAAGAAATGCAAAAAAGGCAAAATGACTGTCTGAGGAGTCCTTACAAATAGCTGTGAAAAGAAGAGAACCCAAAAGAACCCAAAAACTCTGAATTCAGAGTTCCAAAGAATAGCAAGGAGAGATAAGAAAGCTTTCCTCAGTGATCAATGCAAAGAAATAGAGGAAAACAATAGAATGGGAAAGAGTAGAGATCTCTTCAAGACATTCTGAGATACCAGGGGAACATTTCATGCAAAGATGGGCTCAAAAAGGACAGAAACGGTATGGACCTAACAGAAGCAGAAGATATTAAGAAGAGGTGACAAAAATACCAGAAAAACTGAACAAAAAAGATCTTCAGGACCCAAATAATCATGATGGTGTGGTCACTCACCTAGAGCCAGACATCCTGGAATGCGAAGTCAAGTGGGCCTTAGGAAGCATCACTATGAACAAAGCTAGTGGAGATAATGGAATTCTAATTGAGCTATTTCAAATCCTAAAAGATAATACTTTGAAAATGCTGCACTCAATATGTCAGCAAATTGGGAAAACTCTGCAGTGGCCACTGGACTGGAAAAGGTTAATTTTCATTCCAATCCCAAAGAAAGGTAATGCCAAAGAATGCTCAAACTACCGCATAATTGCGCTCATCTTACACGCTAGCAAAGTAATGCTCAAAATTCTCCAAGCCAGGCTTCAGCAATACATGAACCGTAAACTTCCAGATGTTCAAGCTGATTTTAGAAAAAGCAGAAAATAAGAGATCAAATTTCCAACATCCACGGGATCATCGAAGAAGCAAGAAAATTTCAGAGAAACATCTATTTTTGCTTTACTGACTATGCCAAAGCCTTTGACTCTGTGGATCACAATAACTGCGGAAAATTCTGAAAGAGATGGGAATACCAGACCACCTGCCCTGCCTCTTGAGAAACCTATATGCAGGTCAGGAATCAACAGTTACAACTGAACATGGAACAACAGACAGGTTTCAAATAGGTAAAGGAGTACATCAAGGCTGTATATTGTCACTTTGATTATTTAACTTATATGCAGAGTAGTATATCATGAGAAACTATGGGCTGGAAGAAGCAGGAGATGGGATCAAGATTGCAGGGAGAAATATCAATTACCTCAGATATACAGATGACACCTCTGTTATGGCAGAAAATGAAGAAGAATCTAAAAGCCTCTTGATGAAATTGAAAGAGGAGAGTGGAAAAGTTGGCTTAAAGCTCAACATTCAGAAAAATAAGATCATGTCATCCGGTCCCATCACCTCATGGTAAATAGATCGCGAAACAGTGGAAACAGTGCTTGACTTTATTTTTGCAGAGCTCCAAAATCATTGCAGATGGTGACTTTAGCCATGAAATTAAAAGACACTTTCTCCTTGGATGCCGGAGTCCAGCTCCAGTAACCAGGGAATCAGCCTGAAGGGATGGCTGGTGTTGGCGAATAACGATGCAGCCTCTCATTTAGTTTTCTTGGTCTGCATGTTTATTTCAAGATTTAGGTTCTCTCTTATACTTTTACAACAGCATTAGGTCCCTATCACAGCTCCTAACACTTGGAAAGTTATGACCAACCTAGATAGCATATTAAAAACTAGAGACATTACTTTGTCAACAAAGGTCCATCTAGTTAAGGCTATGGTTTTTCCAGTAGTCATGTATGAATGTGAGAGTTGGACTATAAGGAAAGCTGAGAACTGAATCATTTATGCTTATGAATTGTGGTGTTGGAGAAGACTCTTGAGAGTCCCTTGGACTGAAAGGAGATCCATCCAGTACATCTTAAAGGAAATCAGTCCTGAATATTCTTTGGAAGGACTGATGTTGATGCTGAAACTCCAATACTTTGGCCACCTGATGCAAATAGCTGACTCATTGGAAAAGACCCTGATGCTGAAAAAAATTGAGGGCAGGATGAGAAGGGGACGACAGAGGATGAGCTGGTTGGATGGCATCACCGATGCAATGGACATGAGTTTGGGTAAACTCCGGGAGTTGGTGATGGGCAAGGAGGCAACGCATGCTGCAGTCATGGGGTTGCAAAGAGTTGGACACGACTGAGCAACTGAACTGAATTGAACTGATATATGTAACAAACACAAAGTGTAACATTTTAAGTATCAGAGGCTATTGCCATGGCACCCCACTCCAGTACTCTTGTCATTAAAATCCAATGGATGGAGGAGCCTGGGGGGGTGCAATCCATGGGTTCACTAAGAGTTGGACACAACTGAGTGACTTCACTTTCACTTTTCACTTTCATGCATTGGAGAAGGAAATTGCAGCCCACTCCAGTGTTCTTCCCTGTAGAATCCCAGGGACGAGGGAGATTTGTGGGCTGCTGTCTATGGGGCTGCACAGAGTCAGACACGACTGAAGTGACTTAGAAGCAGCAGCAGCATTGCCTGCAAAGATTTGTATAAGATGCTTTATACTTAATGAGCTAGTTTTATATTTTTAAAAAAGCTAGAACACTGGGTCCTCTATTTGATACTGCTCTGAAAAACATGGAACAGGATATTGTATGGTAACAAAAACAAAACATTGCATAATCAATATTTGTTTTAATTTCAAGAGAAATATATTAGCTTGTCTTTCAAAGCATGATTAAAATGAAAATTTATTTATTTTTATTTCATTGTTTTTTTGAATGAATATAGATATTACTTTATATTTTTGCAACATTCATGTGTATATTACAATCAGGAGTTATTTAAGTGACCTTAACGTGTCCCCTGTGGTAAAAAAATGGGAACGGTAAATTGTGACATTTTAGATGGCTAAAATACAGAATATATATATTTTCCACTCATTTAGTCTCTGTTTAAAAAAATTAAGGCTGTTAATGCAGTTTAAGTTCACTGAAATACAACACTTTTGGCAGAGTATCAAAAATTAAAATAGAATTATATTTAGATACATAGATGTCCACATGTATATATTTTGCTTTTTTTCTACTAGATGTATATCTGCCAATTTTTATCTCTAACAAGATAAGTAGAAAAATACAGACTGCAATTTGAAGTAAGTTCGTTGTTTCAGAAACAGTAAAGAATATACCAAACAGCAGCCAAACTGAGTGATGTCTCTGATCATTCAAATTTGTCCAGGTTGCAATGATAGATTAGTAAAGCATTCTAGGAAAATAAGCTTATCTTTTTGGAAATGAAGATTTTGATTAAATTTACACATAATAATGAGATGGCAGTGAGACATGATGAAAAGTAGAAAGCACATCTATTTAAGATAAGATGGAAGTGAAAAAAGAGCAGAAGAACTTAGGAATGAGATGCAGGAAAAAGTGTGTGGATAAGTATGGGAGACTGTATTGGAATGCAACTTCATTTTATGCAAAATTAAAAATTAATTAGACTTTTAATTTTAAAATCTAAAAATCATTTAAATTTTAAAATCTAAAATTAAAAACTAAAATCTAAAAAAAAACAAAATCTAAAATATTAAAAATTAAATCCACGCACCTATGGACACCTTATCTTTGACAAAGGAGGCAAGACTATACAATGGAGTAAAGACAATCTCTTTAACAAGTGGTGCTTGGAAAACTGGTCAACCACTTGTAAAAGAACGAAACTAGAACACTTTCTAACACCATACACAAAAATAAACTCAAAATGGATTAAAGATCTAAATGTCAGACCAGAAACTATAAAACTCCTAGAGGAGGACATAGGCAAAAGATTCTCCGATATAAATCACAGCAGGGTCCTATATAACCCACCTCCCAGAAATCTGGAAATAAAAGTAAAAATAAACAAATGGGACCTAATTAAACTTAAAAGCTTCTGCACAACAAAGGAAACTATAAGCAAGGTAAAAAGACAGCCTTCTGAATGGGAGAAAACAATAGCAAATGAAGCAACTGACAAACAACTAATCTCAAAAATATACAAGCAACTCATGCAGCTCAATTCCAGAAAAATAAACGACCCAATCAAAAAATGGGCCAAAGAACTAAACAGACATTTCTCCAAAGAAGACATACGGATGGCTAACAAACACATGAAAAGATGCTCAACATCACTCATTATCAGAGAAATGCAAATCAAGACCACAATGAGGTACCATTTCACACCAGTCAGAATGGCTGCGATCCAAAAGTCTACAAGCAATAAATGCTGGAGAGGGTGTGGAGAAAAGGGAACCCTCTTACACTGTTGGTGGGAATGCAAACTAGTACAGCCACTATGGAGAACAGTGTGGAGATTCCTTAAAAAACTGCAAATAGAACTGCCTTATGACCCAGCAATCCCACTGCTGGGCATACACACCGAGGAAACCAGAATTGAAAGAGACACATGTACCCCAATGTTCATTGCAGCACTGTTTATAATAGCCAGGACATGGAAACAACCTAGATGTCCATCAGCAGATGAATGGATAAGAAAGCTGTGGTACATATACACAATGGAGTATTACTCAGCCATTAAAAAGAATACATTTGAATCAGTTCTAATGAGGTGGATGAAACTGGAGCCTATTATACAGAGTGAAGTAAGCCAGAAAGAAAAACACCAATACAGTATACTAATGCATATATATGGAATTTAGAAAGATGGTAACAATAACCCTGTATGCGAGATAGCAAAAGAGACACAGATGTATAGAACACTCTTTTGGACTCTGTGGGAGAGAGGGTGGGATGATTTGGGAGAATGGCATTGAAATGTGTATAATATCATATATGAAACGAATCCCCAGTCCAGGTTCGATGCATAATACTGGATGCTTGGGGCTGGTGCACTGGGATGACCCAGAGGGATGGTACAGTGAGGGAGGAGAGAGGGGGGTTCAGGATGGGGAACACATGTATACCTGTGGCAGATTCATGCTGATGTATGGCAAAACCAATACGATATTGTAAAGTAATTAACCTCTAATTAAAATAAATTTATATTAAAAAAAGAAATTTTGAAATAAATTATCCTCAAAATTGAGATTTAATTTTATACTCTTCTGGCTGAACATGGAATTCCTGATAGTCTGTTCTTAATCTATTGACACAAAATGGTTTCACTTTAGCAGTCTGTAATTCCTAATTTGTCTGAATTAGAGTCAAATTAAGCAATATTAAATTATTTGAGGCCTGGGATATTGATTCTTTGTCAAAGACTATTAATATTCTGAATTTAATATATAAACTAGGTTCTCCACTATGATACTAATTCTACCTGTATATAATTGTGGGTTCATTAAAGATAGGCCCTTAAGCAAGGTTAAAGCAGCAACAAGGTTTAAAGATTTTAACCTTTAACAAGGTTAAAACAACAGTTTCTACCACACATCTTTGACTCATTATGAGATAAATATGTTGATCATATACACTGGAGAGCTATCTTTCATTCAGATTCGAATTGGTAGCAATAATTTAGAGCTTTTTATTGGCTCACTCCTTGGCTGAGTATTACACATCATGGTTAATCTGGAGATTAGCAATACACAGACTCGGGGTTTCATACACACAATTTTAGCACACAAAAGAACACACCAGATACACTGGAGAGCTATCTTTCATTCAGATTCGAATTGGTAGCAATAATTTAGAGCTTTTTATTGGCTCACTCCTTGGCTGAGTATTACACATCATGGTTAATCTGGAGATTAGCAATACACAGACTCGGGGTTTCATACACACAATTTTAGCACACAAAAGAACACACCAGTGACAGAAGCTATTCTTGTATAATATCCAATATTACTCCATGATAACTTGAAATTTTTCACAGTGTAAATGGATGTGTGTTCTGTTTATTCTGTTTATTTTATTAAGTATGTATGTGCAGAAATAAATTATAGTCATTTCTTTATATCTTTGTAGGTAAAAAAGTGAAGATAAGGAGGTTTAGCATTATGGCAAATCTTTTAAATTATGAAATAGAATAATAGGCTATTTTGGTTAGAATCATAGGCATCAATATGAGATACAAAAGAACAGCTCATGGCAATTATAGCATGGAAGAGGATAAATATCCAAATCAGGACCAGGAGTGAAATATTTTGGCTCCAAGCTAAGACATTCATTCTACTCAGTATTGGAACTTAAAGTCAAAATTATCTTGTAGGCATATTTGAGTTGTTTGTGAATGATACTTGTGTATAAACATATGAGAGTATACAGTGTGGATATAAATGTAATTTTTCCTCAGTGTGAGGTATTGCTTCTATACATTTTTTTCTCCTTTTTAAATATTCCTCAAGAACACTTTCCGACATAAATCACAGCAGGATCCTCTATGATCCACCTCCCAGAATACTCGAAATAAAAGCAAAAATAAACAAATGGGATCTAATTAAAATTAAAAGCTTCTGCACAACAAAGGAAACTATAAGCAAGGTAAAAAGACAGCCTTCTGAATGGGAGAAAACAATAGCAAATGAAGCAACTGACAAACAACTAATCTCAAAAATATACAAGCAACTCATGCAGCTCAATTCCAGAAAAATAAACGACCCAATCAAAAAATGGGCCAAAGAACTAAACAGACATTTCTCCAAAGAAGACATACGGATGGCTAACAAACACATGAAAAGATGCTCAACATCACTCATTATCAGAGAAATGCAAATCAAGACCACAATGAGGTACCATTTCACACCAGTCAGAATGGCTGTAAATGTAAAGGTGATATAACTAAACCTCATTGTCAAAGAGCTTAGTCAATGTATTACAGTTAAGGGTGAGGCAGAAAGAAAAACACTGGGAGGATATACAAAGGACAATTTCCTGGCAGGAAGTTTTGCACTATCTGTGGTGCCTGCAAATACTGTGATGAGCATATTTAAATATCTCTTTTACTTGTTATACAGGAATAAAAGACTAGGGTGATGTACCAAAATAAAATAAGACTTCAGATAGGTCCAAATACACAAGTATATAAGTATATAGTGTACTTTAAAATTGTGTTGTCTGCAAATGAAGCAATGCAAAAGCATTAAACCTGAAATATTAAGTCTTTTGTACTCTGCATGTTATAACGTGTGCTTAGTTGCTCAGTCATGTTGCTCTTTGCAACCCCATGGTAGCCTGCCGGGCTCCTCTGTCCATGGGGATTCTCCAGGCAAGAATACTGGACTGGGTTGCCATGCCCTCCTCCAGGGGATCTTCCCAACCCAGGGAATCTTCCCAACCCAGGGATCAAACCCAGGCCAAATAGCAGGCGAATCCTTTACTGACCTTCACCAGGGGACTGCATGTTATATAAGTACCTTCAAAAATGGACAGTCTGTAATTTGATATTAAGATGATTATTTGGAAAGTTGTTACATTAGATCAGTTCAGTCGCTCAGTCGTGTCCGACTCTTTGCGACCCCATGGACTGTAACCTACTAGGCTTCTCCGTCCGTGGGATTCTCCAGGCAAGAATACTGGAGTGGATTGCCATTTCTAGATAATGGATGCTAAAAACAGGCTATTCAACAATCTCATGTTTATTTTTAATTTTTAAACAAGATACAAAAGTATATGTAAGTTTTATTGCTAGCATTTGTTAGCAATATGAAGCTAAAAGAAATGACAACTTCAGCTACAATAGAGATATTCTGAGACTTTGTTCAATATTCATAAAGATGTACCTAGTAGATAATATTTTCACGTATTCAAAACATATCTTATTCATACTTTAAAACAATTTTTAAAGACATGGTCTGTTTTTTAAAGAAATGATTATTTCTATCTTTTCAATCAAATTAATCTTTTATTTCTTGCTCATCTAAATGTTAAAATCATATTAACATATTTAAAGAAGATAAGCTGCTTCACACATATATAAGTCCTATTCATAAAATGAACAATTTTAGGAGCTATTTCCTTAGTGAAAAAATGTGAAATAAATTGCTTTAAAATGTTATATGAACTGTGCAATTTATAAATACTCAAAAATGCAACATATCTAAATGTGCTGCACTATTGGAAATCATATCCTTTTCTTTATTTATTTATCATTTCAGTGCTTGAGGTACTTACTAGTTGTAGGTAGGGAGTTTTCTCCTTGTAATTGTCCAAGATATTTTTCAGTATCTTGCAAAATAAATAATATAGAGTTACCTGAACAAGAATGGTCTAAATCCTTTAGAAAGGTTTATTTGACCACAGTTTTTATAGATCCTTTTTACATCATAGTAACTTTTTTAAAATTTCTATCATTCATTTCATTCCACTACATTATTCAGTGTCCCTTTTAGTTCAGTAAAAACAAGTACAAAACCCAAGCACTTTATCCTTTCACTTATTCTTCTACCCTCACATCTTCCCAAAAGTGTCTGACCTGGGAAGGGGTATTTTTCAGACATATTTAACCATCCTACCAAACTGAAACAAATTGAGATGAAGATTTAATGGCTTCAAGGAGCCAAATCAATTCTGTAAATTGTGTGTAGGGTGCTTAAAGTACCTGTTTATAATCTAAGAACAAAGAAGTGTAACCTTTTTAATTTAATATGGACCTTCTCTAACTTTTCATGAGTTCTTTGTTGAGCATTTTATAATCACGCTGTGAGAAACACTTCTTTAAGAGAATTGTTTGCAAGATCTACTTGATCAATATTTAAACTTATTTTGGTTCCATTAATAGGAAAAAAAAAAAAAAAAACTCTACTGCTTCCCCAAAAGATGAACATACACATTTAATTTCCAGTTTGGTTGGTAATGATGAGATGCATTGCATTCTGGGAGGAACGGTATAAACAGGTGCATGGGGCATTAGGAAGGCATCTGTATGTGCTAACAGATGGACATAGCAGTGGGAGAGGACCACTAGGTAATCAGCAGATGGACACAGCAGAAGAAAGGTAATTCCATGTGAGCACTGAGTAACTAAACCAGCAGTAAAACTTTGCCACTTGGCATATGGTAGGATGCTTATCACATCCGCTGGAATTTGTACTATGACATTTTTGGCCAAGTGAAAAAGAGATGTCTAAAATTTGCATGTGACACTTGGTTCAAAACTCAGCAGTATTTTCACAAACAATGTTGCAAATTCTGCCTTAACAAGTTGGGCTACTCTTCCTTTGGGTTCACAAAAGGTTTGGCACTTTACATTCACATAAATGTGAAATGGGTTAAGATCCTTCCAGTGCACCTTTAGACAGAAAGCCACAGTGAATCTTTTAAAGCATCCCCTGATATTAACAGAGGGGGAAAAAAAAGTAATTATGTGTTTCATTTTGGCATGTATCTAATGGAAGTGTTGACTCATCCATTGAAAATAAAGGCTTGTGGGAAACGTCAATGCTTTAATAGATACTACCAGCAGCCTAATCTTCCTGGTGCAGAGCTGATTATTTCACTTCCCAGCAAAATTTTTTTTTTTAATGTTCCAAATAAAAAAGAAGTTCAAATATTTAACCCAAATTTAGAGTCTTCCACAATCTGTGCCAAAGCATCTTTAAGCCTTATATCCTATAACCGCTTTGTTCAAGCTTTAGACTTGTTGCTTTTTCCCAGATATGACATACGTGTCTATCTCTTCAGTAAGCCAGGACTCATCACCTAGGACTCACCACCCACTTCTTCCCAAATATTAATTTATTCCCCAAAACCCAGTTCAAATATATTAAATAAATATCTCTTGATCATCCCAATTATCATTGTAGTATCTGTAAAATTTTTAACGGCATATAGTGTGCTATTTGTTACTGCCATTAAAAAAAAATTACTTCTGTTAGTAAATCAAATTCCTTCAGGAATTTTTAATTCAGGCTTATCACAGAATCATAAGCATACTATGCCTTCAATGAATATTTGATAGGTAAACTTAAGAGAATATTCTGAGCATATAGTCAGAGTAAATGAGAAAGTCTTAAAAAGGTGATACCATATAATATTTTTATATCTAATCAATAACAAATTAATCTAACACAATACTAGCAGAGATATTTGATTCAGGGAACTATGACCAAATTGACCATCATTACAGAAAGATCTCCTTACTTGAAAAATCTTTAAGAGGAAGAACAAAACCAAATTCCATCCTCATAATTCCTTACTTTACTCTTTAAGCATCAATTTAGGAAAAAATGAATTCTCACTATGACTGTGGAAAAGGTACAGTTCACTCTTTGAAAATACCAGGTCATTTCTCTCAATCTCTGTCAAAAATAAAAACTCAGTCTTTGGTATTCTATTACAACACATATTTGGTTGTTTCATTTTTTAACTCAATTGAAAATACCGATTCTTGAAGATGATAGAAGGAAATTAATGATGAGTTCTAAAGGTCACAGAAGAGTTCGTTGTCTTTCTTGTTGGTGTATGATCATGCACTTGCTGAACTTTTATAAAATACCAATAGCTAAACATAAAAACAACTACTGTCATTTTTCTTAGTCTTTAATAAAACATGTAATTGAATGCCGGAATTGAAGGAAATTTTGGACTCTTGGTAGATAAACTCCTTTTAGTTAAAGATGATGTTAAGTGAGTTTCAAAAATTCACACAGATTGTTAGTAGCAAAACTAAAAATAAAAACCATAAAATAAAAATTAAAATCATATATAATTTAGATGTACAATAAAAATTAAGATTTTAGACACAAAAACTCCTAATAAGAAGCCAGACTGATATGGTTAAATTTCCCATATTAAAAAATATTTCTTTTTGATTCTAGGATAACTGCTTTTAAATTTCCTGGTTTTAATTGATAAGGTTTAATTTTTATTTTTAAAGTATTTTGGTATATATATTTTAGACATTTAAAATGAATTTCCTAACCATCAATGCCTATTTATATACTTCATTGAATATAAGTATGAGATGGTTGCAAAATGCAAGACTATATTTAGCAAAGAAAAATATCCTCTTGTCAAAACAGAGTCATACAAGAATGCCAATGTAGTTTTAATAACAATTCTAGAAATGTTTCACACCAACACTAGTATAAAAGTTTCACTACAGTGCCGCTAATCTAAATGTTTCTACTTCACCATGACTTAAATGTGGAGATTTGTCTCTTTATAGATTCTTTAGTTTGTTACTAAATCATTAACACTTCAACTTAAAAAAGAAATCAAGTTTTTGCAGCTGGCAAATGTAAGATTAAAATAATTACTTCAGGATATTTAATGTAATCTAAAATTAAGTGGGAAAGTCAGTTAATCAAAGCACAAATTATAGAATGTCTCAAGCCACTCATCAAGGTCTCTTGTTTATAGTGTGCATATCTGTGATTAATTTGTGAATGTCTGGGATGTGGGGATTTACACATGGTTTTGGAGACAAAGCCTGCCTGGAAATGTGCTGTGCTACTTGAAGAGGAGAAAGAAAGAAACAAATGAATGTATAGCACTGAAAAATAAATTGCAAAAGAAGGGGCTGCAAAAGAGGGTAAGCATCCATCAAACATGTTATACTACAGAGGGGAAAATTTCCTTGCTGGTAGAGAAGCTCCTTGGCTTTTTTTGTACTATGCATACATCATGTCAGGATAGAAAATATAACAGATAAATATTGCATTGTATAATATAAAATTCTGAATACAAATAAGGGAGAGATTTTAAATGTCAATGCATAATGGATAACTCACATGTGGCTTTTATTCTAATTGGTTTTGCTGATTTTAAGCTTGAGAATGATACTCAGGCTGCTAGTTGCTGAAATGATGATACTCCATGACAGTTATGATTTCTTAAAAAGCATTTAATTAAATCTTTATATTCTAAACAAGAAAATTATACATATCAATTTAGAGAGTCATTATGTAAGAATCAGTGAATCTTACTGACAATGATTTTAATTGAAATATACTTAATTATTTAAAGTAGAGTTGCTATGGTATTAAAAATATTGCCATATAGATTTATTTTCTCTAAAGTTTAGCAGAATTATATATTCAGCTACAATAATTTATCTTCATTTGCTGGAACTCTTTTTTCAAATAATATATAGCAATATTATGCTGAACTTAAAGACTCTATACAACGTGCTTAATAAAAGTATCATTATTTTGTTGATTTACTACCAGACACTAACCGTATAAAATATTTAAGAATCATAAACCAAAAAACATTAGGAACAATACCTGAGTCACTCAGAAGATGAACAAACAAATGAAAAGCTCTCCAAGTAAGAGGAAAGGGAGTGCAAAATATATTTAAGATCTAAATTAAAATATTTTTCATTTCATGTAGAACAGTCCTCTGAGTGAATACTATCTCTAATAAAAGAAAATTTGCTGTGAAAAATACTACCTAGTTTTCAGACATTAACACTGAAAATAAGATAACTGAAATAATAAGACTAAAATGTGAGTTATATGTTGCCTTCAACTAGTTTTGAAATCCATCTTGTCAGTTTCAGAAACAGTGAATTCAAGGATCCAAAATACCTCATGTAGGAGTCAATGTAGAATTTTTAACATTTTAAATTTTTGTCTCAAATTTTACCTTTGTTCACACAAGATTTTATGCTTTATTTTCCTTCTGTTTATTATCTTTCAGACTTAATCTAAAAGAGACTTTAGTCTATTGATCATAGACTTCTACTATATTATTATCATCATTATCATATTTACTCCAAATAAACTAGAGTACAAAGCTCATAACAGCTTTTGAATTCTTGAAAACAAGAGTCTAGGGATTTTTCAATTATTTGAAATATTTACTTAAATTGCTAAGAAATATAAATGTCTGGGTAGGTGTATATGTGGGTGTGTGTGTCCAAAGAAACTCTTCCTTTCATAGAGAAATTTTAGGAAACATGTATACTTTACAAACATGTAATATGTCTTTTATAGACATACCAGTGAAAATACACAATAGCCTTCAATGATCTGATTTCTTTTATGTAAACAAATTTCTTTTTTCTTTTTAATTTTTACATTATATTTCCTTTCTTTTCACTGATGGATTGTCCCACTAGACAGCAGATTAAAGCTATAATTTATCTTGATAAACCAATATTTGAAATGTGTAATTTCCACTCCAATTCTTTGAAAGTGAAAGTCTCGCTCAGTCGTGTCCGATTCTTGCGACCCCATGGACTCTATAGTCCCTGGAATTGTCCAGGCCAGTGGCCTGGGTAGCCTTTCCTTTCTCCAGGGGATCTTCCCAAGTCCAGGGATAGAACCCAGCTCTCCAGCGTTATGGGCGGATTCTTTACCTGCCAGCCACAAAGGAAAATCTAGAATACTGGAGTGGGTAGCCTATCCTATCTCCAGGAGATTTTCCCGACCCAGGAATCGAACCAGGGTCTCCTGCATTGCAGGCAGGTTCTTTACCAACTGAGCTATGAGGGAAGCCCAAGTTATCATCAGATTGCTTTTTAAAAATACCTAAAAGCATATAATCCTCTCTAGATAAAAATTTCTGCATTGGATATGTAACATATAGACAAATGAATGATTGAATTTCAAATCACATTTTTAAATTTGACAGCTTTTTAGACACAATAATCTCTTTGGGAGGTAACAATCTAATTACCATATATAACAAAATATATTTATATTTTTAAATTTCCTTTCGCAGAACAGTATAGTCCCTATATTTATCATGAACTGCACTTTGATATTATCAGTAGACTTGCGATAGGAATATTTTAAGAAATGTGTTTTTACTACTATATCAGTAAACTATATAAAGCTCCAACAAACCAGAAATACTTTTAAGAAACTAGTATAGTCTGTGCTTTCATTAAATGCCTGCTGTGTTTAATTTTTTTCTATCTTTCTCCATTTTTCCCCAGTGATAAAAATTATGCAACTGACCATGCCTTTTGCTGGTTTTTACTTTCATGAAATTCCTAGTCTATTCTAAAGCAGCATTTTGGAAACTTAGCTCCTAGTTTTATATTGTTTCCAATTCTGGAGATTTTAATGGAATAAAAAAATATAAACAAATAATTCATAGGAATAATTTTTCTTCATCTATTTGTTTCCTACCAGTCTGTTGATGTTACTATGAGTTTCAGCCAGTATCCAAATGGACTGACCAAACTTTTCTTGATTTCACTCAAAAGACTGTTTTTCTTTTTATATTGTCCCAAATTTAACCCTTCTAAAATCACTGTGTTTGCATAATTTTAGCTGCTCTTTAAATTGTAATTTATGATCATGAAACAAGTTTGAAAGCCAAATCTTGTAGATTAATGCTGCTTTTGCTTATTTAAATTAACAATGATTCAGAAACAGCTACTTCATATGCATATGTTTCTATGTAGCTGTAAGAGCATGAAATTATTATCTACCAGTGCTATTCATTAAAACTTTCAGAGATGAAGAAAATGTCCTATATCTATGCTATCCAACATGGAAGCCACTAGCCACACAGGACCACACGAGCTTTTGAAATATAGCTAGCTAGGATGAGTGAAGAAATTAATTTTAATTTTAGCTAACTGCATTTAAAGTATTATGTGGTTAGTGGATATAACATTGGATAGCATAGGGCTAGACTAATGCCTTCCAAAATCATGCTGATTATGACACCCTATTAGTATATGTGAATATTTATTATAAACTAACTTACTAGGCATAAAACAAAATTTAAATAAAAGATACTACAAATTTGAAATAAAGATTTAAAAATAAATAAAGCACGTGTGTACATTAGGCAGTATTCTTAAGAGTCTTTAATATTTGGCTAATTTTTGTCATATCCTATTAAACTGTCACTTGTGATTGTCACTCTACAAGAGTGATGAGGTGCTCATATGAGGAACAGGAGAGATGTCAGCTCTGTAATTCGTCATTAATCATGGGCATATTTATTATATTGAATCAGTTATTAAGCTAAATACTAGGATCTGTAGATTACAAAACACATAAAACTTAAAGTGTTCTAAAAGAGAATGATAGCCCCATTTTCAATGCTGCTAAGTGATAGAAAAACTTGTGTAACAAACATGGACTATGATTGATAAAAATGTAAGAGTGTAGGTTAAGAAGTCCATGAACTCTATAAATACCAGAAAAAAAAAAAAAAAAACTTTTTCAAGGACTCTATCAAAACAGAAGTTTTAATATTTTATTTTCACAAACAACAGTTAGACTAGTACACTTCTTGTTTTTATTTTTTAACAGCCTGACTTGGATATAAATCTAGGTGAGAGCTTTTATCTTACTAATGAAAATATCATATAAGAGAGAATCAAATTTTTAGTAGAATATAAAATTAAAACATGGAAGAAAAATAAATCTAAAATGACAATCTTGGATTATTTCTGTCAGTACCCATTTTTCCTTCTGAGTACTATCTCATACTTTTCCTTTGGGGAATGACCTCTCTTCCACTTTTAGTCTAGTAGGTATAAATGGAGCTAATAATTCATCATGCCTAGACAATCAAACCCCACTTTTCCCTGTTTGGTTCAAGTGGACCTGAAAAGAAACTGTAAGGGAATCTTAGAAAGTGGAATACGTGCTGTGAGATAGGCTAGTGAGAAGTACCTATGTTAGAATATTACCAACAGGAGAGAGAGCATCCTGAACATCTCTATCTAAATATGCCTGAAATCTCTGCTTCATTTTTTAGATATATAAGTCAACAAATTTACTTTATTTCTTAAGCCAAGTGAGCTTCTTACCTTGAACCAAAAAATAGCCTAAACAGTATGCTTTACCAGACATATTAACACCAAAGAGAAAAAATTACCAAAACTGTTCCCAGTTTGATAAAAATCTCCACATTCAAGGATCTTAACAAACTCAGAAAGAATAAGTACAAAGAGTTCCACAGCTAGATATGTTAAAGTCAAATTGTAGAGAAATCTTAAAAACAGCAAGAGAGAAGCAATTCAAAACCGATGAGGGACTAATATGATTAAGAGCAGATATTTTTCATCAGAAACCATGGATACCAAAAGGGAACAGGATGCTAAACAAAACAAACCTGTCAACCAAGAATTCAATATATATATATATAAACTATACTACACAAATACGGGGAAAATTAAGGTATCCCTAGATAAACAAAAACTGAAAATGTTCATTGATCCTAGACCTGTTCTAGAAGAAATACTAAATTTCTTCTAATATTAAACAGATCACAGCCTTGTAGTGATGAAGGGGCTTGCATAACTCAATGAAACTGTGAGACATGTTGTGCAGGGCCACCCAAGATGGACAGGTCACAAAGAATAGTTCAGATAAAATGTGGGCCACTGAAAAGGAAATGGCAACCCACTCCAGCATTCCTGCCTGGAGAACCCCATGGACCATATGAAAAGGCAAAAGATATGACACCAGAAGTTGAGCCTGCCAGGTCAGAAGGTGTCCAATATCCAACTGGGGAAGAGCAGAGGGCAATTACTAATAGCTAGAATAAGAATGAAGCAGCTGGGCCAAAGTAGAAACAGTTCTCAGCTGTGGCTGTGTGTTTGGTGGTGAAAGTAAAGTCCGATGCTGTAAAGAACAATACTTTATAGAAATATGGAGAGTCAGGTCCATTAATCAAGGTAAATTGGAAGTGGTCAAGCAGGAGATGGCAAGACAGAGCATCAAAATCTTAGGAATCAGTGAACTAACATGGATAGGAATGGGCAAATTTAATTCAGATTATGGTCAAGAATTTTTTAGAATAAATGGAATAGTCCTCATAGTCAAGAAAGAGAGCAAAATGTAGTACTTGGGTGCAACCTCAAATGTGACAGAATGACCATGGTTCATTTCCAAGGGAAAGCATTCATTATCACAGTAATCCAAGTCTATACCAAAAAGTTGAAGTGGACTGGTTCTGTGAAGAACTACAACACTTTCTAGAACTAACATCAAAAATAGATGTCCTTTCCATCACAGGCCATTGGAATGCAAAAGTATGATGTCAAGAGATACCCAGAATAACAGGCAAGTTATGTGTTGGAAAAGAAAATAAAGCATTGCAAAAGTTAACAGAATTTTGTCAAAAGAACGTGCTGGTCATAGCAGACACCCTTTTCCAACAACCCAACATACAACTCTACACACAGACATCACCACATGTTCACTGCCAAAATTATGAGATTGATTATACTCTTTGCAGCTAAAGATGGAGAAGCTCTATACAGTCATCAAAAGCAAGACCTAGAGCTGACAGTGGTTCAGATCATGATCTCCTTATAGCAAAACTGAGGCTTAAATTAAAGTAAATAGGGAAACCCACTAGGCTGTTCAAGTCTGACCTAAATCAAATCCCTTATTATTATACAGTGGAGGTGACAAAGAGATGCAAGTGTTTAGATCTGGTAAGAGATTGCCTGAAGAACTATGGACTAAACTTCATAACACTGTATAGGAGGCAGTAACTAAAAAAAATTTAAGGAAAAAGAAATGCAAGAAGGCAAAGTGGTTGTATGAGGAGTCTTTACAAATAGCTGAGGAAAGATGAGAAGGAAAAGGCAAGGGAAAAAGAGAAAGATATACCTAACTGAATGCAGAATTTCAGAGAATAAATAGCAAGGAGAGATAAGAAGGTTTCTTAAATGAATAATGCAAAGAAACAGAGAAATAGAATGGGAAAGACTAGAGATCTCTTCTAGAAAACTAGAGATAGCAAGCAAATATTTCATGCAAGGATGGGGTGATAGAGGATAGAAACAGTAAAAGTCTAAGAGAAGGAGAAAAGATTAAGAAGAAGTGGCAAGAATACACAGAAGAATTCTGCAAAAAAGGTCCTAATGACCTGGAGAACCACAATATTGTGGTTACTCACCTAGAGCTGGATATACTGGAGTGTGAAGTCAAGTGGGCTTTAGGAAGCAGTACTACAAACAAAGCTAGTGGAGATGATCTATCTAAAATCCTAAAATACTATGCTGTTAAAGTGCTGTACTCAATAAGTCAACAAATTTGAAAAACTCAGCAGTGGCAACGGGACAGGAGTAGATCAGTTTTTATCCCTGTCTCAAAGAATGGCAATGCGAAGAATGTTCAAACTACTGTACAATCATGCTCATTTCTCATGTTAGGAAGTTAATGCTCAAAATTCTTCAAGCTAGGCTTTGGCAGTACACGAACCAAGAACTTCCAGATGTACAAGTTTTGAGCTTTGAAGAGGCAGAGGAACTATAGATTAAATTGCCAGCAGTCACTGGATCATAGAGAAAGCAATGTAGTTCCAGAAAAAAACATCTACTTCTGCTTCATTGATTACACTAACGTCTTTGACTGTGTAGTTCACAAAAAAACTGTGGAAAATTCTTAGAGATGGGAATACCATATCACCTTACCTGTCTCCTGAGAAACCTATATGCCAGTTGAGAAACAGCAGTCCTGGATATGGTACAACAGACTGGTTCACAATTGGGAAATGGGAAAAGAGTAAGACAAGGTTGTATATTGTCACCCTGCATATTTAACTTATATGCAGAATATATCATGCTAAATATCAGGCTGGATGAATCACAAGCTGGAAGCAAGACTACTGTGAGAAATATGAACAACCTCAGAGGTGCAGATGATACCACTAAAATGGCAAAAACTGAAGAGGAACTAAAGAGCTTCCTGCTGATAGTGAAAGAAAAGAGTGAAAAATCTGGCTTGAAATTCAACATTCAAAACACTAAGATCCTGGCATCTGGTCCCATCATTTAATGGAAAATAGAATGTAAAAAGTGGAAGCAGTGACAGATCTTTTTTTTTTTTTTTTTTTTGAGTTCCAAAACCACTGCAGATAGTGACTTCAGCCATTAAATTAAAAAGACACTTGCTCCTTGGAAGGAAAGCTATGACAAACCAAGACAGTGTGTAAAAGTGCATAGAAAAAACCTTGATCATATTCAAAGCTATGCTTTTTTCTAGTAGTTGTGTATGGATGTGAGAGTTGGATAATAAAGAAGGCTGAGTGCTGAAGAATCGATGTTTTCACATTGTGGGGCTGGAGAAGACTCTTTTGAGTCTCTTGGACTGTAAAGATATCAAATCAGTCAATCTTAAAGGAAATCAACCTTGACTATTCATTGGAAGTACTGTTGATGAAGCTGGAACTCCAATAATTTGGCCACCTGTTGCAAAGAACTGACTCATTGGAAAAGATTCTGATGCTGAGAAAGATTGAAGGCAAAAGAAGAGGGAAGCAGATGATGAGATGGTTAAATAGCATCACTGACTCTATGTACATGAATTTCAGCAAACTCTGGGATATAGTGGAGGACAGAGGAGTCTTTCACAATATAGGGTCACAAAGAGTTGGGCATGATTTAGTGACTGAAATACAACAAAAACAATATTAAATGGGGTCTTTAAACTCAAAATATGGACACTAGAGAGCAAAATGAAGACATATGATGAATAATAACTCCAGTAAAGATAACTATATAGATAAATCTAAAATCAAGTACTAATTTTTAGTACTTTTAGTTTATAATTTTTAGTTTATAATTTTTATTTTAATATCTTATATGATGTGAGGGCTTCACAGGTAGCACTAGTGGTCAAGATGCCACCAGCCAACGAAGAAGATATAAAAGATATGGGTTTGATACCTGGGTTGGGAAGATCACCTGGAAGAGGAAATATCAACCCACTCCAGTATCCTTGCCTGGAGAATTCCATGGAGAGAGGAGCCTGGTGGGCTACAGTCCATGGGGTTGCAAATAGTCAGACATAATCGAAGCTACTTAGCACACACATGATTTGAAAAATAGACACAAAAAAATTAAAATCTATATTAACAGTCAAATAATAAATAAAAATGCTATTTTTTGACAATAATAACACAGATATGGCAGAGTTTTATCTGAACAGAACTTCTGTATGTTACTAAAGCTAGATTTGAGTGATTGAAGTTATACTGCAGTAAATTCAAGACATTAATTGTAATCTCCACAGTGAACAATAATAAAACATCTACAAAATTTACACAAAAGTAAAAATAATGGCATTTTTCAAAGTGTACTATAAAAATGATTAAATGATAAAGAAAGGCAATAAGAGAAGAAAAAATAAATAAATAATCTATAAGACAGAGAAAATCCATTTTAAAATGGCAGTGCCCTTATTTGTCAGTAATTATGGATGGAGAGCCTGATGGGCTGCCATCTATGGGGTCGCACAGAGTCGGACACAACTGAAGCGACTTAGCAGCAGCAGCAGCAGCAGCAGCAGCAAGCTAAATGCAAATAGATTAAACTCTCCAATTAAAATGGAGTTTAGCAAAACTAATTTTTTAAAGTCATGATCCAACTACATGCTGTCTATGAGAAATTCAAGGCACAAATTAGCTTACAGTGAAAAATATAAACTTATATTCTGTGCAAATTATAACCAAAAATGAGCTGGTGGTAGCTATATTAGTTTCACACAAAGAAAACTTTAAGGGGAAAACTGTTAGCAAAGGCAAACAAACACATAGTATATTGATAAAAGTGTCAATTCATCAAGAAAACATAGTAATTATAAATATATGTGCACTAAACAATGGAGCTCCAAGACATGATTTAGCTACCATTAACAGAATTGAATGGGGAAATAGATGCTTCTACAAAAATAGTTGGAGACCATAATACACAACTTTAATAATAAATAGTACAACTATACAAGAGATCAATAAGGAAATAAAGGACATGAATAACACTATATACCCACTAGACCTAATACATATATAGAACACTCCACAGCCAACATCAGAATACACTTTCTTTTCAAGTACATGTGGGACATTCCCCAAAGTAGATGATATGTCAGGTTAAAAAACAACTTAGATAAATTTTGAAAGATTGCTATCAAGCCAACTATTGTCTCCTACTACAATGAAATAAAATTATCTATCAATAATAGAGAAACTAGAAAATTAACAACTTGGTAGAAATTAAATAACATATCTTAACCAATAGGACAAAGTAGAAATCACAAAGGAAATTAGAATATACTTCGAGAAAAGGTGCTAGATTGACAAATTTAAAAAAATATGAATAATTAAACCCAGAAATGAACAATGTGGACATTACCACCAACATTATAGAAATAAAAGGATTATAAGAGAACACTATGAACAATTGTAAAACAGTAAATTAGATAACCTATATAAAATGAATACATTTCTACAAACACACAAATAACCAAAAGTGACTCAAGAGGACATAAAAACCACAGAAGACCTGTGGATTTAGTTAATAACTTAAAAACCTTATAGCAAAGAAAACTGGCAAATTCTACCAGATGTGTAAAGAATTAACACCACCACTTCTCACACTTTTCCAAAAAATGCAGGAAGAAGATACAAAACATAACTTGTTCTATGAGGCCAGTATCTTTTTGATACCAGATCCAGACACCACAAACAAAAATGAAACTACAGGTCATTATCCATTATTCATATAGACACAAAATTCTCAACAAAATACTAACAAAAAATCAATAGCATATTTAAAAAGCTTATATAGACCAAGGTCACAAACCCAAGACTCTTTTATTATACAAAGACTCAGACAACTAGGAATATAAGGAAAGTACCTCAATATGATAAAAGATACAAAAAAAAAAGAAAGAAAGAAATCCACAGCTAACATAACATTCAATGCTGAAGCAATAAAACCTTTCACTTTAAATTCAGAAGTAAGACAATTATGCCCACTTTCATTAATCCTTTCTACACAGGACTAGAAGTTCTAGCCAGAGCAATCAGGCAGAACAAATAAACAAAAATGTCCTCAAAATGGAGAGGAAGAAGTAAAATTATTTCTATTATCAGATGATGATCCAACATAAAGAAAATCCCAATAAATTCATAGAAATACTATGTTATAAAAATTCAACAAATTTTCAGTAGGCACAAATACAAATATTGATTGGATTCTACACAAGTACTGAACAAAAGATACAGGACTAGAAGTTCTAGCCAGAGCAATCAGGCAGAACAAATAAACAAAAATGTCCTCAAAATGGAGAGGAAGAAGTAAAATTATTTCTATTATCAGATGATGATCCAACATAAAGAAAATCCCAATAAATTCATAGAAATACTATGTTATAAAAATTCAACAAATTTTCAGTAGGCACAAATACAAATATTGATTGGATTCTACACAAGTACTGAACAAAAGAAAACTGAGAAAACAATTACATTTATAAAAGCATCCAAAGAATAAAATAACTAGGGATAAGTTTAACTAAAATGAAAGATTTATACACTGAAAATTACAAAACACTGTTGAAAGAAATTAAAATAAAGCTTAAATAAATGATTAAGATAGCAATATTACCCAAAAAGATTGATAGAGTCAAAGTAATCTCTAATCAAAATTCCAGTATCTTTTTTTTCAGAAATGGAAAAACTGATCTTCAAATTCATATGGAATTAAAAATGGGTTTAATTCAATCTTGAAAACAAAGAACAGAGTTGGAAGGCTCATACTTTTTTATTTCAACACATACTACACAGCTACAATAAACAAACAATGTGGTATTGGCAGAGGACAGTTATGTCAATCAATGAAATAAAATTTAGTCTTATTTATTTTTGATCAAAATATAGTTGATTTACAATACTATAATAGTTTCAGGTATATAGAATAGTGATTCAGTATTTTTATAGGTTCAGTTCAGTTCAGTTCAGTCGCTCAGTCGTATATTCCATTAAAAATATTATAAGATACTAACTGTAATTTCCTGGCTATACAATATGCATCTTTGTTGATTATTTATTTCATACATCAGTTCAGTTCAGTCACTCAGTCATGTCCGACTCTTTGCGACCCCATGAATCGCAGCACGCCAGGCCTCCCTGTTCATCACCATCTCCCGGAGTTCACTCAGACTCACATCCATCGAGTCCGTGATGCCATCCAGCCATCTCATCCTCGGTTGTCCCCTTCTCCTCCTGCCCCCAATCCCTCCTAGCATCAGAGTCTTTTCCA